>JANZLC010000005.1:22460724-22475539 GCA_026413385.1 Erythroxylum gracilipes
TATGTAGTTTGAGAGTAAAATTGTCACAAATAATTAGTAATTGCACTAAATTAATTTTCTAAGAACAATTGATACTACAAACTACCATTTGTTTATTGTTGGAGACTCAAGAAGTAGAGGCAAGAAGTGAAGGCTGAAAATGATAAGTCAAAAAGTCAACCAGGCAATAGGAAAGTTCGCTATGGTGAAAGTTGGCAAAAGTATGAAGAATTCATGCTGAAACTCTTCGGGTTAATGTCTTCGCAGCGTGAATTAATTATGTCGATGCGGCGAACGCAGCATATTATTGAAGAGACCTTTCGGGAAAAGTTCGCCATGGCGAATGCATCCTATCACCGTGGCAAACCATCAAATACCTGAACCATTTTCAGAAGTTTACCCACTGTGTAACCCAATCCATTAACTCGGTTTGTAAAAAACTACCTATTTTAGGTTAAGTTGGAAGGAGAGCCGATAATAGATATCCATCATTCATTCTCTCTACCATTAGAACAACTCTTCTACACACACCTTCATCTCCTCTCATCCATACCATTGTTTTTCCCTTTCCACCGTCGACTGCTACCATGGATGCTTCCAGTGTGTTCTCTGTTGTGAAGTCTCCTGGAGTTATGCGTGGCTAGGCACCTCTCTCCTCTTGAAGACGTAGTGATGGCTTGAGTTCAATGGGCTTAAAAAGGGGAGTAGCTTAATCCATATTTGGCTATCATTTATGAATTCCTAGGTTTAGGATTTGTAATTTATAGTTGAACATTCTTGATTATTGTTTAATCAAGTATTGGATACACATTGTGTTGTTGGGATTGGTTGATGTAGAACTTTGAGCTTAAATATATGAAATCTCATATATGTTTATTTGTGATCTTGTTGAATCTCTTTTATCTTGCATAGATGTGTTTGATATTGAGTTGATTTGAGATAAGGGCATTTAACAAGTTCTTAAAGAATGGAGTTCACTGATTAAGGCCTTGTACTTAAAGGGTTCTTTAAGGTTTACCACTTGAAACTTAGTGATTTTCACTCTCACCAAAATTTATTTTGAACTATGATAGCCAAAGCTCATTTTCATGAGGATTCTATCACATTTGATCATTGTCTTTATGTTTCCAATTTCTATCCCCAAAATCCCCAAAAAAAAATTGACACATTTTTCTTACAATTCATTTAATTTTGTTAAGATTTCCAAAAATCAAAAACCTCTCCTTATAAATTTAGCTTTCATTTCATGACATATAGGCTAGCTTAGGTCCATTCCATTAGGTTCCGATTAAGTGAAACGACCCAAGGTTGTAACCTATATTGCAATCCTTGGATTATATTTTTGATTTTACCTCTAAGGGTAAGACTAAGGTCTGAATCAAACTATCAGACACTTAACACATAACTTACTAAGCTAATATATTTTAACAAGTTAAACAATTTTGTTCAAAATTAAGCTAATTCTTATTAAAATTTCAGCCATCCCATTCACACAGTCAAACATATGCATACCAAATGAGGAAAAAAAAAGTTCATGAAAAAAAAGGCACGTCACAAAAACATGGGTAGTCATATATACAAGCAGTATATAATAAGTCACATATATAAGCCATATGCAATGCAAATGCAATTACATACCATTTCCTATGACTTGAATGACACATTGTCCTCAATTTATAAAAGTGATATGCAATATGACAATTAAACACATAACACAAATAGCAAATACAAATAGAAATAAATAAAAAAGGCAAGAGAATGTTTATGGACATTGTGACAACGAAGGTGTCAGCAATAACACGTGTACTACTTAATATTCAAAAAATTTGAGCCAACTTGGCCTGACAATGATGTTGAAACTCCATCTTCGTTAATCGTGCCTTAATCTCTCACTTTTACAGCAAGCAAAGAAAAAGTTTGAAAATTTTAATTAAGCAAAACATACAAACATAAAGAAAAAAATGTATATATAAACCAGTGCTAGGTTTAAAGTCACTAGCAAGACTTGTTCATCATGCTCATATTATTTGAGGGGTGGGGAGAGAAAGCTCAGCCCAATCTAGGGGAAAATTTCCACTAAAATAAGGCTTACCCTGGTGGCCATTGATCTTGAATGTCTTACCTTTGTGATTGATCAACTCCAATACACCATGTGAGAAAACTTTAGTGACTTTTAACACGCCACTCCATCTTAATTTCAGCTTACTTGGGAATGATCGAAGGCAACAGTTCAATAGTAAAACCATATCTCTAACCTTGAACTCCTTTTTTCAGATGAGCATCATGTCATTTCTTGGTTCATTCCTTATAAAGTTTAGCATTCTCATACGCATGCAATGTCAACTCCTCCAATTCATTCAGCTACAACAATTTTCTCTCAACGACTACTTTTAAGTCAAAGTTTACTGCTTTGACTGCCCAGCATGCCATATGCTCTAACTTCACTAATAAATGACAAGTCTGACAATAAGCTAATTGGTAGCGTGTGGTGCTAATGATTGTCTTGAAGGCTATTCGGTAGGCCCAAATTGCATCATCTGGCTTGGTTGCCCAATTTTTTTCTCAAATTGCTAATAATCTTCTCTAAATATTTTTAAACTCTCTATTCACCACTTCTACTAGGGGTGGTAAGGTATTACAATTCGATGTTACACCCCATGTCTTTTCAATAGAGTCTCAAATGGTTTGTTTCAGAAATGTGTACCTTCGTCACTAATTATGACCCTTGGCACTCTAAACCTATTAAATATTGGCTTAATAAATATTTGAACTGCTCGATCATCATTTGTTGGAGTTGCCATAACCTTGACTATTTTGATACATAGTCAACACCTACCAGGATATAAGTACTTCCGAACTAGAAGAGAAATGGACCTATAAAGTCTAGCCCCCAAACATATAGAATTTTAACTTTTAGGATTGTTAAAAATGGCATCTCATCTCTTTTCAAAATGTTCTCGACTCTCTAGCATTTGTCACATCTTTTCACAAATTCTTGTGCATCTTTGAATAATATTGGAAAAAAGAATCTACACTCTAATACTCTTATGGTTGTCTTGTTGGCTCTATAATGTCTTGTATACAAAGAACTATGACGGTGAGTTAAAACAACACAAAATTCATTATATGGAACTCATCGCCTAATTCATTCAATAACATACTTTTTGTACAAAATTGGTTCCTCATATATTACGCACAATTATGTAAAAATCTCTTTCTCTTTTAGTAAGAAAAATAAGGCAAAAGGATACCATATGTGATGTAGTTCGTGATGTTCGCAAACCATGGAATACTTGATTCATTTATTAAGACTAAAGTCTCATCAAGGAATTGTTCATTAATTTCTACTTGTGGGTGCAACTCCCTTCCTTCTAACTTTAACAGGTGATCATCTATCATGTTTTCTACTTCGTTTTCATCCTTGATCTCAATATCAAATTCTTATAGGAGTAAGATCCATCGGATCAATAAGGGCTTCGCATCCTTCTTAAAAAAAAGATACCTTAGTGATACATGATTTGTAAACACAACAACCTTCGAACCAATAAGTAAGAATGAAACATGTCACATGTAAAAACTACAGTTGACAATTCCTTTATTTATGGTTGTATAGTTAAGTTCAGGTCCTATTAAAGTCTTGTTGGCATAGTAGATGGCATACAACTATTTTTCCTTACACTGCCCCAATACATATCTAATTGTCTAGTCACTGACATCACTCTTCAATTCAAATGGTAAAATCCAGTCTACCGGCTATAAAATAAGTGTTGATGTTAATGCGCCCTTTAACCTTAAATGCGCTGGTAGTGTTTGATCACGGTTTTTTGATATGTGTAGTTTTAATATTTTAACCTCGATATTCTGCAAGCATACGGGTTGTTCGTGTAGTATCTAAGGTGTCGATCCCACGAGGAGGGTTAATATAATCCTAAATTCTAAGGACAAAATAAATTGTAGAAATTCAACTGTAACTAAGATAAAACAATAACACAATTTAATCAATCAATTCAATCAACTAATTCAACTCAAGACTAAATCACGAAATATTAACAAATCAGCAAATTGCAATGCACACATCAAGAATCATCTAAGGAACTACCCATTTAGAGAAAGGGAAATTTTTTACCTATATTCAACACTAACCTAATTAATTATGAAATGTCGGATTATTGGTCCTGGACTATACTAGGATTGGTTACTCTCTCTCGAGTTATAACTAAAAGCCCTAAATTATAAACCTAAATCAGATTATGGAAAATTGCAATTTCTTAATTCACAATTTATCCAAACCCTAATTAGATATGAAGTTTTCCACCATACTACCGAAACCTATGTGAGATCTCTCATCACACAATTACCAATTTGATTGATTTCTCGCTCTTATTAAATTACCTAATTCTCGTTAGCCCAATTTAATTATTTTTCATCGGTTCACCATCTCAGTCTATTACCGATTTATGAAAATGGACAAATCAATCACAATGAATTCAATTCATATAAATAATCATATTTTTATTAAATCAAAGATAAAAATAACCTGAAGGTGAGTTTAGACAATCCTCAACATTCATAAATCCTATCTCAATAGCTATTCCAATTCTATACATAGACAAAAATGGGAATACATTGGAAAATAGATCCGAATGGATGATGGAGGCAGCAACAACGGTAAACCTTTTGTTCTAAGAAGTATTTAATTTAGGCTTCTTCTCCATATCTCTCTTCCTTCGTCTCTTTCTCAATCTCTCGATGAACTCTGTCTAGGGTTTCATGATGGTGACTGATGTAAAAAAACTTCTTTTTATTTTATTTATGTTCTTTTGTGTTTAGAGTTGAACTAGGGTTTTTCAGGGTTTGAAAGGTTCGAAAAATCCCTCGAAACGAAAAGTTTGGGAGTGGCTGCACGTTTGCTGGATGTAGGCCATGACCATGGCCTACTTTTGAGCCTTCTATCACGACCGTTGTTTCAGCCCGAATGTCTCCGAAACTTCTCTGTTCTTCGATGTTGACCCTGAAACACTAGCATACACATCAAGGTACTTAAAAAACGTAATATTTAAGCTCAAAGACTTGTACTAACCCATAAAACACTTAAAACACAAATAATTAACAAACTAACACAATTATAACCTAAACACATACTAAATGATTGAATTAATTGCTAATCACATATCAAATTATGCCTTAAACTTGATACAATTTACACTTATCAACATTCGCACACTTAAATGTTTCCTTGTCCTCAAGCAAACAAAAACAATCAAGAAAATACAAAACACGCATATGCAATAATGAGACAATGGCTTCAACTTAGCGAAAGAAATTCAACTATAAACACAATCCTTCAAGTTGTTCTAACTTATTAACAAGCGAAATCCATATCTAAACACATTGGACTAAATTTACAAACTAATCAAAATTTTAATGTTAAGTCTATTCACCTCTATCACTTGCACACACACATTGATAATCATTCAGTCAAAACAAAAGTGTAGCTATTCCTCTATAGGTTTTCATGAAAAAAAATCAAGTTACTAACAAGTTTGGTAGGTTTTTATTTGAAAACATTCTTTTTTGTTGATTTTTCTTTAAGAACATGAATCTAGTTTTTTTTACGCGGAGGCAAACATTTGTGATGAACGTCGATCTAGTTACTCAACTAAGTTATGTTGTTATTAAGCTGCTTGGTTGGAAGGTCATTATAGCCTTTTCATGCAGAGGCACACATTTGTGATGCGTGTCAATCCAGTTACTTAGCTACATCACATTCTCATCTGGCTACTAGCTCCATTCATAACTCAAAGGCTAGCGGAATAGTTATTTATACAACTTTTTTTTCTTTTTTAAACACAAAATTTTGCCTGCCTTATTGCTTTAGTTAATCATTCTCATAAAAAATGTACTAATAATTCCACTTATTTGATTGGCCTAAAATTATTAATGAGCATGGCAAATTCTTAGGGTGAATAAACTAACATTGTATCCTAATTACCAGCATATTTAGCCCTAAGTTACTTAGGTCACTAATTTCACAAGCCAATAAATCTTCGTAACCTAAAGGGTTATGTTTAAGGCTACATCTATCCTATTAAGTCCTAGCCATTGACGTATTCACACAATTCACATCATGCAACCTAAACAAACTATCATATAATATGCAAAATTCACACTCAAGGTAAAAACACACAACCTTCCCTATACTTGAACAACACATTGTCCTCAATGTGAGAAGGGTACACAAGCAAACCAGGGGAAATAAAACACAATATACAAAAAACATAAGAAGAAAATATTTAAAAAAATGAAAGAAAAGGGTTAGAACACAAAATCGACAAGGTGACTGAGGTAGTGATGGTGTCAGAGATGGAGACCAAACGTGCTTCATGTCGAGCTGACTTTCCTATCTTATAATTGATTCAGAGAGAGTAAGAGAGTTAGTAATCCCATATCATTTCAAATCATTAAAATTTTATTTTTTAAATTTGAGACAAATCTAACTACGCAACAATTTAAGCCTAACTACCAAACATGCTAATTTATGGTCATTAGCTTGACCTTGTATCATTGGAAATTCACCCGGGATCAATTATGAGCAACTTGCTTCCACCCTTTTCATTCAACATCAGTTTTGTAGTCTGTAAGTAAGCTATAAATTGCAAAATGAACAGAAGGATAATTAATTTTAGTAATGTCCTTTTCATTAACAACTGTCGATAAAATAAGGAATAACGAACTCCCATTTTTCCTTAATCACCTTCGTCTCCTCTATTTCTTCCGCTTCACTAACAGAGACTTTCATAGCCTCTTCATACTTGATGTTTGTTGCCATCTGTTCTTCATCCTTTTATTCTTTAGAAGATTAGAACACATCAATTATCCTGAATGAGCTACTATCCTTTGAATTCTTTAATACATCATTCATGTTGAATGTCACTTGGTCATCATTAATTGGAAGGATAAGGTTCTTTTCATGAACATCTACCCAATATTCTTCGATGTTCAAATATGGTATATCAAGAACTGGTGATTAAAAGAGAGGGTTGGCATTCTTTTCTTCATCCTCTTTCTTCGTCTCTTGGTCTACAATAAGGTGGGGTTCAACTTGGTGTTCCACTGGTTCTTTTAGCTCTTCCCCATTCTTAAGTGTGATAACCTCATATTACTCTCGTTGATGTAATTCCATAATTCTCAAAGAGTCTTCCACACTTCTCTTACAAAATTCACAGGAAAGCTGTCTTACTTAAATTTTCAAATTGTGAATAGAAGCGACATGATTTTCTGTTACTTGATCAAATTGCTCTTCCAGTCTCTTTTGGTTCTCTTCCATGTCTATGAGCTTATCCATAATTTTGTCCAATTTGGAATCCCGTGAACTGGACTCATCTTGATGAAATTTTGATAGGTCATAATGTCCCATATGAGTACTTTCATTGTTGGACCAATAAAAATTTGGGTGGTTTTGCCACCCTGTAGTGGATATGTTCCAATAAGGATCGTTACTTCCCTAACCATATTGTGCCTCATTGTAATTCGCAAATGTTCCTTGCTCCCTATAATATCTATCTTCCATTATCGTTCTTTCCATTTCTTCTTGGCATCTAGCTCTTTAGATGTCTCACTCTCACTTTAAGATGTCTTGATGTGTCTCTACTTTACGCCCCAAACTTCTTCTTTTTTATTATTATTATTTAAAATGAAAGATAATGGAAAAGCCTTAGACTAAAGAACTAAATTAATCGCCTCCCCGGCAACGGTGTCAAAAACTTGATCAAAATTTTTCGATATGTGTAGTTTTAATATTTTTAACCTCGGTATTTCGCAAGCATATAGGTTGGTGTAGTATCTAAGGTGTTAATCCCACTAGGAGGGTTAACCTAATCTAAAACTCTAAGGCCAAAATAAATTGCAAAAATTCAACTGTAACTAAGCTAAAATAATAATTCAATTCAATCAATCAATTCAATCGACCAATTCAACTCAAGAATAAATCACGAAATATTAACAAATCAGCAAATTGCAATGCACACATTAAGAATCAACCTAAGGAACTACCAATTGAGATAAAGGGGAAATTTTTACCTATCTTCAACACTAACCTAATTAATTATGAAATATCAAATTATTGGTCCTAAACTATCATTGGGTTGGTTACTCTCTCTCGAGTTATAACCAAAAGCCCTAAATTATATACCCCAATCACATTATGGAAAATTGCAGTATCTCAATTCACAATTATCCAAACCCTAATTAGATTTGAAGTTTTTCACTAGATTACCGGAACCTATGTGAGATCTCTCATCACACAATTACCAATTTGATTGATTTCTCGTTCTTATTAAATAACCTAACTCTCGTTAGTTCAATTTAATTATTTTTCATCGGTTCACCGTCTTAGTCTATTACCATTTTATGAAAATGAAGAAATCAATCACAATGAATCCAATTCATATAAACAATTAGATTTTTATTGAATCAAAGATAAAAATAACCTGAAGGTCAGTTTAGACAATCCTCAACATTCATAAATCCTATCTAAACAACTATTCCAATTCTATACATAGATAAAAATGGAAATACACTAGAAAATAGATCCGAATGGATGATGGAGACAGCAACGACGAGAAACCTCCTATTCCAGGAAGTACTTTATGTAGGCTTCTTCTCCACGTCTCTCTTCCTTTGTCTCTTTCTCAATCTCTCGATGAACTCTCTCTAGGGTTTTGTGATGGTGGTTGATGCAAGAAAACTTCTTCTTTCTGTTCTTCTTGTTCTATTTATATTCTTTTGTGTTTAGGGTTGAATTAGGGATTTTTTGGGGGGTTCTAAAGGTCCAAAAAATCCCTCAAAATGCAAAGTTTAGAAGCAGCTGCGCGTCTGCCTAACGTAGGCCATAATCGTGGCTTACTTCTAAACCTTTTATCACGATCGTGGGCAGCTGTTTCAACTCGAATGTCTTCGAAACTTCTCCATTCTTTGATGTTGACCTAAAACACTAACAATCACATCAAATTACCACAAAAACATAATATTTAAGCTTAAAGACTTGTACTAACCCATAAAATAATTAACAAACTAACATAATTCTGACCTAAACACATACTAAATGATTGAATTAATAGCTAAACACATACCAAACTATGACTTAAAATATGATGCAATTTACACTTATTAGTTGTTTAAGCTTAATGGTTGGTGGTTTCTCACAAGAAGGTGGGTTGGTGACTTTGTTCTCTCTAAGTCTTGCTTTTGATTTTTATCTAAATCACCTTCTTCTACACTTATCTCATTGTCATCTACTTCACCTTTCTGCTTAATCGTTTCTCTCTACTTTTCCTCCACACAATCATACACTACATCAACTATTATACAAATGTTTTACTCAGCCTTGCTTTTCAATGTCCTATTCATGTTGAATTCCACTTTTTCATCGCTAATACGTAGAATTAAGATCCCATATTTAACATCAATGAGTGCCTGTCCGGTGTTCATGAATGGATGTCCTAGAATGAGTGGACACTGCCTGTGTTTTTCAATATCAAGAATTACAAAGTCAATAGGAATAAAAAATTTGTCAACATTTACCAGAACATCTTCCACAAACCTAAATGGTTTCTTTTTCGATTGATTTGATAACTAAATTGTGATCGAGGTTGCCTTTATATCATCCAGCTTCAATTTCCTAAAAATAGACAATGACATAAGATTAATACTTGCATCAAAATCATACAAGCATTTAGAAAATTTAACACCATTAACAATGCGAGGAATAGTGAAACTCCCTGGATCTTTTCATTTTGATGACATATTATTGGTGATCATCGAACTAAAGCTGGTTGTTAAGGCTACTGTCTACTTCAATTCCCAAGTTTCCTTGCGGGAAAATAACTCCTTTAAGAATTTTGCACACTGCTGAAAGGTTGTGATCTGCTTAACAATCTAGGTTGTCTTTGCTAATGGAAAGTATTTAGCTAAGAAAGCATGCACTAACTAGTCCCATGTAGTTACATGCTTTGGATTAAGAGAACTTAGCCATGGCTTTGTCAAATCTTTCGGTGTGAAGGGAAAGAGCCTCATCCTTGCTGCCTCCTAAAATAATCCATTATACCTAAATGTATTGTAAATTTACAAAAAAAATAGAAAGGTGAGCATTTGGATCCTTATAAGGTAAACTATATAATTGAACACTAGTTTGCAAAATATTCAATTGTTTGCATAAACAGGAAGCCTGACGATCCTCTGTTGGTTCGAATTGAACCCGAGCAATATAAAATCCATTAATGTTCTTTGGTCACGGCATTGATCTCCTTGATCCTCCATTGTCTTTTTAATTTTATCTTGACGCCTTGCTTTTCTCAATTTCCTTTCAAGTAAGGTGATGTCAAGTTCACTAATCTGCTCACACTTCCAAAAAATAATGTGTGTACACCTGTTACACATAAGAAAAGAGTATCAAATAAAAATAAAAAGAAGCTCAAATAAAAAAAATCAAATCACATTTGATGTTATGAGCAATCCCTAGAAACGACTCCAAAAACTTGATAGTTACTTCGTGTTTTGCTCAAAGTTTTAAAATTAATTAAAGTTGCTACACCTCAAGTATACATCTCGTATAAGATAGTATGGCAAGGTATCATTCCCTTAAAAATTGGTTAGTCAACTTTTAGTTCAAATTGACTTTTGTTTGGGTAAACCAAATAGTGAAAGATTAAAAATGCAAAAATTCACAATTTAAAGGTTTGCAAACTCACTTCGAAATGTCATAAAAATAAGAACACAATTTTAGTTTAGAAAATCAAATTATAAAGGTTTGTGTCATTCTCTCGATACAATGTAATCCCTCACTTTGGAAATGTGATCATGCTTAGTCATAAACATTCTAATGTGTTGGCCTTTTCTCTCTCAATAATCAAACAAATTAAGCCTTAAATAACCATTAAAGTTTGGTATGTGATCTCTCAACCTACACACTTTACTTAACCGTTAAGTGGATATGAAGTAACCTATTGGACAACCATCAAAATATCCAAGATCTTTCTCTAAATGTCATGTTAGTTTGATTTGTGAAGTGTTATCAAGGATGCCCACTCTTATGGTATATCGAAACTAATTTCCTAACTCCATTTCTCAATGTAAGCGAGGCATATAAAGTCCACACATCATAGGCATTAAAGCAAACCATACATTAAACCAAATCAAGTTCTTATATAGTTATGGTAATAACAACAATAAAATCTATTCATAAATCCATTAAAATCATCAAAAAAATCATCACAACAAGTCTATGCATCTTCTCCTCAAAATAACTAAATAAAAACAAATTGGAGAAGAGAGAATAGAAGGCTTATGAGTTGAAGAATATAGCTGGAACTTGGTGTGGTAGCTTTGAGATCTCTTGAAATCACTTGTTATCCTTGCAAATCCATCTAAAAATGCATCTATCTTCCGCCTTTTGGTGTTCTGCATGACCCTCCTCTTTTCTGGGGTTTAAAATGGGGTTTTTATACCCCTTTGGATGCTTAAACCAACTTAGGATGCAAGTGGAGCAAGCTGGAATTATCAACTAGAAAGTTGGAAAAAGTCCAGTGTCTACCTGGGTCACGATCGTGACCAATAATTCACGATAGTGACCTATTGTTTTCTAGTCTTATTTTCTTCTTTTGTTTCTCCTTCATACCTATAATAAGTACATATGCAAGTAAGTTGATAATCAACACATATAAGATCCAAATCCTACCCAAACATTGACACATACCCATGCAAAATGTATGTACATCAAAACACATGAAAAGCATGCAAAACCTAACCTTAAAAACCTTCATTTATAACCTAACATGCAATTTATCATATACAAACACATACACATGCAAGTTATAAGAAAATAACAAAAAAACCTAACCTAAACATCCTAGTATGTATACTAAACATTCACATTATCACCTAAAATGACTTAGACAATTTTATAACAAATATCACTTATGTTCAACTATTCCCCAAATCTCCAATTATTATTGTGTCGCATCAGTGTTTGTAGTTATCCTGTGATTGTAGCCAACTAAAGTTCAATATTATGAATAGTTGTCCCGTGTTCAATTCTTCTCTAGACATCAAGTAATCCTTGAGCGTCATCATTAGGATTATTTGCTATTGTCAGAAAGAACAAGCTTTATGAGATTTAAAGCTCTAATACCACGTAGCAGAAAAAAAAAAACAAACACAATTCTAGTCCAAAAATTGTATGATAAAAATTTTCATAAAGAAAAAAAATTATTGATGGAGAGCTTTGTTAATATATCTCAAAAGTTGTTTAAATATATTTACATAAACCATAATTCATGTTATGAAGAGTTCCAAACAATATAGAGAACTCTAATTCATCTTAGGAAGAGTCCTAGATAAAATAAGAAACTTATAATTCTATCTTATGAAGAGTTGTAAACAAAGTAGGAAAGGAAACAACGCGATTGAGTAAAAATAGGAAATAATAATAAATAAAATAAAATAGTTCAAAATTTATGAGAGAAAGATGCTAGTTGGGCATGCTCACGTGCTAATCAATATCTCATTCTTCCCAAAAAGAAAAATATTGGAAGAGATGTGAAATAAAACATGATCACGTGAATGTCTCAATTTGTCTAAGAATTCAAATGCCTTGTGAGTTCAATTCTCTATTAAATAACATATATCTTCATCTAGATAATGGGGGCTGATAGTCACCACTGGAGGTTAAAAATTAGTTTCGTTTTATTTACTAAATATAAAAGTTCATTAAACAAGGAATTGAGATAAGCTTTTCAACACTGGAAAGATTGATTATTCGAGACGCATGTGGACATTTCACAATGACACGAGTCCTTTAAAGAATTGAGATGAGCTTTCCAGTGGCATTTCAACACTGGAAAGATAGATTATTTGAGACGCAGGTGGACATGTGACAATGTCAAGAGTCCTGGTCAACGTACTTACATGGGAGAAAGTTGAGAAAGCTTGAAAGCATTGTTTTACCCCTTCTAAACACTTAGGGTCCTTTCCAAACAGACGAGGGTATTATTGTATTTGAATGAAATAAGTTAAGATTTGGTTGGTGGAGTACCCTGTAAACATCACGTTAGGAATAAACTTGAAGAGGAAAAATTCAATCACTTTGAGCACCATTTTCATCTTATCCTTACTTACGGAATAGCTATAAATCATCTATATATGCACGATAGTTAGTTATAAATCATCTATATATGCTCGATAGTTCTCGTTTCCGCAAATTGTTAAAACCTTCCCGTAGAAAAACATAAAGCAGAAAAGTTGCTTCCGCATCGGTATATTCTCTCTTTTACAGCTTGTCTGCGTTGCTTATTCCGAGCTTTTACTATTAAAGTATAAACCAAGCGGCCTCAAGTAAGTGCACGCCAGCCATGTCGGCAAAGAACATGCCTGAGCTCTGCTCCCCGTTGCTAATCCCTTCATCCAAAGAAGCACAAAAGCTGACTATAGATGATATGCTCCAAAAGCACTGCGGTGAGTTCGGGACATGGCAGCTCCGACACTTTGTGCTGGCCACTTTGGCTTGGGCACTTGAAGGTCTACACACTATGGTCATGATCTTTGCAGACCGTGAACCGGAGCTCAAGTGTGTCGAGGCAGCCTGCGCCGATTGGTCTGGAAGGACTAAGAGAGTCTGTGACCTGCAACCTGGTTCGTGGGAATGGGTGGGTGGCGCAGGAAGCTCCACGGTGGCTGAATGGGGGTTGGTTTGTGATGAGAAGTTCAAGGTTGGACTTGTTCAAGCCGTCTTCTTTGGTGGCTGCATGATTGGTGAGTTTCTTAGTTTAGTATCTTTGTCACTCTCTGTTTTACTATTTTCATTTTTCAGATTCCTTGCTGTAGAATTTTACTCTTTGGATCCTCTAATTTTAAGTAAATCTTTGTTGGTGATTTAGTCTCATTTCTAAAAATCGTGACAAGGATGGTTCTTTAGAAGGACTTCTTGGACTAATAAATTTTGATTGAGCACGTCTCTCTGCTACCATTTGAAATATTTGTTGAAACTTTTTTGGATCCATATTAATGTAGATGAGGACAAGTTAGGCAGACATTAGGTCTATTATAGTTGACTGTATAAGAATATGCTCTTTGGATTTTGTTTTGATTCCCTGAATTTGGTGTTGTCAATGTTTGAATTGATTGTATGTATAAGATTCTTCGGAGATTTTTGTTTTGATTCTCTGAATTTGGTGTTGTCAATATTTGACCGTAGCACTTAAATAAACACCTGATAATTATAGTAAATATTAAACCATTCCTTCCTCAATTCCATTTATTTCTCTAAGGCTTAATCGCGCTCCTTTCTTTTGTCCTGATAACATAGACCCAAGGTTTAGGATATCATTTCATACCGGCCATTACTTACTGTATCGGATCAAAACTAGTATAAAATGAAGGATTTATTGTATCGAGTTTAAATACCGATTGGTATCGGCCAATTTTTAATAATACTGGTCAAATATTGGCAGTATCGAAAATTTTAAAAAATGGGGGACCTTTTTACAAAATTTTTAAATCTTCCCTCCCTCCTGCCTCTCCTTCCCCATTTTTTGAAAAGTTTTTTAATTAGTTATTTTATTTACTTCAAATTTTATAATTATTGTGAATTTTTAAATTTTGTTTTTAAAATAAATATAAATATTTTTATTACTAATAATTATTATAAATTAAATAAACTTAAAAATTATTTTTATTTAAAATTATTTTAATATTTTATATAATATAAATTAATAAAGTACTAATAAAAATATTTTATTTTTTAAAATAAATAATTTAAAAATTATTATTTATAAACTAATAT
>JANZLC010000005.1:22487722-22531103 GCA_026413385.1 Erythroxylum gracilipes
TTACATTTCGTCTGCTTTTCTTCTTTCTTTGGTTGTCATCAAAATCATTCAATACGTAAAGTCATTTTGACTTAACATGGTGCCTATTAAGGAATGAATCAATTCTTGCGCTAAGGAAAGTATCAATTCTTGATCCTGCAATTATCCCTTGAGATTATATAGTATTAAGGCAATCTTTCCTTGTATAATTTGTCAACACATTGATTTAGTGTAATGTGATTCTTGTAGAGATTATATATGAAACCTACCTCTCCACAAGTTGTGAGAGAGACAAATTCCAAAAACTCCATTCTCGTTTATGGTATCAAAGCCAAGCGGCTAACGTCTTGATCTCTATCTCATCCCCCATTATTGTTCTTACATCTCTCATATTACTTCAATGGTTGGAATTTATGTTACACCTACTCAAACACAAATTTCTTCTCCTAGTGACAGCACAAATTCAACAATATTGCAAGTTGTTGCTAAAAGTCATCCTACACAAAATCTCGATATAACACTTCCTACACTTATAATCAAACTCGATGGAGGCAATTATTCAAGTTGTTCATCATTTTTCAGAGATTCCCTTGAAGCATTTGATCTAGAAAATATCTTGATGATGATAATATCGAACCACCTAGATTTGTGAAGAAAAAAACTACAGATGGAGTCGAAACTATTCAAAATCCTACCTACACGACATGAAAGCACCAATATCAGTTAATCTTATTATGGCTAAAAGGTATGCTCTCCACTATGGCTGTAAATCACCTTGTCGATGTTAAAACCACCTATTAGGTATGGGTAAAACTTGAAAGTGTATTTAAACCTCAAAGTGACTTAAGATTCTTGTCTCTTCGCTATCAACTTGCTTCGCTTCAACAAGGTGTTACAAGTTGCTTGGAATATATTAATCAAAAGAAAGCAATTGCCATTCAACTAGTGTCTGCAGGTGCCGTAGTTTCTGAACAAGAATTAATCATGCATGTGGTGAATGGTTTAGATACCAGGTATGCTTTTGTTGGCATTACGATAAAGGTACAGATTGCTAATATGCCTATAAGTGTTGATACAGTGATAGGCTTACTCGTAGATGAAGAAACTCAACAACAGATCTCAAATCAACACTTTCAAGTTCACTCAGCTAATAATGCACGAAGATAGTTTAATCAAGATCGTGGTCGTGGAAGAGGTAGAAATAATTAAGGTCGTGGTAATTTTTGGAGCCAAAGAAATCAAGGTAGAGGTAATTTAGCAAATAATCAAAGCCAAACTAAAGACATAAAGTGTTAAATATGTGATAAAAAGGGCACTCAGTTATCCAGTGTTGGCAAAGGTTCAATAAGGCCTTTACTGTAGATCAACTAAATACAGTTTCGGCATCCATGGTGTCACCACTAGCTACGTTTAACCAGCCACCGCCCAATTTCAATCAATTTTTACCTAGAGTTACTCAGCACCCTCATGAGTATAATCCATCTTGGTATGTTGATTCTGGAACCTCTACCCACATTACCCCTGATTTGAACAATCTTTCAGGTCATGCCACTTATAACGTTGAGGATAAAGTACAAGTCGAAAATGGTGAGCTTTTATCTATCTCTAATACTGGCACAGGTTTCATTCCTTTATCACATGGAAATTTAATCTTAAAGGATGTTCTACATATTCCTACCATCAGCAAAAATTTGCTTAGCTTGTCCATGTTTATTTGTGATAATAAAGTGGCTGCGCCTTTTGAGCCTCGTGGTTGTCTTGTTAAGGATTTGCAGGGCAAGATTCTCCTCAGGTGGATGCTTGAACAAGGGTTATACAAATTGGATGGCCAAGGGCTTACCACTCCAACACAATATCCATTGGCATTTCTTGGAGAAAGAACATCCTTACTTGGTTGGCACAATAAGCTTGGACATCCAAACGAGAAGATTGTGAGGAAATTAGTCTCTAGTTTTAACCTTCCATTAGATTCAAGTAAAATTTTTCCATTTTGCAGTTCGTGTCAATTAGGTAAAAGTCATAGGCATCATTTCCCTAGTTCTCATGAGTATCTACTCCTTTTGAGCTTATTTACAGTGATGTTTGGGGTCTTACTCCTATACCTTCTCTGAATAATAATTACTATTTTGTTTAGTTTTTGGATGATCGTACAAATTTTATTTGGGTTTATTTTCTTTCTACCAAGAGTCAAGTCTTTGATGTTTTTCATCATTTTATTCTTATGATTGAAAGACAATTTAATTCCAAAATTAAGCGTGTCCAAATAGAGTAGGGGGAGAATGTCGCTTGCTCACTTCTTTCTTCAATTATCTAGGATTAATTCATTAACACCCTTTCCCTCACACACATGAGCAAAATGGCGCTCCTAAAAGAAGGCACAAAGATATTATTTCTAAAGGTTTAGCACTCTTTGCTCATGCTTCACTACCTCTTAAATTTTGGGAACATGCATTTGCTACAGTAGTATATTTATTTAATCGTACCATCATACCAATTTTTAATTTCAAATCACCTTATTAATAATTTTATAACAAAGTTCCAGATTATAAACTTCTTAAAACCTTTGGGTGTCTCTGTTTTCCATTCCTTCGACCCTATAATCAATTTAAATTAGACTTTCTTTCAAAACCTTGCCTGTTTCTATGATATAGTAGTAAACGTAAAGATTATCAATGTTTTGATTTGGAGTTAGGTCGAATGTATATTGTCCGACATGTGGTTTTTTATGAATCTACTTTTCCTTTCATTAAATTTTAGTTCCAACACTCTTGTCCTAGTATCTCTTCCTCAGGTTTCACTCCTCTTATGGTACTTCTAGATGCTCCAAGCTTAAGCCCACAAACCACAACATGTCATCCAACAGTAAACAATAAGTCATCTATTGCAAACCAATCACCCCACGTGTCACATCACACTTTAGCTAAACCTCTCACCTTCACAAATACTGAGACTTTGAGCTTGATCCTATAGACACATCACCTAATAGTCATGAGCCATCCATTGTTCAATCTGAAACAAGCAAGCTTCTTGATAGGCCTCCTGCTCTACAACTCTGTCATTTGAGGCTCGTTGAAAACTCAATTCACCCTATGGTCATAAGTTCCCAAACGAAGTCACTCAAGCCATAAGTCTTACTTAGCACCAAATATCCTATATTCAGTGCTGAGCCCACTTCACATGTTCAAGCACTCAAACAAAAGAATGGCGAGATGCAATGGCCTTAGAAAGGGAAGCTCTTCACAATAACAACACTTGGGTATTGGTTCCAAAACCTACAGATGTAAATCTAGTGGGTTACAAATGGGTTTTTAAGATCAAACAAACGCCTAATGGACAAGTTGATCATTACAAAGCCCGCCTTGTTGCTAAAGGATTTAATTAAAGGCCTGGTATTGATTTCTTTGAAACTTTTTCACCTGTTATCAAACCCACTACAATACGGTTGGTTTTATCTATTGTAGTTTCTAAAGGTTGGTCCATACGACAATTTGATGTCAACAATGCATTTTTAAATGGTGATCTCTAAGAAAATGTCTATACTATCCAACCTCTAGGCTTTCGAGATTCACTTCGGCCTCAGCATGTATGCTTACTCAAAAAGGCCATTTATGGGCTAAAACAAAGCCCACGTGCCTAGTTCCATAAATTAAAAGATTTTCTTCTTAGTGTAGGTTTTCAAGGGTGCTATTATGATACTTCTCTTTCTGTACGCCAACATGGAAAATCACTAACATACATGCTAGTCTATGTCGATGATCTAATTCTTACAGACAATGATGATCACTTTCTTTCTCAATTTATTGATCAACTGCATATAGCCTTTTCTCTCAAAGTTTTTGGCTCTCTCATCTACTTTCTTAGGGTGGAAGTCAAATGGAAAGGAGGATGTCTTTTCCTTAATCAGTCGAAATATGTGATTGATTTGCTTTCTAAGGAAAACATGGAAGATTGTAAACCTATGCCAACCCCAGCTGCTCCTGGCTTACAGCTTGTTTCCACTAGAGTGAAAATGGATGATCCTAGCTTGTACAAACAAATTGTTGGAGCTTTACAATATGCGGCTATAACTCGACCTGACATTGCCTAAGTGGTAAATCAGGTATATCAATTTATGCATGCTCCTACTATTGATCACTGGATAGTAGTGAAGCATATTTTTTGCTTTCTTAAAGGCTCATATCAATATGGTCTGGTCATTTGTCCTTCCTCAAGTGTTGAACTTACAACTTATTTAGACACTGACTGGGCTGGTGATCCAAAAAATTATCGATCTATACAAGGCTATTGTGTCTACTTTGGTTGGAACTTACTTAGCTGGTCATCTTCTGAACAACGTTCTCTAGCTCGTTCGAGTACAAAAGCTGAATATAAGGGGCTTGCTACTGCCACTGCTGAACTTATATGGATTCAACAACTCCTTCGAGAACTTCGCATTTTTTTACCAAGCTCCCCAATTATGTATTGTGACAATTTGTCTACTACATATTTAACATCCAATCTAGTGTTCCATAAAAACTCCAAACATATCAGAATTGATCTTCACTTTGTTCGTGAAAAAGTAAAAAGTGGTAATCTTCGAGTGGTTCATCTTCCAGCTCGTTATCAAGTTACAGATATCTTCACCAAAGTCCTGCCTAAACAACCTTTCTCCTTGTTCAACATAAACTGAATTTTTATCCGACGATCAGTTTACGGGCAGATGTTAAGGAATGAATCAATTCTTACGCTGAGGAAAGAATCAATTCTTGACCCTGTAATTATGCCTAGAGATTGTATAGTATTAAGACAATCTTTCGTCGTATAATTTGTCAACACATTGATTTAGTGTAACGTAATTCTGGTAGAGATTATATATGAAACCTACCTCTACACAAGTTGTGAGAGAGACGGATTCTAAAAACTCCATTCTCGTTTAGTGCCCTTTTGGAGGAAGAATTTTCCTGATATATATATGCTTCTCTTTATTATTTTCTTAGCTTTATGCAGTTCATTTTACAATGTTTTACCTTACCTGACATATTGGCCTTTACTTCTATATATATAATTTATCCAGTTTTGTTATGTACCCTAATCTCCCCGCCACTCTAAAAGAGGAAAAAGACAATTGATGAAAACAAAAGTGATGATAAATCAAAATACCCAAAAATATCATGTTCATAGAATTTCTAAAATATGTTGTCATTCTGCTTCCACTTAACGATAAACACACATGCATACATTATACATAGTAGGTTAAGTTGGAGCATAACATGAACAAATTGCCTCATTTTCAATGTACTTGACTTGAGTGGATTTGTCCATTGCCTTCTTTTTGGGTGCAGTTGGTAACTGATGTAGTTTAGGTTAATGGCCTAATTCATTATATTAATTGCCAAGTGCTCAATCCTTTACCTCTTGTTCTTATATTCTTTAATGTGACCTTCCCCTGCATGTATTAATGTTTCTAAGAAATTAATGTTGCTTATTATATAATGAAACGTCCACATGTGGACTTAGGCTTCGAGTTCGTTCAAATGTTGCTTGCCTTGACTGTGAGTGTAAGTTAGCCACCATATATGAACGTATATAATTTGACAATACATATACACCTCAGTTAAGATCTCATGTAACGTGTGTTGAACTACAGGTTATAATAGTACCAAAATTTAGTAAGTTTCATGACACCGGCAACATTAAGATTTAGTTCATTTGTTTAAATTCCTTTTCTTCCTTAAATGGGTTATTAGGCAAAATCTTTTAACAACCAATCTAAGCGTTTTAATAATCCTTAAAAAAAGTGCATTTATGTCATGAATGTTGTTGTGGGCATTGAAATAATGAAGAAAACATGTCCACCCAAATGTTTTAACACATTACAGAAATGACGTCATTAGGCATCATGGCTAATTCCCTATACATGTGAAGATAGCTATCCCACCAACCTCCTTTTTGTTACTTGTTTTAACTACTTGACTAGTGTCAAGAGGAAACATCAATTTACTACATTTTTGTCAGTTAAACAAGCTTTTATTGGTATGAGAGCATCGAGTTGGTTTTTAATTGAAAGCCAAGTGTTTGCATATCATCAACTTTTCGTTTAGTAGTGGAGAAAGTGCGTTATTCTTTCCACCTGTATCAAATTAAATTGGTAAAGCACAAAAGTTTTCACCATACAGAATCAACTCTCAAGACTTACAAAAGAGGAAGCATTATAAGGAAGTACAGCGGGCAAGTTATAAACTATAAATAAACAAAATCCAACTAATGAATGTATAGACATGATAATTAATTGAATATATTTGGTTGATATTTTAATTTAATATTCAACCAGTGCAATAATCTCATTTGGATATTGGCAAAACTAGCAAGTAGCAAACATAACTTTAAAATTCCTTCACGGGAAATTAATTCTATTTATATGCAAAGTAGTCTGTTATGTTCAATTACATTGGGCTAGATACAAATATAGCACAAGATCTTCTTATATTAGATTCAAATCACTTTGACATTAAATATTGGTAGTTTAGTATATACTTTCTTGTTTTTTAAGAATAGAAGTAAGTTCTTTAATTTTTTTTCTATTTGACATGAAATTTCCTTCCAAACGAATTGTAGGAATTGCTAGACCTTGATGCAATCAGAAATTCCAGTTATAACAGAATATTGTCCTTGTTTTGCTTTCCAAATTATCCAAGTGATCTCAATTCAATTTCGAATCGATCTCTTGGATCCATTGATACATTAAGTTTTCTAAGCCAATAGCCCTTCATCGTCTTGCAGATACAAAAAAATGGTGTTCTTCAATTTTTCCTTTAGTATAGACTGATTTTCCCTTATTTCCATCTAGACAGTTTATTTGCATGGAAGCCATGCAAAGCAAGTGCCAAGCTACAAAGTACACTTATTACAAATCTCATACATATGTATACTAGGAACAACTATTTGCTCACATTATCCTGTTGCTTCAGTGTTATGAACTAGAGAGATAAATCACTGAAAATATGATAATTTTACTCCAACGTCTTATGTATGATTTCATGAACTCAATATACATTGTAAGCCAGTTGTCTATAGGGTTAATGAGAGGCTCAATCGGATATAAATTGTTTGGTTTGAGTCAAATAGGAGGCTCAACTCATAGAAATTAAGTAAAAAGGCATCGTTTTAGCGTCTGGGTTGAATTAGTTTAAACTGGTTCAAATCAAGTTAACTAGTTTGAGTTTGGTTTGAAATTCAATTAATTCATTTTTTTCTCTAATTTAGATCGAACCAAATCTACAATGATTTGACACCTCTAATTGTGTACACATTATTATTATGAAATACAATAAAACTTATATAAATTATTATACGATAAATTAATAAATTTTGTTATATAATAATCTTTTATAATTCTAATCTTTAAATTAATAATTTTGATAACTTAATATGATAATACATTCTAATAGTTTGATTCTATTCATATCTTAAATTAAAATTATATATACATAGAATTGATCTTGAATTAAATATAAATAGAGTGAGTGTACACTTGTTAGTTTATTTAAAATTTAATGAATCAATTGTTTATTCTACTAATGGTTATGATAATTTCATATATCGCAATCATAAATCAATCAGAACAATAATTAAAGAGAATAGCTAAAAGGAGAAAATTTAATTGTTATGATTATACTAAATAATCCTAACTCACATCCACTCCTCAAATTTCATTTGAACATTTACTATTATCTTCTTCAAAAGGTGAAAAGAAGCTTTTTATCTGTACGTCTTCAATTGAATGAAGAATCTTTACACATCTTCCTTTCCTAGTAAAGAAAAACCTTCGATTGCTTGTTCAATTGATATCTCAACCATTTAAAAAAATTTTAAAAAAATTTCTTGATCACACAATAGATTAAAAAACTCATATCATAGTCACGCATATAAGTAAAGTCTCTTGAAAACTTTCCAAAACTCTACTTAGTGTCAAAAGTTTTCATTCATAACTTAATTATAGTCTATTTGTATATAAAATCACTTCAAATAATCATCAAAGACACAAATTGTCATTACAACTAGTTTGTGGTACATTTAACTAGTTGACCATATATCTTCATGTAACCTGTGTTTGTTCAGCTAACTTATCCCTTATCTAAAAAGACTATGTTCATTCTATAACTTTTTATTGTTATATTAGACTAGTTGAACTTTTACATAATCCAACTTCTAAATACATTTCTAAGTCATAATTTTTCTACACTTCATTTCTTCAAAAGCATTAAAACACCCTATTTTAATATAAACTTGATTCAAAACTATTTTAAAAGTTCACAAAATTTTGTTTTGAAATCAAGAGATTTGTTTAAAATTTAAAATAAAATTTT
Source organism: Erythroxylum gracilipes (assembly GCA_026413385.1). Lineage (NCBI taxonomy): Eukaryota > Viridiplantae > Streptophyta > Magnoliopsida > Malpighiales > Erythroxylaceae > Erythroxylum > Erythroxylum gracilipes. The sequence goes on from JANZLC010000005.1 coordinate 22,496,047, forward strand.
CTTAATTATGAAAAAACTTTACGTAATATTACAAAAATGTAATGATTGTGGAATGACTAAACTTATAAAACATCGAAACGATCAAAATAAAGTTTAAAAAATTTGCAATGATTTGTTACAAATGAAATGACTTAATTCTTTCTTATTTTCAATCTACTTAAATTGAGTTGTCTTGAATCTCTTTTGAATCGTATTTAGTGCTACACTGTACTTATGCTAATCCTTTGTACACTTTTTCCTTCCATTGAAATTAAAGTGTGACTTTTGCTTAAATTAATAATAAATCAACTTACTGATATCTTCAAAAATATTAAAAATAAAATATTTTATTATTATCAAAATTATTTGTTAGAACCTCAATTAGTTTAATATATAAATAATTGATTATAATAAATTTTTAAAGTAATTACACTTAACTCCCTCATGATTTATACCTTTTTAATTTTTAAATACTATCATATATCCTCCTAAATTTTGTTTTTCGTTACAATTATATCCCCTAGTGTCATTCACTATTAAAAAACCTAAGGAAGAATAGACAAACAATGTCGAATGACTTGATTAGATATTCGATGATATAACATCTATCATGGATGTACCATATAACATATGAGATTAGTTACTGTCATCTCCCAATGTCACGATATTATCTATATATGGAAAAACTCAATCGAATGTTATATTTCTTAAACCACAAAACATTGTATATGTGATATAAACATGATTGGTGTTGTGTTACATAACACCTAATCAAGCCACATAATATTATTTCCTTATTTTTTGTTAGAAACCTAATAGAGAATGATGCTAGGCGTTGCAAATGAAGAAAAAATAAAACTTTAAAGAGGTGTATAATAGTTTTTCACTACAACAGAACAGACTATTGGCTATGTTTTTTTTTTGTGTGACGAATTGAAAATTGTCACCAAAAGTCTACATTTGGCAACGATTTAAGCATTCATCACCCAAAGTCGTGGTTTTGGTGATGTTAAATAAAATCATCGCTAAAGCAGTTTATTTAGTGACAATTTTCTTAAGATGTCGTAAAAAGTTCCTAATTTTGTGACGGTTTACGTCTGTTGATACTGAGATGATCCTCTTGAAATTTAAATCCACTAACTATAGTCATCAAATAACATTGAACATTATTATGAAGCAAGTCATTAGAATTGTTTTGCATAGCCCATTGGTATGTGGCACAATATAAGTTTAAAATAGTATGAAATTATAAATTGAATTCATAAATTGTATTAACAATTGTTAATTAGATTAAGGTTAAGCATATAAATTTCATTTTAAGCCCTATCATATAGTTTTTCTACATTTTAAATCCTAATACCCAACTCTATGAACATGTGTATTATATTAAATAAGAAATTGTCATTTTCGCAAACCATATTTTGTGTTAAAGAGCGTCGACAATCATCTAACCTTGTCCTTATTCATTGTAGTCTGCGGTCATCCATCCGTCCAGGTAATTCACCTACAATTACGGACAATCATTCACATAATAAACCCCTAAGATGGTATATAGGCTAGAAACCTGTGATGCAACTCCCATGAGACTTATCAATAAAATATTCCACTAGCCTAAGAGTCAAAACAAGAACTTATTTTCTAGATTCATATAGCGTAACAATGTTATGTACCATATTGTTTATTTAAATTCAAACTTAATTTATGAACTTGCATTGATTAATGGAGAAGTACCAACATTAGAAATTCACCTACAATTATGGACAATCCTTTGGATAATAAACCCTTAAGATGATATATAGGCTGAAAACCCATAATCCAGCTTCCATGAGGCTTATCGGTGAAATATTCCATGAGTCTAGAAGTCACAGCGAGAACTTGCTTTCTCAATTCATTTGATCTAATAATGCCACATACTAGAGTACTTGTTTGAATTCAAAATTTGAAAATGAACTTGTAGTGATTAACAATTATTTTATATAAAATGAGAATATTATTTAGTAATTAAGTTATTTACTTTTAATTGTATAGCTAGATAGATAAAAGTTGGATGTCTCATTCGAAATGGTCCACTAAATACTTAGAAGGAGTTAAAAGCTTCATGCAATTTGTAAAAGATCAAATGGGTGATGAATGTTGTATTTGTTGTCCATGTATAGATTGCTTAAATATCGACATTCAAAGTCAAGATGTGGTATATAATCACTTGCTAAGAGGCATAAATAAATTCTATACTCCATGGCTTTATCATGGTGAACATAAGGAAAAAAGTTGTAGTATAAGCATTGGTACAAATGTTGATGATAGTAACAATAATGATGGTGATGATGGTGGTGATGATGATAAGATTGGCGAGATATTAAAGGATTATAGGAATTATATGGAGACTATGAATGAAACTGGTTTGTCTAACATAATTGGAAGTATTACAGAAGATAATTTTGGGAAGTTATTGAAAGTTTCTCAAGAAGAATTATATACAGGGTGCTCGAATTTTGCACAACTATCTTTTGTTATCAAGTTGTTGCATTTGAAGGTCTATAATAAATGAGTAACAAGTCTTTTGACATGTTAATTGACTTGCTCAATGATGCATTACCTATTGGACAAAAATTACCCAAATCTTACTATAATGCAAGAAAATTGTTAAGGGACCTTGGATTAGGATACATATTAATACATGGTTGTAAGTATGATTGCACTATATTTTGAAAACACAATAAAGATCATGAAGATTATCCCATTTGTGGTACATTAAGATGGCTAGTGGATGATGGGATATCGCATAAAATCTTGAGATACTTTCCTATTAAACCACGACTATAAAGGCTTTTATGTCAACAAAAACAACCATAGATATGAGGTAGCATAAAGAGAAACACATTGATAATAACATTATGCATCATCCAGCAGATTCAAAGGCATGAAAAGACTTTGATGGAAAATTTCCATGGTTTGCACAGGATTGTTGTAATGTTTGACTTAGTTCAGCCTCAGATGGATTTAATCCTTTCAGTAATATGATTACTTCTTACAGCATGTTGCCAGTAATATGACTAAACAGTTGAAACAAGACAACTTATTACAGAATTCTTTGGACAAATTTTCAGTAATTTTTTAATTTATTTAATTATATACATTTTTATTTTACTTTTTAAAAGATTAATTTAACTTTTACTTGTTGTTCATAGATTTAACTCAATATCGTCGATATCGACAACCTTAAAGTTTCAATTTGTGTGAGTTCACTATTGAAACAAAGGGTCAAGGACCATTGTTATCAACTACATAAATACTACAGTTTTTCCCTTAGGATGATGAGGCGAGGAAACATGGGTGACTCTAGATAATTGGATCCAAATATGTGATTATTGGGTCTTTGCCAATGTTAAGGTTTGTCTTATTTCTCTTCACATTAATTTGTTTCCATGAATCTTTTTACACAATTTAATTACTATTTCTTTTCTTTATTTAGGAAAAGTACGAGAAAGCCAAGGTTAGCAAAGGAAAAATAAAAACTCCTCACAATCAAGCCTCCAAATCATTTATTATCGTACGAAATGAATTCGTAAGTTCTTTGTCTACAAGTTATAATTATATCAGTAAATACAATATTATTTATTGTGTTTTCAATTCTTTTTAGACTAAGAAGGAACTACATGGACAAGAGTGTGATAGGATCACACTATACAAACTCACTCACTATAAGGAAGGTTAGTGGTAGATGTCAGACGAAGCGCAAAATAAGTAACTAAATTTTTTTTGCTATGAATATTGAATCATCGCAAATAATGTTGGGCGACAATTATTAATTCATGGTAAATGTTGTCATGTATTTCTTTTGGTTACATATTTTGAAACATAATTTGTTACGATTTGGTAAAAATGTCACCTATAGTATTTTGCTACGGAGATTTTACGATGATTTATTATCGTTGCTAGATATTATCAGTGATGAATTCTATACTTTTAAAGACGAAAAGTTGTAGTGGTCTAAAACTAGAGGTAAATTGAAAAAGGTTTAAACTACAAGAAGATTAAGTGTAATTAATGTATTTTAAAAATATGACTATATTATAACTTGTTTTTCTCTAACATTTTAGATTTTATTAGATCTTATTTCTAATTTTATTACATTTAGAAGTTCTTAGTTAAATTGAAATTAAAATTAGAAAATTTTGTTGAAGACTTTGTGCTTGTTTATATAAATATTATTTTAATCTAGTTTGTTAAATATATTAATTAAATTCATGAAATTTCAATAAATTTATTTTTAATTAATTTAATATATGGAATTATTAAATAAAATTCACACGTAACTGATTAGATTGGAAAAATATAATCAATATTTAGTTAAGTAAATATGTATTATTGAATTGTGAACACGCATTATAAGTTAATAAATTATTAATTAATGCTTTTTGTAGCTAATATATTTTATGTAATTTAAGTATTATTAATTTATATTTGGTGTGTAGTTGGGAGCTGGCAAGAATTGGGAACAAGATCCTCTGACCAATTTTTATGGTATTTTATTGTGCCCAGTAAATCTCAGCCATTTATTTATACGAGTCTCATATAAGCTCCACTAAATAAACGGAGGATCCGCATAAATAAATGCTGAAATTCAGTAGAATGAGTAAAATATCATAAAATTGGAGAGAAATTGGACTCCAAGAATTGTACTTGCTTGTTTTGTTACTTTTGGTGGTGGGAAGATGAAAAATATAATACTTTTAAGTTTATCCTCAGGAATCCAAACGACAAAGCTACAGCGGTTCATGGAAATGGAGAGGAAAGTGGGTACGGCCTATCGTGTTTGAATCCGTAAGTAATTGAACAAATCATAAGACTTTCACCTACTCCCTCTGTGCATATTTTGGGTTACTGTTATAATATTTTTCCGATTGGCTTGTCCTATTTTATGACTGTTTCGCTGAATGTTCTGTTTTTGCCAGCCTTTGGCAACTCCAAATGCCTCTAAGTGCACGTATATATACACGCTCTGTATCTCATGAACTCTCATCACTAGTCCTCTCTCTCCTCTCTCTCTTTGTTTTTAAAAAGTTGAGAAGCTAAACAGAGAGATCGAGAACAACCCTTAGGATTTCTTGGGGAGAGTGTGTGTGACTCCACCACCCCATCTTAACTTCTGTTTTTCTCTTCCAATATATTCCTGTTCTGTTAACTATCCACAGAGACTCAACTCTGTGTAAGTGGTTTTTTGTTGTTTACCTTATTTCATTCTCTAAGCTTTGTTACTGCAGGAACGTATTAGCAATGTTGTTTCATTGATCCAACATGTGTAATATTGCTTTAAATGATCTGGGGTTCTTCGTTTTGTGCAAATTCTGTCCCAAACAGGCGACGCCATAGCGATGGAAGGTCCTGACAGATTGAGAGCTTCTGGGAGGAGACAAAACCTCCAACACAGCTTAGGTAGGAGCATAAGCAGAACACTTAGCAGAGCCAGTTGGAACATGGAAGATATGTTCTCTGCAGGCAGGCAGTCTTCGAGACGTAGCTCTTTCAATGAAGACGAGGAAGCTCTGAAATGGGCTGCCATAGAAAAACTTCCTACGTATGATAGGTTGAGAACAACTATCATGAACACCTACATAGAAGATAACAGTGAGGGAAGTAAGAGTGGTGTCCCCAAACCAGTCGATGTTAGAAATCTCGACATGAACGAGAGACAGAGTTTCATTGACAACCTTTTCAAGGTTGCTGAGGAAGATAACGAAAAGTTTTTGAAAAAGTTCAGACAAAGAATCGATAGGTAATTGGTTCTTATCTTCCATTACTTGCTGTGAACTCTAGCTTCCTTCATTTCGTTGGATTTTGTCCGATTAGCTTCACAGTAACTTTCGGTAGTTATCATGATCATGTGTACTTGGAACAAAGTTGGCAACAGAATTAAGCCAACAAGTCCCACTGGTCCAAGTTTAACTGAGTGATAGTTGAACAAACCACTACTTAATTCTCGTCCAGTAATGCTGGCAGCTTTGAAGTCCTTGTCAAGTGCTTCTCAATATGTTTAGATTGTTAGCTTGACTACTGGTTATTATCCTATGGTTTTACACAGCATACCATTACCTTGGATTTTTATCTATGGAGGTTATGGAATTATTTGTCCTGCCTATTGGTTATTACTGATGATACATAATCAGTTTCACTGTGCTTAATCCGTATTAAAGAATTCTGGTACTACTAGGAAACAATAGAAAAAGGAAACATGTCTTTCTCTTTTCTGTTGAATAACACAGTATGGAGATCTTGTTCATGCAACCTTGAGGGGATTAAGTAGCTATACCTATCAAATAAGAACCCGTCAACATTGTGATGGTAGTAATTAAGGAGTTAAGCAATTTACAAAGTAAATTAGCACCAACTTTACACGAGCAGTATTGGACCATGTCAGCTTAGCAGATGTTAGATAAAACAAGTAGTCAAACTTATCTACCACAGCATAAAAATAAAAATAAAAATAAAAAGATTTCTCTGTTTGATATTTTTTATTATATGATCATGTAGGGTTGGAGTCAGATTGCCTACAGTCGAAGTGAGGTTCGAAAATTTGACAGTAGAAGCCGATTGTTACGTGGGAGACAGGGCACTTCCAACCCTGCCAAATGCAGCGAGAAACGCAGCAGAATCGGCTCTTGGTTTGCTTGGGATTGGGTTAGCTAAGAGAACAAAACTTACTATCCTTAAAGATGCGTCAGGAATCATAAAACCATCAAGGTAAATAAGTAGAGGATTTTTTTTGACCGTCCCAATAGAATATTCTAACGCATAACATGGTAGGACCTCACTGCTTTTGTCTTTTACGCAGAATGGCACTACTACTTGGTCCACCATCTTCAGGGAAAACAACCCTTTTGCTAGCACTTGCAGGAAAGTTGGATCCGGGTCTAAAGGTCGGTAACTAACCAATTTCACATCATTTCTTTTTCTTTTGCTGATAATTCTTTTCTTTTTCTTTCATTTTCAAAAAGAAATCATCCTTTTCTTTTCTTTTTGGGTTGGTTTAACAGGTTAAAGGTGACATCACGTATAATGGGTATAAACTCAAGGAGTTCGTTCCACAAAAGACCTCTGCCTACATTAGCCAAAATGACGTTCATGTGGGAGAGATGACCGTGAAAGAGACCTTGGATTTTTCCGCAAGGTGTCAAGGGATTGGGACTCGATATGGTAATTAAATAGATTGTATATATCCTAAAGTTTCAAAGACCGAGTCTCGTGTATATTTGAATTAAAAAGGCTTACGGAGACATTAAAAAACAAAAAACTATGCTCTTTATGCAGACCTTCTCAGCGAATTAGCAAGAAGAGAAAAGGATGCTGGCATATTCCCAGAGGCAGACGTAGATCTTTTCATGAAGGTAGTATAGTATTAGTAATACTAAATTATCACTTGTATATTTCTGATCTTGATCAGATTGTATTAAAAAGTAGTTAATTAATTGCATGTACTTGTTTTTGTATAAAACGAAGACCAAGTTTATCATAAACCAAAGGGTTCGCGTAAATATACAAATTCCTATATAATGTTTGATATTAATATTTTTCGATCTCTTGCAATTTTCAGGCAACTGCACTGAAAGGAGTTGAAAGTAGCTTGATAACCGATTACACCCTCAAAGTAAGTTGAAACATTCCCATTACCCCATCAACTATTACGTATTAAATTATATATATACATACATTAAGGATGGGAACAAAGGAAACCCAACATTGGTGTAGGTGAACTGGATTATATTTCTTTTTTGCTTCTTTCCAATCCTATCTTTGATTTTCATCTCTCTTTTGTCAAACATCACTGCTCACCTAATTCTGTGGACTTAGTTTTACAAAATGTTTCGGGATGTCTTCGTGTACTAACTTTGGTTGGTGGCTCATAGTGTGGACATGATGGCCCAGCCACCAAAGTGGCCTTTACCACTTGCATTGATTATTCTATCCTTAATTGACCGAGTTGCTTCTAACATTTCCAATCTTCGTAATCTGGACAGTTGTTGGGACTTGACGTATGCAAGGACACCATTGTAGGAGATGAAATGATTCGAGGGATCTCTGGTGGACAGAAAAAGCGAGTTACAACAGGTTAATTCTCTATATACATAAGTTGATTCCATGAATTCTTTTTCGTTCATCCTATTTATAATCCTTTTCTGAGTAATATAAGAATAAATATATTTATACATAGCTAAGCTGAAGGTTGGAAGCATTCCCAAACGTGCATTTGCTGACCAAATCTCTTCACCAACTACTTTGTCTTCGGAAATAATTGAAAATGTTTCCCACAAGCTCAGAAAGCATAGTTCTAATTACTTCCCATTTGTCTACATGTTCACATTACAAGCGAATGCTTTACCGAATAAGATTAAACCAGTCACTTTATAAGTACCAAATCAGGACCCACCTATCATTTGTGTACTGTGATTACTCAATAGCAAGACCTTATAGTCAACTATTCCCCTGGGAGCCAAAATAAAAAAGAAAATGAAAGGGCCTGGTTATGTCGTCACAACTACGAGGATGGTCCATCATACTTACCTAAGTTGTTGATCATGCCAGGAGAAATGATCGTTGGACCTACAAAAACACTATTCATGGATGAGATATCAACCGGTTTGGATAGCTCCACAACATATCAAATTGTCAAGTGTTTGCAGCAGATTGTACACCTCACTGAGGCCACAATCTTCGTGTCCCTACTCCAACCTGCTCCTGAGACGTTTGATCTCTTTGATGACATTTATCTTTTATCGGAGGGTCAAATAATATATCAGGGCCCAAGAGAGCACATCGTTGAATTCTTTGAGAGCTGTGGGTTCAGATGCCCTGAAAGAAAGGGTGCTGCTGATTTCTTGCAAGAGGTTAGATGAGTTATTGCCAAATGATTTCATCAAACCCATTATCCTTTATTCATGGGCCTGTTTTAATTTGTGTTATTCTTGTAACAGGTCACTTCAAGAAAAGACCAAGAACAATATTGGGCTGACAGGACTAAACCTTACAGATACATATCAGTCCCTGAATTTGCACAAAAGTTCAAGAGATTCCATGCAGGGATGAGGCTAGAAAACGAGCTCTCTGTGCCATTTGACAAGTCTCAAGGCCACAGAGCGGCTCTAGTATTTGACAAATACTCGGTTCCAACCATGGAACTACTCAAGGCTTGTTGGGACAAAGAATGGCTACTGATTAAGAGAAATTCAGTTGTTTATGTCTCCAAGACAATACAGATTATCATATTTGCTGTCATAGCATCCACGGTGTTTATAAGGTCCAAAATGCATACCAGGAATGAGGACGATGGTGCACTTTATATTGGTGCAATTTTGTTCACCATAATCATTAACACGTTCAATGGTTTTGCTGAGCTCTCATTAATGATTTCAAGGCTTCCTGTGTTTTACAAGCAAAGAGACCTTATGTTCCATCCTCCATGGACTTTCTCTCTCCCAACTTTCCTGTTAAGAGTTCCCATTTCAATCGTGGAGGCTATTGCTTGGGTGGCTGTGACATATTACTCCATTGGATTTGCTCCTGCAGCTAGCACGTAAATACTCTACCGGAGTTTCATCAGCTTTCATTCCAAATGAGATATTAACCACTTATTTCTGTTCTTGTTACCGTTTGCAGGTTCTTCAAGCAATTGTTACTGGTATTCCTAATACAACAAATGGCTGCCGGGCTCTTTAGGCTCATTGCTGCTGCTTGCAGGACCATGATAATTGCAAACACTGGAGGGGCTCTTACTCTGCTACTCGTATTTTTGCTCGGAGGTTTCATCCTACCTAAAGGTAAAATGAAGCTTTAAACTAAATTCAGGTAGCTCAATATTAGCCAGTTTCTATCTACAAAACTTGATGGAATATGCAAATTGATAAGATGGTGCGCGCGCGCGCGCGCGTAGCTATATTTTCACATGTCAAGATGTTTGAGCATTAACAAAAGAGTTTCTCTACATTTGTGACAGATCAAATTCCAAAATGGTGGAAGTGGGCTTACTGGATTTCACCCTTGTCTTATGCTTACAATGCCTTGTCTGTGAACGAAATGTTTGCTCCAAGGTGGATAAACAAACCGGTACGTTTTGCAGAATGATGAGCATTCAACTTTCAATAAAATTTTGTGTTTGTAACTTGTCTTTCATGAATCAGTATGGTAATGCCATGCCACTGTGATTGAATATTACAGGGTTCAGACAATGTTACTCCACTAGGTAAAGCAATTCTCACAAACTTCGACGTTTTTCCCAACAAGAACTGGTATTGGATCGGTGCGGCTGGTCTGTTCGGATTTGCAATCCTCTTCAACGTCTTGTTCACCTTGGCTCTAACGTACTTTAGCCGTAAGTTACAGTACTCCCTGGTCTTTGACATTACCATCAGTTTCTTAATTGAATTTGCGCTCCTAATTCTATGTGCCTATTGCTGATCAACAGCTCCTGGAAAGCCACAAGCAATAATCTCCGAGGAAACAGCGAAGGAAATGGATGACCAGGAAGACTCAAAGGGCAATCCAAGGCTGCATAGGCCAAAGCAACAGGCAGAGACATTTCCTCGTTCATTATCTACTTCAGACGGCAACAACTCAAGTAAGATACACGAAAACATTAAATGGAAAATAAATCAAAAACTTAAAAAGACGATGGTGTTTCTTATTAAACGCCTTACACAAGTTTTTTAAATTTTCAGAAGAAATGGCAATGCAGAGGATGAGCAGTCGGTCCAATAGCATTGGCGTTGGAGATTCTTCTATAGAGAGAGAAGCCAATGGAGTTGCTCCAAAGAGAGGAATGGTTCTTCCTTTCACCCCCCTCGCTATGTCCTTCGACTCTGTGAATTACTATGTTGACATGCCTCCTGTAAGTTTCTTGACACAAAGAACCTGCACATCTTTCACAATGCTTCAGTTTTGGTCTCCTCTAAAACAAGCATTAATGACAATAACAGGAGATGAAAGAACAAGGAGTTGCTGAGGACAGGCTTCAGCTGCTTCGCGAAATAACAAGCGCATTTAGACCTGGAGTACTCACAGCACTAATGGGAGTCAGCGGAGCTGGTAAGACAACATTGATGGACGTTTTGGCTGGAAGAAAAACAGGTGGATACGTGGAAGGAGACATTAGAATTTCTGGTTTTCCTAAGAAACAAGAAACCTTTGCAAGAATCTCTGGATATTGTGAACAGACAGATATACACTCACCACAAGTGACAGTCAGAGAATCCTTGATGTTCTCCGCATTCCTTCGACTCCCTAAAGAAGTTAGCAAAGAAGAAAAGATTGTAAGCTTTTCCTTCAGCTCCTTATATAGAAAGGGAAAGGAAAACTTGTTTCTCTATATGACTTTGTTGTCCTTATGCAAAACAGGCGTTCGTTGATGAAGTGATGGAATTGGTGGAGTTGGATAATCTTAAGGATGCTATAGTTGGACTTCCAGGAGTTACAGGGTTGTCTACAGAACAGAGGAAGAGATTGACAATAGCCGTGGAGCTTGTTGCCAATCCCTCGATCATTTTCATGGACGAGCCAACCTCTGGTCTTGATGCAAGGGCAGCAGCCATTGTTATGAGAACGGTAAGAAACACTGTGGATACTGGAAGAACAGTCGTATGCACAATCCATCAACCAAGCATTGATATCTTTGAAGCCTTTGATGAGTTACTCCTGATGAAAAGAGGAGGACAGGTGATCTACTCAGGACCATTGGGTAGAAACTCTCACAAGGTCATTGAGTACTTTGAGGTAAACAATATAATCTGATTCATCTACAAGTTAAAACAGAAATTATTGGTAATCTCATTTCACGTAAAAATTACCTTTAACAGTCAGTTCCTGGGGTCCCAAAGATCAAAGAGAAATATAATCCAGCAACATGGATGCTAGAAGTGAGCTCAGTAGCAGCTGAAGTCAGACTTGGAATTGACTTTGCTGAACATTACAAAGCATCATCCTTGTACAAGTACGTCAAGACATAAATATAGGTGTGCCAATCTCAAAGCTTCTTTAAACTTGCGTTCCTAACTCATGTTTTGTTACGAGCAGGAGAAATAAGGCTTTGGTTCAGGAGCTAAGTACACCACCACCAGGAGCAAAAGACCTATATTTTGCTACTCAGTATTCTCAGTCTACATGGGGACAACTCAAATCTTGCTTTTGGAAACAGAAATGGACTTACTGGAGAAGTCCTGATTATAACCTTGTCAGATACTTCTTCACATTGGTTGCTGCACTTATGGTTGGTACTATATTCTGGAAGGTTGGCAAGAAAAGGTTCGTTTCGATTATACAACATTCCTATATGGATATTCATCATATCAGATGCCAAACAAAAAGAATATTGTAACTATATTCATGTTCTCTGAATTCAGGGACAGCACAGGTGATCTTACAACAATTATCGGTGCCATGTACTCTTCCGTTTTGTTTGTGGGTATTAACAACTGCTCAACAGTACAGCCAGTTGTAGCAATTGAAAGAACGGTCTTTTATAGAGAAAGAGCTGCTGGAATGTACTCGGCACTACCCTATGCCATTGCACAAGTGAGTCATTCATTCTAACGTATCCATCGATTGGGTTTTTAACTCTACCGATCACATGACTCATGGATTATAATAATCACCTGATTTGCAGGTTCTTTCTGAAATACCCTACGTACTCGTCCAAACTATTTACTACACACTTATTGTGTATGCCATGATAGCCTTTGAATGGACAGCAGCGAAATTCTTCTGGTTCTTCTTTATCACCTTCTTCTCATTCCTCTACTTCACATACTATGGAATGATGACTGTTTCAGTCACTCCAAACCACCAAGTAGCAGCTATATTTGCAGCATCATTCTATTCCCTCTTCAATCTTTTCTCTGGCTTCTTCATTCCAAGACCGGTATGTTTGCATTCAACATTTCTCACTTCCATTTCATCTATTAAACACTAACAATCCTTTTGCTCCTCAAATTTCAGAGAATTCCCAAGTGGTGGATTTGGTACTACTGGATTTGCCCCGTGGCATGGACTGTTTATGGGCTGATTGTGGCTCAATATGGTGATGTTGAAGACACAATTAGAGTTCCTGGTATAAGTCCAGATCCTACAATTAAGTGGTACATACAAAACCATTTTGGCTACAGAACAGACTTCATGGCACCAGTTGCTGTAGTATTGGTCGGCTTTGCAGTTTTCTTTGCCTTCATGTTTGCTTTCTGCATAAAGAAACTCAACTTCCAAACACGATAGGAACTTGTTCTTTTGGGCCTTTGTACATACAGAAAAATGTATTGGCTTAGCAAATGGAGTCAACCGTGCAAGCCCTGTAGTGCAAAGTTTTGGATTATTGTCTAGATGTTACTTTTTGGTTCTCCTTCTGCATGTACAAAGTTTGTGTTACTCGGTAAAGATCGTGATGAGAACTTAAATTTATAGCATTTATTTATTTGAAAATGCCCAAATAAGCATGTTGAAGATAACTTATGATCTAAACTTTGATGATTAAAGTACTTTAAACTGCTATTTGTAGTGTTTTGTTCTTTAAGCATATGTTTATTATTGATTTTTTTCTATTAAATTGTATTTGTGTTAGTGGGCTATTAATTTTACTTAGTTAATAAAAAAACTTTTTCAGATTTTAGTGGGACTTGTTACCCACTTTTCCTTATTTTTAGCTCATGATTATCTCTAGTTTGTTGCACTGTTATGAATGTTGTTTAATGAGCAAAATGTAATCTATAGTTTTTGATTTCTAACAATTTTGGTATTAGAGTACTAGAAGTTTCATGGGCTTACGAGGATAGAGTAACTTTTTTTAAGTGTTCAACCTTTAGTGTAATGACATCAAATATTTTTTTTTCTTCTTATCCATATGTTTAATGGTGAAAATTATCACTCTTAGGTCATCGAAATGAAATCCTATTTAAAAGCCTTGAGTTTGTGGGAGGTCCAAAAAATCCCAAACTAAATCAAATCAAAAAGTATGATGAAGAAGTGGCAAGAAGATCAAAAGCACTCTCTTATCTACATTTGGCTGTGTCGAGGAAATTTTTATAAGAAAAATGGTTGTGAATCACCTAAAAAAGCAGAGGAGAAGCTTAAGGAAGAATTTGAAGGTAACAATCAAATAAGGTTGATGTAAAGTTTGAATCTCAAAAGAGAATTTGAGATGCTAAAGATGAATAAATTTGAAGGTGTCAAGGAATATGGAAGCAAGTTCATGTCTATTGTCAATTAAATCAAATTGCTTAGTAAGAATTTCTTAGTCAATAAGTTGTAAACAAGATTCTTATGACTCTTTCCGAAAGGTATTACTCAAAAATTTACTTGAAGATTCTAAAGATCTACAACAAATAACCTTTATAGAGTTACTTAATGCTCTTTAAGTTGTAGACCAAAGAAGATCAATAAGGGATGACAGAACTGAAGAAAAATTTATAGAGCTTATTTAGCCAATACTTTATCTCAAAAGGAAAGGCCAATGTTCCTCAATGTAGCAATTGTAAGAAGTCTGGTCATGAAGAAAAATATTGCTAGCTTAAAGGAGAACTTCAATGTTACAAGTGTAAGAGATTTGAGCATTTACAAAAGAATTGCAAATTTGAAAAAGAAAAAAAATAAATATGAAACAAGTGATAAAAGAAGAAACTCTTTTTTAGAGTAGTTAGTGAGATGTGCACCATAGATGGAAGTGCTCCAAAAAAATTAGATTGGTGATAAAGTGTATTAATAAATTTGGTTATGATGATGAGAAGAGCATCATATTAAAGAGAAGTATTATAAAATCCCATTACTTGTGGGAAGGTTAAAATGGTAGATATAGTGATTAATGAGAGATAGAAATGTATTCCCATGTTCATACATAATATGTCATACACATACATATGAATAGTGAATTTATCTGCACATGAAAATAATTGTACAAGCATTTATGAATAATTTCGGGTATAATTGGATTGATTCTTTTGAAATTTATGGAGTATGGTTAAAGAAAAATAATATAATATAATAGGGAACAAGAAATCAAAAGATATTTAGAGATAATTGGTTTGTAAAGATGGGCCTTGGTTATAGCTTAGTCATTAAGAAAATGACAAGTGTCACTTAAGCTTTTTGTACTTTTGCTAGAAGTAGGTTACTGTTCTTTGAGAGTTGACATGTTAAGTCATGTCTAAGTTCCTTTTTCATTATCACCTTCTTTAAATTTTTTCCCATACACAGAGTTTTTCATCAAACACCTTTTAAGAGATTTCTATACTTTTTCTTTCCTACACCAAACCCACTTTACCATTTGTGTCCTCTACCCTAAGAAAAACCAGAAGCTGGTCATTGTACTCAGTGAAGTACCAAAATCGTGTGGAGTTTAGGGCTTGAAGATTGTGGAGTTTTCAGCAGGTAAGTAGTGAATAAATCCTTTAGAGTTGGGGATTTATGAAATAAATTTGATAATTTACTATCATCTGCATAGAAAATGGCATTTACATGTTTGTTCATAAATACGGGATGAAAAATTTGGTTATAGTGTTAATTTAGTGTTTTGAAAGATTATTAGCGATTAAGTGTTGTAAAATATTGAAAGTTGAAAAATCTGGAAAATGTTCACTGAGTATGCTTCAGTCTTTTAGCCACAACATTTTCTTTAGTTGTCCAAATGAGATGATTATTGATTTGGATTAAACTAGAGATATATGGTTACATTTTTTTTGAAGACATTGAATTTCAATTCTATCTCTAAGAATTTAAAAAGTTGTCATGAATTTGAGAACTGGGTGTAGGACGTCGAGAACTGATTGAAAAATTCATGTTCTGACTTCGGGAGAAAATATGGATTAATCTAGGTAGATGTTGGCAAAGGTGTCTTCTTGAGAGTTGTAGATCTTTCTTTTACCTTTCCAACGGTATATAGTATGAAAATTTTGGACATCAGAGTTGGAAGTTATGGTCTTTATAAGTAAAGATGTTCTGGAGAGTGTAAAAGTAAGACGAATTTCCAAGACGAAATTCTAAGAGGAAACTCTAAGACAAAATTCTAAGACGAATTTCTAAGAAGAAGTTCTAAGATGAATTTCTATGGTAAAGTTCTAAGATGAATGTTTAAGACGAATTTCTAAGACGAAGTGAAAGTAAGATGATACAAAATTAAGACGAAGTGAAAGTAAGACGATATAAAAGTAAGACGAAGCAAAGTAAGACGATACAAAAGTAAGACGAAGTGAAAGTAAGATGATACAAAAGTAAGACGAAGCAAAGTAAGACGATACAAAAGTAAGACGATGTAAAAGTAAGATGAAGCAAAAGTGAGCCGATACAAAAGCCAAGAGATAGAATTGGTCTTTGAGGTCTTCATAAAAGTTGTATATATCGACATCCTCCTTCCAATAGTCTAAAAATGAGAGCAATCCGACATTGTTTGTGAAAGTTATGGCAATCGTGCAAAAATAGGTTCATTTTGATTGAGGTCATAAACATGTTTACTTCTTTTGGTCATAACTTCCTCTCTAAACCCCCAAATGTCCTGATTCTTGAACCATTGGATTCGTAAGACATTGCTCTACATCTCTACCAAAAATCACAGCCATATAAAAGGAATTGAGAAAGATTGAGTGAAAAGAGTGGGACGGGTACAGTGAGTGTGCTCTTAAGTAATATGAACTGGTGTTATTCTACTGAACATATTTCGGTATTTTGATGATTTTTGGAGCTCTACTGATCCAAATGAGATGATTTTTGTTTTGTAGTAAACTAAAGACATGAGGCTACAAATGGTATGAAGAAATTAGAATCTAATTCAGTGTCTAAGATTTTTAAATTCTAGATGGAATTTGTGCATAGTATACTATTTGGACAAGAGCAGTCCAAAAATATTTGAAGTATATCTTTTAACTCACTGAACAAAATTGAGTGATTTTGGTATCAATGGAAAGATAAGAGATTAGGAATACTTGTCTGGAAGAGTGTTTTCACTAGTACTAGTGAGGCATAAATCTAAGTATTGATATGAGATTGATTTTATGATGGAAATTTTCTGGGATTATCATGCACATGCATTGTACATAATTCATTCATACATGTGCATTATTGAATACTTATGATTGTGAAAATTGTTATATTGTGAATATTATTTGTTATAGAGGAGCAACTGGAACGTCAACCTTCGGACATTGTCGGATCTTCCAGGCATTAGCTTCGGGATTAACTTGTGAGTAACCTAGATGGTCTCACTTAATTATTTGTTTGCTTATAAATATGTTTTGAATATTGAATGAATATGATTTGATTTTGAATTCCAGACAGGAGGTCTGATGATTGTTTAATGTAGACGGAAATATCGGAGTGCCACTTGAATGTGAATGTGAAGACCTATGTGCTTTATATGGTACATGCATTCCATTCACGAATCCATAATCAGATAATGGCTGTTGTGACCAGAGTAGCCACCAGTTAGAGCTTAAAGTTCAATGAGTGAAACTGAGCCTCGAGCTCACAAGTGATTCAGAGCCTTACGCTCAATGTTTAATGAGCCCTATATGGGACAGTTCAAGCATTCAGTCACAACAATGTAATAATTGGAAAAGTGTCTCATGAGCATTTCATATGCATCTTGTTAAGTATGTTTGATTGAGTGAAATGCAAAATTGTGAAAATTAAAAGTTGTGATATGAATTGATGTGTTGCATGAATTGAGTAACGATCGATGATGGTTACCTCAATGAGTTCACAAAACTCACCAAAATTGCAACGTTGTCTTTTCAGACCGAGGGACGACTCTGGCTACTGAGAGGCTCTATTATCGTATAGATTGTGATTTAGCAAGAGAAGTCATGGCTCAAAGGTCGATCAACTGGGATTTTTGGATGGCTTAGATAGATTTGATATATTCTTCTCTTTCAAGTAGTACTTTTGTACCAGGTTTTGTTGATGTGCATGTAGTAAAGGTTGAAAGATACAATGTAGACTTTTGATTTTTGAGAAAAGAATGAGGAAAAGTTGGTTTTAAAAATATTGTGATTTCTTATGATGCTTTTTAAGTGAAGAATGATATGCTGCCATATAAACTGAATGTAATAATTGAACGTAGCTCTCCCTTATTATAAGAAATGTACCGGAATGACCTTCGGGCATCCCGATGTGTACCCTGCGGTAAGGGGGCGCTATAGAGAGAGTGTGGATAAAAAGGTGAAGGTAAGGAGAGAATAGAAGCCGAATAGGAAGCAGAATGATAAGACGAGAGGGTGTAATAGTAAAGATCATTTTTAAGGAAACACACATAATGTTAGATATAAAGTTTAGGTGTGAGTTTATTAGCTCGAGTGGAACCTAAAAATAAAAAACATATGTAATTGAAGACTCGAAGGTGTGAGAGAGTCGGTTTATTATGAAAAAGTATTTCATAAGGAGACTGATGGTTAAGAATTGGTGTAGGTAAAAGGTTGATGAGATAAATAGTACTGGAAAAGGCTTCAAACCAAAAAGATTTTGATATAGAGGCATGCAACAGAAGGGTAAGTCTAGTTTTAATGATATGGAGAATTTTACATTCAATGAGGCCATTGTATTAAGGAGTATAAGGAAAATAGATACGATAAGTGATACCATGGGTAGTAAGATATAGAGTGATAGTTGTAGATTGCATCATATTTTAGTGGGTAGTTTGGTATGTGTCTAGTTGTCAATTTGATTATTTAGTATGTGTTTAAGTTAGAATTGTGTTACCTTGTTAAATATTTATTTGTTACGGGTTTTATGGGTTAGAGCATGCTTTTGAGCTTCAATGTTGCATATTTAAGGTGCCTTGATGAGTTTGATATTGTTTTAGGTCAATAATGAAGAATGGAGGAGTTTCAGAGGGAACTTGGACCATAATACAAGCCCACGATCATGGCAAACAGGCCACAATCATGACAGAAGCACTAGGATTGGCCCAAGATCGTGGCCTGCATGTCACGATCACGACAAAGAGCTTACTCAAGGGCCACAATCCTGTCATATAGGCCACGATCGTGGCTAGAATCGGGACAAATGTGGGGACACTTCTAGACTCAAGTTTTCGAGGGACTTTTTGATAAGTTACCTTAAATAGAAAAACCCCTAGGCCTTCCTTACATATACATATATACACAAATTTTGGTAGCCACCATTCATATTTTTCATCGATTGTTCATGAAAAGTCACTAGCTTTGAGGTGCAAAAGGTAGGAATCAGGATTGATAATCAAGAGCTTCCATCATTCCAAATTTTCATATACAAAAAGGGAAGAAAGCTAAAATTGTATTTTTTTTAATTTTTGTTTTGTTTTTAGTTTGTTTTGTATTCTAAAGAATATGGATATGGTTAAACTTGTTTCTATTATGAGTGGATGAATTATTTTAAACTACTTGTTGAACTCCTACTTTGTTATTTTGAATGAATGAATGCTTTTGATAAATGTTGTGCTTAAACCTTACAATATATTGAGAAATTGAGTTGGGTAAATTGTGTAGGCTTGTACAATGAGAGTTGGCACCCTATAAACCTATATTTATCAAGTTAATTGGTTAGTTAGAGAGAGATCTTGACTAATTAGTTGATTACCCATAGGATAGCTTTATAACTAGTTAAATTGGTGGGTTGATTTTGTAGATTTAGAAATTGCATACATTAGGACATCTTAGGTGAGGAATAATTCAATCAATAAGGTAGGAGGGAAACAAGATAAGGAAAAAGTGATCTTTAATCTTTAATCTTGAAATCAAAGTTTTTGCACTTTTGTTACTTTATTTGTTCACTTCTAGTTTGTTTGATTTAGTTTATTTTTTAGTTTTTTTTATTTGAATTATAGTCTTAAACAAAGCGTAACCTAAATTAAGTAGTGCATAAGCACAATCTCTGTAGGACAATGTCCACTTTTTACTATAAGTAATGAGCTGTATACTTACAGTTTTAGTAACAAATAAGTAGTTTGTTTTTGCATTCAACATAGAGCGAATACGCCATTAATGAGTTTGAAGGGGAAAAAATGCCATAAGTAAGTAGCAAACAAGGCAATCATATTTATAGCACTTATGAAATTCTAGAGATGGAGATTCCGAGCTAGAGGCTACTTCCAGTGGGAAGATAGTGCCAACAACATACTCAATGAGATCAGAGGTAATCAAAATAGCTTGAATCTAATTTTTCCAAACAAGATAATTTGTTAAATCCAATGGTTTTTGAGAAAACATATAATGTGATTGAATGGTTTTGTTGGTGAATTTGTTTTTTTCATTGATTATGTTGCTGAATTTGCTGCGAATGCCTTCTATTTAAACTTTGTCTAAGTGGTGGTTGTGTTTTGGATTTTGAATGTTGATGGTGTGAAAATCTTCTGGGATAATTCTACCAAAGGGTTGTATTTGTTGGTTTCCTAAAGTTTGAATGCTGGTGATTGTCGGGATTGTGGATGTTGACATTGTATGAAAAAAGAAGGATTATGTGCTTGATGTGGGCTCTAATACTATGATAAACTAGAATAATACGAATGATAAGATGTTGTATTGCTTATGTAATTTACAAAGAGTTTATAACCTTTATAAACACTAGTTGAGATACATGTGATAATGAAGGATATTAATAAAAAAAGATATAGATAAGAACTATCTACATCTACAGATAAGAACTATCTAAGTAACAAATGTTAACAAAAAATAAAGTGGTTAGAATTACATGTTATCATGAGATGACCCAAATTGTGGTACAAAATTAACTTACTTGCAACATCCTTAATTAAGATGAGTAACATTTCATATTATGATATATATACAATTTTGAAGTGGCATGAGCTAGGATAGTATAATGTAGTTTCAAAGAGAAACATAAACTATTGATTAACATAATTATGCTTAAAACAGGTTGAAGAAAGTCAAGAAAAATATCAGTTACCAATATATTTAAAATGTCTAGATAAATTGTCTTGGAAACCCACAAGTTGCTATGCATAAGCGTAAGGGAATGTCTATCACTATATTAAAATTGATCACATAACCTATTATCTAATATGGTTGAGCTACAGGGTTCGTCACTTAAGTTTCAAAAGAAAGCCAGGAACATTTGAAAATTTTGAATTACAAGCTCTAGAAATTGCAGTTCCAAGGTTTAAGCTTCCTCAGAGATTGATTTATAAACCTAGCTCAAATTCTTATAACATATAACATTTAAATAACCATTCTCAAGGAAATAGATCAAGACCTTAAGTTATGATTGGTTATATTGCCTCATTTATGGGCAATAGACTAGTCGAATTCTTAAAATTATACCAATTGACAATCTTAAAATCTAATAGCACTAAATTTATCAGGCCTAAACTCGAGTCAACTTGATTGGACCTTTGACAGATTACAACTCAAATGATAACTCTAACCACTTATGCTTTATTATTAGACTAATGCTTATAACCTACTAAACTAACAAAAATCAATGAAAATATTTCAATAAATATGATCCTCTTTCTATTTCCTAGATTAAATTTTACAAAACCACACTAAAAGTTTGCTATTTTCTCACATTTTATAATCTAATTCTAAAAAAACAAAATAGAGTAGTATATATGAATTAAACTAAAAATAGTAATAATGTAAATAAAAAGATGCATCCCTTCTATTTTACATGTTAAAAAATTTCACAAATAAACTTATATGGCATAAATAATTTCTCCAAAATACTTGTCAAAGAAAGTCATCATAAAAGTGCCTAAAAAATAATCAAAGAAAATGAAACTATATGGTGTCAAACTAACTTACAAAGTCTTATATTTATCTAGAATGGGTGCCAACAGATTTGTCTTTGCCAATGGATTGGTAACTTCCCTAACATGGCACTAGCTAATTCACCATGGTTATAAATTAGTACCTATCCTAATTTACTATCGACTAATATGTCCTAACTAATAAAATGATACATGTTCTAGTTTGTCATCAATTAATAATCCCCGATCAACAATACCTGTTATCATAATCACACACATTTATCCATAATCATTTCCCTTTTAGGGACTTAAATAGTATAAGCAACAATAGTCATTAATTGACACAACATATGAGGAATCAAACCATATAAAATGCATCCATAATTTATTACACATTCTCATTTGTATCTATTGATACTAAAAATCATAATTCATATGTCTATTTGGTTTTATATGTTCATAATCATGGAAAACACATTTAATTTAGCATAACTCAATCTCTTATCATTATCAATTTAATGAAAACCTAATTTTTCTACATATCCTAAATTAGAGTTCCTAACTCGTCTACTTGAAAATAAAACTAAAGATGCAAATAGTTAATTAACACCCAATAAAGTATTAAAAATGCATAAAAATAAAATAAAAATATAAAAATTCAATTGGAAAATACTACCAATTTTTGTATAAAAATACCTAGGGATATTTATTGTTATAAAATTAGATTATGTACTACTCGAATATATTCTATAATTAGTTAATAAGATCATTTCAAGGGTTTTAGTTTCAAGTCTAAAATCTATCTTGGGGGAATCATCATATACTCTTAATGTCCTTTTATACCCAATAAAAGTAACAGTAAGAACATTTTAATTGCTTAAGAACTCTCTAAATCCTTGTGTTACAAAAAAATCAATTAGAAGTGGTGTATTAAAGATTGACTTCTGTAAAACATTTGAAACCACAAGTTGTAACTTTATCTTTTATGCCTTGTAAGCTTTTGGCTCTCCCAATATCTTCACCTATTGGATATTCCAATGCATATCCATACCTTCCCACAATAATCTTGTTAATAGAGAGGCCATTATATTATTCAAAGGAGTGAAAAGGATTAGGCAAGGTGACCCTATTTCACCTTACATATTTTCAATCTATATTAAGGTATTAACTAGGCCTATAACTCATAAAATATCACAGGGTATACCTTTTAGATTTCTTTACAATGTAAGATATTAGAGCTCTTTAATCTCTCATTTGCTAATGAATTGTTTCTACTCTATGGTGCTGATAAACATTATTTTGAAACTCTTATTCATTCAACAAATTATTTCTTTGAATTATTTGGTCTCAAAGTGAAAAAATTTAAAAGTCAATTATTTGTTTCATTATGTTCATATGAATTAGCTTTAGAGCTATCCAATGTCTTAGATTTTCTAATACATCAGCCTCCTTTTAAATATTTAGGTATCCTAATCACCACTTATAAACTGAACTTCAGAGACCATTCCCTACTATTTGAATTAGTCCCTTAAACATTTGGAAGCCTGAAAATAAAATTATTTCTTATACATGCATGAGCCAATCTGTCATTTCCAATTTGAATAACTTACATGTATATTGGAGTTCACACATGCTCTTACATTAAAAACCCATTTTGGCTTAGTAAAAGTTATTGAAGAATTTTATTTAGAGAGGAAAGTTTATATATAAGATCTAAATCAAGGTTATTTTGTAAGATATTTTCCTATGAAAATGTTAGGGGGAGGGCTTAGAATCAAGTGTATAAGAACCACCAACAAGATTCTTCTTATCAAAATAATATAGACATTATTCATCATGGAATCCCATGGGTGAAATGGATGCATGGTTAGTATTTAAAGAGAAATTACTTTTAGAGTATAAAAAGCAAACATGATTACCCATAGACTATTAATCAAATGTTAAAACTAAGAAATATACTAATTATATAAATAAAAACACTAATTGGAAATGATGAAAAAGCTATTCTTTGTTTTAAGAACTAGTGAAACCTAGTTCCTCTTCATCTATTATCAACATTCTCAACTCTGCAAAATCATACTTACAAGTGAAAAGGTGAAATAATTGTTTAAAGATGACAGGTGGCATTGTGACCATAGAGGATTCTGTGAGATTCTTAAGGTTGCCTGTTATGTGCTTAATTAATTATACATTTACTCTATAACACTTAGTGATTAATGCTGTGAAATGCTTATGATACTTATTTTGGTTCATATTTGGTTTTAGGTAAAAGTTGGGAGTGCAAGAGCTAAAATTAGTTAAAAGCACACTCCTTCAACCATCCTCTTAATGTTCAAACTCATTTGTCTTTGTGGAACAAGAAGGAGTCGATTAGGGTGAAGATGGTATAAGAAAATTCTAGAAAATGAAGACTTCAACTTGACGTGCAAGATACATGA
Source organism: Erythroxylum gracilipes (assembly GCA_026413385.1). Taxonomy (NCBI): domain Eukaryota; kingdom Viridiplantae; phylum Streptophyta; class Magnoliopsida; order Malpighiales; family Erythroxylaceae; genus Erythroxylum; species Erythroxylum gracilipes. Next base: position 22,520,167 of record JANZLC010000005.1, read on the forward strand.
GTATGTATCCACATACACGGCTATGTATAAATTTGAATGGAGAACATTTTGTGATACATGGTTGGATACATGATATCTTCCTTGAAAACTGATTTTTGCTATAAATAGACATTTGACCAACCAAAAATAACATGAATCATTTTTGGAATATGAAAGGAGTCAGAAATCTTACTTTTGTGGAATTTGTAGAGGGCTAATCTTCCTTTTTTTGATTCATAGGGGAAATCGAAGCCAAATAACATATTTAGGCATCTCTTCGTTATGTATTGTTGATTTTCTCTCTCTAGAAATTATTTATATTATTCTTAGCTTAATGTTTTGGGTATTCATATCGGAATGATTAATATTCTTGTTCTTAATATTTTTTTATGTAAAAACACATTGCTAGAATATGGAATACAATACATAACAGTTGTATTTTCAATTCATTTATGGTAAACTAATGGTGATGAATCGATAGGGATAATATAACATAGGTTAAATGACCTTAGCTTGTGTGATTATTACCTAGATTAATATGTTTTCCTTGTTTGTAATGCAGTTGTCCTACTAAATCTAGAGAGCTTATTCTAGATTGTTTCATAGTTACGTTTAATTAAATTGCTTATTTTGATTAAACATGACCTAAGGGAGAACCGGAGTTAACAGATCTTATTATTAACCTAAGATTAATAGTTTCTACGAAAAGTGTGAGAACAATAAGACAATGTAGTATGTTTAGTTTTGTGTAGGCTGAGATTGAACCAAGAATTGGATTTCAAACTCATTCATGAATCTTATCACTTTTGATTGTTTGATTTAAATTGCTTTTGTTAGTTTAATTTCACCCTATTTCCTAAACACCGATTCTTTTCATTACAAAAGCTACATGCACATTTTTTGTGGATACGATCCCTACTCACTACTACTATAAATGCAAAGTTAGGTTTTATTTTTTGGTGTGTTTGATACACATCAAAGGCCACAATTGTGACATGACTAGAATGATCCATCCTTTTTCCATTTTTTTTCCTCATGTAACCCTTAGACTTTATTCCTTAACTAGTATCAACTTTAAAAAAGTGAGAATTAACAATCTAAGTTACTCCAAAAATGTAAAAATAAGAATCTAAATACTATAATTCAATAAAAGCCTAACTTACATAGCATGCTAATTTATAAACTTGGAAAATATCATATGAAACCTATTATACTTCTTGGATTGCCTCCAAGTAGCACTTCTTTAACATCATTAACTTGGCATACTCTTTATGTCTATACTCAACTTGGCTCTATTGTTGGGGGCTTGCTTCCACTTCTTTCATCCTATAGCGATTTAGTAGCCTATACATAAGCCACTAATTAAATGATACTAAGGAAGATATAATTGATTAAATTAAAAGCCAAAGTAAGCTCAATAATGTCCTTTTTTTATAACAAACTGTAAATAAAATACAGAATGATGAAACACCCTGAATTGTCAATAGAATCTAGCAGTTTATCCTATAAGAAGGTGACTTGCTCTTCTTTTTTTGTAATCATGCTCCCCATCTTCTGCTTTTACTTTTTTACAGAGAATTATGGATATTCTTTAAGCTTTATGTACTCTATCATCTATTCCTCTTCCTCTTATTCATCCACTTCTTCAATAGAGCCTTCCTTATATTCTTCAAGCTTTATGTTCGTTATCATCTATTCCTCTATCTCTTCTAGAATTGCAACGTCACTTAAAAATTTAACCATTGTTTCCTCATCACACTGAGGCATTACTAGGCTCCAATAGCATGTCGTATCTAGCTTAGAGTCTTTCGGTGATGAAACACTCTTATGGAAGACACAATGGCTATAGCTTCACTATTGGCAAAATCTTCCATTAAAGATTCAGATGAAGCTTAATCGTTAAATGTATCAGCGTAAGAGTTTCTCCATTCTAAACTATCAATATGCTTATAGAGTGTATTCTAATACTAGTTTTGCTAGCAATATCGATCCTCCCACATATAATCTAATGTTTGACATTAAAAATTTTGGTAGTTGCCCCTACAAATATCATAACATAAGATCGTTGTCAATTGTACTTCCATGTCACTTAGAACAGTTCCCACATTCCTCATTAATAATTCATTAGAAGGTTGCTTAACCTTCGAGTTATAAAGAGTAGAGGAGTGGTTCTTTATGAGTTGATCAATTTTTGCTTCTATCCTCATCCCACTTTCCCACTTGTCCCATTTGTCTAGTAACTTTTCACACTTGGAGCTGAACAGTTCCATTATCTTATCCAAATTTGACTCAAAAGAGTTTGGCTCTAAGGATCGAAGCCTATCCTACTAGAAAACTTGGTGGAACTTATACTCTTATGTTGTCACCTACATTGTCAATCCATTAATAATTTGGGTGGTACTACCACCTAAGACTAAATATGTTATAGTAATTCCCATTCATGCTTTAACGCCTTTACTGGGTTGGGAAAAAATCTACAAATTCCTCAGTTTAAAGTTGTTGTAACTTTTTATATTTTTTTATGCTTAGGCACCTTCATTCATACCAAAAAGTATTAAATACTTAAATCAAAGGAATTTAAATTGTATAAAATTCTCATTAATCCCTGACAATGACACCAAAAACTTGTTATGCAAGTTATATATATAATAAAACTCTTAATGCTGCAAGTATATAAATTGTATCTTGTTGTATCAAGGGTATCGTTCCCACGAGGACTATAAAAGCCTACAAAATTTGAATAAGAACTTTGTCTCAGCTATTAAAAAATTGATTTGACAAAATTGAGAACTTAACCACTTAATAATTGAGTTGTCATGATAAAACAAGGATGATCATTTATAAAAGTCTAAGATTCATTCTATCGTTATTTTGCTCGCTCAATTGTTTTTTATTTAATTAGGTGTCGATCCTAGATTTCCAAAGGGTTGATTATTCTCTTTCAAAACCTAATCATTTAACCCTAATTAATTAACCACAACTGATTACAAAATACTAGATTTTTCAATCTCTCGATTCATAAAAAACAATTTAACGTTTTTAACTAGTTCTTAAGTGATCTATCAAATAATTGAGTTTCACACAAGATCTCTCTTTGTTTGACTATCAATTTGATATTTGCATAACTTATTAGATCACTAACTCTCATTACCCAACCTAATTAGATTACTTTTGACTTACTCTCTCAATTTATTTTTGAAGTATAAGCAATCACAAATATCACAAGACCATAAGATTGTATTGAAATAAAAAATGATCAAGTCATAAAATAAGTCAAGAACAAATCCTAATATGAAATTAAAACATAATAAACATGTATATCATCTTCAATCTCAGTTCATACATCAAGCTTGAAGAAAATAAACAAAGGAAGAAGAAAGAACTTGAGTTGGACTGGTCTGGAAAATGCTAGAATAGTTGATGCGCCCAATGCTCCCTTCTTAATATTCCTTGATTTTTCATTAATTTGGTAAGATGGAGATTACTAATTTTCTGTCTTCTTTTGTTTTTTTTAGTAAATATGTGTCTTACGATTAAGTTTAGGGCTTACCCATATCACTTTGTTCCAAAAATGCCCCTTAAACATCAAAACAGATGGAAAATCTCATATCTGGACAACATCTGTCATAATTATGATGGGGTGTCACAATCATAATGGGGGTTTCATGATCGTGACACTACATAATAACCTTCTATCATGGTCATGACATTGGGTTCAAGATCATGACACTAGGGGAGAGTCTTCTATCACAATCATGACACTCCATGCATGATCGTGACCCTGACTTTTAGCCTAAGCATGTTCCAGCTTCTTTCAGTCTTCATTTATCTAGTTTCAAACACTAACAAACATATTAAAACACCTCAAAAACTCAAGTTTAAGATCCAAAATCATGCTCTAAATCACATAACACTTAACACATAAGCAAACAATCACATTAACATAATTCTAAGCCTAAATATGAAATAATCATCTATTAAGCACCTATAAACAAACTAAAATACCTATCAAACCATAACATAAACTAAACCTATCATTATTCACATTATAAGAATCTATATATTTTTATAAAATATCTAGATAAGGATAAATAATTTGTAGTACAAAAGTAAATAACAGAATACGTGTGATTATAATTAGTTTGATTCACCTATAAATACTCATCCATTTATTTATTTTATATATGAAAAAAATTTCAAATATCTAAGAGTTGAATTTGTGAAGATTTCAATCTTTTAGGTTTTAAGTTACAAATTAATATTTTTAACTTGTATGTGCATCCCTACTAAAAGAGATAAGGTCAGGAATGTAATGGTAAAGAAAAATTAAAGGTAGCTAATTATTGACAAGTGAAGAGAGGCAAGACTTAGATAGTTTGGACATGTTAAGAGGAGACACCAAGACAATCCAATAAGAAGATATGAGAAGAATGTACTTAGAGACTGTAAGAGGAAAAAAAAAGGAGGCCTAAGAAGAATTGGGGGGAGGTGTAAAAAATGATATGATAATGTTGAAACTTACCGAGGACATGACTCGCAGTAGAAAACTTTGACATATTATGATTCAGATAAAGAATCCCTCATAAAGAGATCCTTTAGTTCACATAAGTCTTTTAACTATTTCCTCTTATAGTTAGCCTATACTTGCAAATAGGTAATACTTACTTCTTAGGGATTTAGCAGCTACTACTACTACTACTACTACTACTACTACTACTACTACTGCTGCTGCTGCTGCTACTACTACTACTACTCCTACTGCTACTTCTCCTCCTACTACTACTGCTACTTCTCCTCCTACTGCTACTGCTACTGCTACTATTGCTACTACTGTTGTTGCTACTCCTACTACTGCTACTACTACTTCTACTCCTACTCCTACTCCTACTACTACTGCTACTCCTCCTCCTACTCCTACTATTGCTCCTATTGCTATTACTACTACTGCTACCACCACCACCACCACCACTACTCCTCGACTACTACTACTATCATCAATACAACTACGACTACTGGACTACTACTACTATTACTACTGCTGATGCTTTTATTGTCTCATTCCCTTTGGAGAAATTTCCTTTATTCTTTTAAGTTAAATACCCTTGCTCGATTAGCCTTCCAAAGAACATCATCTTATCTTGTTAACTGACAGTTAGGTATGTTGTTCATTATAATACCCATTCCTCTACTATTATAGTAAGGCCATCTCCATTAATTGTTCATAATCAGTTTACTAACTTTATGTTTGGGCTGATAACTAGTTTCAGTTGTTGTATCTCCTCTATTTTGTTTGGATCTCCTATATTTTGTACAAAGGAACTTTTTTGTGCCAGTTATACCAAAATATTTTTGATTCTCTATTTCTAATTCTATGGTAAATCAGTTTTTGCATCCACTGTCTTGTTACCAATGTTTGCCTTAGGTTTTAAGAAATATTATGCTTTGGTTGGAGGCTCCATAAACTGTTCTTTATTATGTAAATATTGTGAACTCATTTTACCCATAACTCCTCTTTTTGAATGCATAGCAACCATAATTTTGTACTCAAACTGATTTTTTTTAGTAATATAGCTTACTAGATCCCTAATTCTCCTTGGTTCTTTAGCTAACTTACCTTACTACAACTGACTTTTATTTTGTTTTGTCTCTCCTCTAGAAAGTCTCTTAACTTTTTATTTGTCTCTTTTAGCACACTCATGGGGAGTGTTATGTATTTGATCCAATATATTGCCAAGTTGCTCATTATTGTTTACAATAATTGCAATCTTATGCCATAACTTAGGAATCTACTGCATAAATGGTTGATCTTCTTATTGAAACTATCCATTAGAAGTATGAAATTTGATGCATTGATTCTTTTTTGTGATATTAGTACCCCAAGATATTTAATAGGTAATTGGGCTTATTTTATTTCCATCTCCATTTCTTTTAAGGCTACATCCCTTCTAATATTATCTAATAGTTAGTAACAACTTTTGTTGGGGTTGCTTCTCAATCATGAAACTGCTTTGAACTTGTAAGATGAGATTTATGGATTATTTTTCAGCCTTGAAAATTTTAAAATGTCATATGCAAATGTAAAGTATGTTATTTTGGTACCTTTGGACCTTTGGTGATATTGGAAACCAATGTTATTTCCTATTTTCCCATTTAGGATGACAATCAGAACCTCCATAAATAATACAAATAGGTAAAGGAATAGAGGATCCCCTTACCTTAGACCTTTTATAGCTTTAATCAGCTCAGTTGGTTCCTTATTCACTAGAAGTTGGTTCCTTATTGACCAGAATTGCTAGAGTGGAAGTAGAAATGCACCCCTTAATCCATTTACTAAACCTGAGGGGCTATCCAGCTACTTTGAGTATTTTTGCAATGATATACTAGCTCACAGAGTCAAAAGCCTTTTCCAGGTCTATTTCAATTATGCAATTTTTCCTGTTTGCCTTTATGTTGTATCATTTAAGAAGTTCCCAACATAATAAGATATTTTTGTCTATTTATCTTCCCTTTATCAATTCATTTTGTGCTAAAATAATGGTACTCCTCATGTTTTTTATCCTATTGGCTAGTATTTTAGTAATGATCTTATAAAGGACATTACAATAGGTAATTAGCCAAAATTCTTCCAACTTACTTGCATTGGTCTGCTTGGAATGAGGCTTACATATGATTTGATCCATTCTTTCATTATTTTCCCAATTTGTAAAATTCCCCCACTGTTTCTATTACTTCTTTTGCTGGGTGTATAGAGAATATTGTTCCTTTGATTTCCTCACCATCTATTTCTTTTGTGATTTTAGTTCTATCTTGCTCTGATATTTCCTTTATTTCCTTCAGCATTGCTTTTATGATTTCTTATATTGGAATGTAATAACAATTATTTATTTCTAGTTCAATGCTAGAAGATAAAGGTATACTATAAGTTCTGACAACAAGTGCAGCAACTCTTACTCCATTGCCAACTCACAAGTTCAATTCTCCTTTCCTTAACGTTATACTCCTTGTTAACATTTACATGTTATTAAAAATATAACAACCACATCAAGTGTCAAATACCCAAGATATGGAACAAAAGTAGAGATATCAATCTCAAAAATAGTTTCCTTAAACTTGTTATCTTTCAAGGTAACAAGATAAGTTAGGCAACTCCTTTTTTAGTGCCTATTAACTCCCCCAATAAAAACATGTGCCTTTATCGTTGCTCTTTTTTCTTAAGCATATTCAATAGTTCAAAAAATGACACATGCTTCTTATTTATATGGAAGTTCATAACAAATTGTGAAAAGTTTAAATTACGAGACTGTAACACCATATCAATGCTTAACTCATAGTCTATGACAAAACTTAATTGGCCTAATTTTCAATAAACTCAATCATCTTTAGCACTTGTAGCTCTACTAAAAATCCTTTTGCCATCTTGCATCGAAATAATGCCTTAGAAATTTGATACATCTCCACCCTGTTTTATGCACCAAACAGCTCCTTAAGATGTAAATTATAGCAGGAACATCCATGTTCTCATGTTGTCTCTAAAGCTCCAGAGATATATTAGCCAACATTACACATATAGCTTGTTCAACGTTATCATTATAATGATGATATCTCTCCTAAACCTCATTAGTTGCATCTAAACAAAGCTCTAATGGAACAACGATGTCAATATGATATAGCTTCTTTTCTTTCTTAAAAACAATACTCAAGTTGCAAAACCAGTCCGAGAAATTAGGTCGAGTAAACTTGTTAACATTTATAATGCTCCTTAGCCATAGATAGGTATTTGTCTTCTTTTAACAACTGAAAGACATAAAAGACCAAGTATTAGTTTATACCATAAAAATAAATAAAATAAGGAGTTTAATAAATATTTGATTACTCCTACTATTTTATTTAAAATAATAGCCCTCACTATTACATGGAGAAATTATCAAATAATTTCCTAGTGGGCTAGGATCCCATTCAAAAATAAATGATCTAAAGTTTGCTCAATAAACTTAATACTTACTTTTGCTCAACAAACGAAATAAATTTATATTAGGTAGGTAAGAACTTTATCAATCACATCTTACGTGACTCCTAGATCCATACCATGATAACGTTTTGTCAAAATATATCTTATATATTATTTCTAACTCTACCTTTAAATCCATATGATCATGAGTTTAGTTATCCAAATCATACAAATTTAGTTAAGTAAGACTAATTAATTTAAGATAAAAATATATTTAAGTTAAAGCAGCCTTAAGTTTACTTAACAAACCTCATAATAAATAGAACTACGATTTTATTCTTAAGTAATAGAAAGTAACTATCACGTTTGTAATATGTACTTAATATTTAATTGAAGATTTAAAATAAATTGTTCTCATCAAAATAATATAGTCTCATTATATTAATAATTTCTAGCATAATTTAATTATGAAAGAAATCCGTTAAACCTTTGTTTGATTGTAATTATTCATTTAATAACTAATTTAATTTAATAATTTAAAATTTTGAAAAAGAAAATAAATTCCAAAATATTCCTATAGTAATTATCCTTTGAAACAATTTTCAAACATTTAGAACAACACTTTTCTAATTTTGTTAGGAATTTAAACCAATTTAATCTCAATTAAATTACTTTAATTAAACTAAATCTTAAAATATATAAAAATCAAAATTTGAAAAATGTGAGGACTATCTAGCGCATCCAATGCATGCACCAGAACACTTTCAGTAAGGTGCACACACTACATGCTTTAGCAGTATTTGCTGGCAAACGCTTGGTCCCTATGTGAGATATGTGCCACATCATTTATTAGATTAAAGTTTTCTCCTTTTTGGAATGTTGTCTCTACGTCTTGTTGTCGATTTTTTGCTTTAACATTGGTGCTTCTTGCTTTTTATTCGCAAGCCTCATCTATTAGACTTCCGCCATCTCCTCCATCAAACCTCAGTTGCGGGCGAATATCTCCCTTGCCAATGATGACAATTGCCACTAGAGATAGAGGGCGACTCACCAACGATGACGCAAGTTGTTGGTCATACTCCGCTACTATTCAAAGATAGTAAAACATTCTTTCTAATTACTTTAGAGTGACGACTCAATTATTGACTTACTCAACTATCTCCATATTATTTATATTGCATCTAAGTACTACCAACTGACCTACCCTAAATAAAGTAGGTTATAGGTAACATCAAGACACATTAATTCACACATAAGATACCTTGGTAATTTCAAGTATTAGGGACAATTATATATCTATTATAATGAAGAAATCCATAGACACATAAGGGAGATCCTTATAATCTGGTTAGTTTAGTGAACTTATTCTCTAATAAGCACCCACACGTTAGTTTAAGTATCTCCATACTTTAATTTATGAGATTAATTACTTTCTTCATAAGAAGAAAATATAACATATGCTAGTGTTATCGTTTGATCAGTATCTCATTTTAATGAAACTATAACTAAGAACAATTTGGTAATAGTACATAAATACAAATTGAATCTCAAATTTATGATCTCTTTATAATTTTAATTACGTAGTAATTATTCCAAAGCTTTTACTTTTAGTGTTTAAACATCAAATGCAATTGACATAATATATTAACATAAAGAATGCCTTTATTAATTAAATAATAATGTTATACATAAATTACAGCAGTCGACTACAAAGGCATAAACTAACAACCAAGAACCTTTTGCTTGGTGGCAAATATGGTGGCAAGTGCTGGAACACCCACATTTGCACCCTACACTTGGTTGTACACAAGCTCAAGCTCCTGGGAGCAGCATTAGTGCTAGACCCCTAAGTCTAGACTACAGGATCATACGAGTGTTGGCTAGCCTTGGCCAATGCTTGGAACGCAAGTCGGCACGAGAAAGGCATGTTGACGAGAGAACAAGGTAAAGTCTTGCAAGTAGGCGAGCAAAACCTGAGGAACTTGCAAAGTAAGTGAGGGATGCGGGAAGTATCGGTGTAGATCTCTAGACTTAATCCTATGAGATAAGATAGGATAAGATTGTGATCTTTTCTAGTAAAGTTCTACTAGGACTCTTAGTCATCTGAAGAAGACTATAAGTAGCTCATTAGAGTTGAGATCTATTCATTCAATCAGAGAGGCATTCATTGAGAGAAATTACTCAGAGGAGATAGCTTTGAGAGTTGAGAGCTTTTGGGGGAGAGTTCTTATTGTAAGGGCTTCAAGTAGGGAGTTCTTTGGGTTCTTTGAGGAGGAGGTACTCATGTCTTTTGTTAACATTTTGTTGAGAGTTAATGAAAGAGGTAGCTTCGGCAACATTTAAAAATCTCTTGTTGCTTTCTTTATCTATTACACTTGTGTTCTTTTTGTGTGTGAGGGAAACACTTAAACACTTGTGTCCGTGTGAGGTGTTTGAGGGCTAACGGAATTGTTCGGCGACATTCACGTAAGAAGGCTAATCTTGCTTAAACGGACATAAGCGGGATTGCCACGTGAAGGCGGGCGCAACCTGCCCTAGAAGTTTGAGTCTGAAGAAAACCTTTGTGATAACTAGCATCAGAGACAATCTAGAGTGATGGCTGGGGGAAGTAATCTGACGGAACAGGTTCCAAGAATAAAGGCAATTCTTGAGTCTCTAGCCCCAATGGATGAGGGTGTTGTTCCTTTGTTGGAATGTATAGCAGCCTTGGAGGGGGAGCTTTAAGCTACTATGAGAGCGCTAGAGGAACAGACGAGAGATCGTGAGGAGATGAGCTATGATCTGTTAGTGCTCAAGTGTGCGATGGAAAAGCATGAGACGGATGTTCGAGTGGAAAGAACTATGGTAAATGTAGCGCCCCCTTATCGCAGGGTACACACCGGGATGCCCAAAGGTCATTCCGGTACATATCCTACGATAAGGACGAGCTATGTTCGATCACTACATTCTGTTCATATGGCATCATATCATTCTTCACTTATAAAGCATCATAAGAAATCACAATATTTTT
>JANZLC010000005.1:22549242-22565096 GCA_026413385.1 Erythroxylum gracilipes
CACTCCTTGTTCTGGTTTTTAAACATCTGTCCGAATAACTTCCTGTGTTCACCGAAAAATATCATATATCATTAATTGATGTCACTAAAATTATTATTCACTATTCTGTGAATTTTATTGACGTCAGTCTCAAATACTGATTTATTTCGGTGTACCGATTAAACTAGATATCGGGTATTACACGTGAATATTGCATGAAAGTTGAATGAAGTGTCTTGTGAATGTTGCACAAAAACAAGAAAAATTATGTATGAAAGAATGAATGTTGGATGTGAATTATACATGGTTTTAATTAATTAATGCATATTATGGGAGTCACGGGTGTGACAACATTTTCTTTAATTATGTTAATATTACATGTCCTCTGCAGGGTTGGCAGCATGAAAACCTAAACCTAGTTTCGCACTACAAATATAAAACGAAGAATGTTGGAGGCAAACACTCACACACAGACAGAGAGAAAAAGACGAGAAAAGAAATAACAAAGGAGGTTAGAGGTGAAAAGAAGACGAGTCGGTAGGGAAGAAGAAGATAAACAGCAACAAATGGAGAGAAGGAAAAGTAGGCAGAATTGAAGCTAGGGGAGCATCTATTCTTCTGGGTGATAGTAAACAGAGGCAGATGAAAAGAGATGAAGCCAACATCCTCAAACGACCACCTATTTTTTTCTATCTCTATTTCATCTCTGTTGCATTATGGGACTCGTCTATTGAACTTGTTTTTCTTGTTATAGTTGATAGTCCATTTCAATTTTATTTTGATTATTGCTTTAAGACTTTTCCATTAATGTTAATTGTGGGATTGAAGTATACGCAGATGATGAAAATTGTTTATTCCATAATGGGCTGATTATTTTTCTTGAGAATTAATGAATCTAGTTTAGTCAACTATGCATGATTGAGTTACTGTTTTATTGACTTATTATTTGTTATTGTTTCCAAGCTTAATGGATGTAATAGTGTGGCCAACCTTTGCATCATTTAGGTGTGAAATGAAGGATCGAGAGAAGAAGTTTAATATTGGAATGAGAAACTATAGACGCTGGGTTTAAGTATTAGAAATATATTAACTTAAGTGGGTGATTATTAGTTGGGTTTCCATAATTAATTTGGATAATAACTTATTGAATATGAAAGTTAGATTTAGTTTATTATTTGAACTAATTTAGATCCCAATTGGTAATTTTAGTAAGACAATTATCTAATCAATTCATCTCAGTCATGCATAGGAGAATAAATTAGTGATGTTAATTTCTCAAAGAGCTTTCCATATTGGTTAATAAAATCAGTTTGCTTCTAGTTAAATTAGTTTACTTTTTAGACTAATTGTGTGATTTTCTTTAAGCCTTTATTCAACAAATCGGGATAGAATATTTAGAATTTCATTTTTTTATTTTTCTTCAAGATTAATTTGAGTGAACTAATTTCACCTCTTTGAGAGTCAACCGTGGGTAATCAACTACAACTACATCGAATGCTTATGAGTTAGATACCCTAGGCATTTTTAGAACTTATTTTAGCACAACATGGAAAAATCTTAGGAATTTAAGAATCAATTGTAACCTGCCTCGAGTTATTTGTGGAGATTTTAGTTCCATCTTGAATAAAGTTAAAGCTCAAGGTAAGTGCTATCTTAGGAACTTTACATAGGACTTCTTGAATTGTGTTAAACATTTTAGGGTTACTTATCTAAAATCATAAGGGCATTCTATACATGGAACAAGAAGAAAGGTAGTGATTGTTTTATAAGGAAAAAAACTTGACATGGTTTTTGTAAATTCTTGCTAGTTATCTAAGGCCCTTGATAGTATAGCTAAGTTTATAAAGCCCTTATTCTCTATCCACACATCCATAAGGTTGTCTGTTTTTCTATCATATTCAGTGAGACATTATCCATTCAGATTTAATAACTTCTTGGCCCATCAGAATGGTTACCTAGAGGCTTACAGGAAAGGTGTTAAGAAGTTAGTCTCTGGATCCAAACAATATTGTTGTGTTTAGAAACTTAAAGCAATTGAGGAGGTTCTTAAACAACTGAATAAATCCATAGGGACCAATACACTAAATGCAATAGACGTGGCTAAAATTAGGTTGTGTGAGGTTCAAAATCTGTTGGTTTCAAATCCGAATAATGCAGATCTCCTAGGTAAGGAAAAATGCCTATTAGATATTTACCTTCGGACTGTACATAATCATTTTTCTCTTATCAAGCAGAGGTCTAAGATTGCATGGCTTAAGGATGGTGATCAATGTACCAAGTGCTTTTTTAATTCTACACTGGTAAGGAATAATAGATACAAAATATGCTCAATTATTTCAAGTAATGGTTCTGTTTTGCAAGATCAAAACTCAATCCTTCTTGAATCTACAAATTTCTTTTCCAAGTTGCTAGGATTTGCCAAAGCTTCTGAATCATCTTTACCTTTATTAAGCAGCTTAATCTCCAACAAAAGTTCTAAAGAGACAACTTCTTTTCTTATTGCACCAATCGAAGACAAGGAAATTGTTGATATCATCTTCATGTTAGATGGGTTAAAAACCCATGGGCTTGATGGATTGAATGGCTTTTTCTTTCAAAGTCCTAGGATGTAGTTGGCAAAATTTAGAAGCTACTCATGAGTTCTTCAAAACTGGTAAGCATTTGAAGGAGATTAATAAAAAATTTATCTATAGCTTCAATCCAAATTTAAATGGACTTTTTTCTGCTCTTTATAAGAGTTTTAAGTTTGGAATTGAATTTCAACAAAAGCCACTTCTTAATCTTTAAAGCAACCTTAGGTATGGAATCTTGCATTTTCATAATTACTGGAATGAGTGGAAAGCTTCCTTCTTTACTGTATCTAAGCCTGCCTATATCCACTAGAAGGCTGAGGTTCTCATAATGCTTTCCTCTAATTGAAAAGTTAATAAAAGACTCTCCTTTTGAGTTAATAAATCACCTTTATATGCTAGAAAACATCAATTGATCATTACACATTTATTAAAGTTCACATATTTTTTATTTTAAAAAAAGCTTATCAAATTATTGGAAAGATTGTTCAGAAAATTTCTATAGAGGCACCATGATGGAGTGGAGGATTTTACTAAAGTCAAGTGGTCAGATATTTGTTCTCCTAAAGAAGAAGGTGGTATGAGAGTCAATGTTATTATGGCAACTAATTCAGCTTTGATTCTAAAAAGACTATGACATATCATAGAGGATAAAACATCACTTTGTATGAAATGGTTACATAGTTATTTCTTGAAAGGTAGAAGCATTTGGAAAGTGCAAAAGAGTCCTTCACACTCTTGGTTTCTTGGGCAACTCATACAGCTTAAAGACCTAGTTAAAGTTGATATTTTTTGTAGAGTGGGGAATGGTGAGAAAACTTGTTTTGGTATGATAATTGGACAAGTTATGGTCAGTTGATCTGATAGATTGGAGTCTCAATGGCTAGAACACTTGGTTCTTTGGATGATAAGATCTCTAAGCTGATAGAGAACAATAGTTGGGCTCTACCTCAAGGTTTGTGAGATTCAAACCTACCTACTTATCAGATATCCATAAATCTGACAATTTCTTTTGGAAAGGAAAGTCAATTACTAGTATTTCCAGCAAGCTAACAGGAGATTGATGCAACCACTAAGTTCCAAGTATATTGGTACAACATTGTATGGAATAAGTATTTGATTCCCATTGAAAACTAGACTAAGCACAATGTACAAGTTGGTTTTTCTGGTAGTGGATAAGAGTTGTTCCTTATGCAGAGATTGTGATGAATACAAGGACTTGTTTTTTTAAGTGTCAATTTGCTTCAGGATTTTGGAAAGAGATTAAAAGATATTGTCAATGGAACCTCACAGGGAATTTATTCTCAAAAACTATCATTCTCAAAAACTATGTATTCATGTGATATGGTAAAAGAAATAATAGGAGATTCAAAAACAAATTTGCTATTGTGAAAGAAACAAGGAGACCCTTTTTTCAAGAACCAAGTTAACTGACTCCATTGGAAGATTAAGTTACCAACCTCTTGTTGCTTGTATTTTTGATATTTTAGTAGTTAGACTACTCAAATCTCCTTACTAGTGTTTGGGATTATCCCACTGACTATTTATAATCTTCTTTATTGGCTTTTAATACATTCCTTTAATTTTTCAAAAAAGGAAAGAACAAGTCTTATTAGACTTTGGTTGACGTGCTACTTGTTGTAAATGGATGACAACTTCATTTCACAGTACAACGGCACGGTGTAATTTGCTTGAGAGGCGAAAGAGACAGTTTTGGTAATTAAGAATAAATGGATTTACGCCACTGTTGGAGAGTGAGACAGATGGAGTGTACAATGTTTCGTGTATGGAAATTTCTATCATTGGGAGAATTAAGAGTACTTGTAAAGGGTCCATAAGGCCACAAATCTCACCATTACGAAACATCAACTGTGGAGGAAATTATTCCAAAAACAAACTTTCCAATAATGCAACGTATTGCATTTAATAACATTTGTTCATACAGTTTAGAACAAAATATTCAATTAGGATTCAGTTAATACATCTCACGAGTGCAACTACTCAAAAATACACTTTCTAATAAATGCGATTCTCTTTGCAAAGTCATTCTCCACAATTTTAGAAAATTAAGCTTGGATGACCAACATGATTTAGTATCAACTGTTTTCCAACCTTGCAAGTCTCAGCAACAAGAAGCTTATTTTCCGTCCATATAGTAACTAATAGCGGCCATATGGAGGATTCGTGTTGTTCCCAAAAGCAGGACCTGCATTGTTCTCGGCAGGTGGCTGTCTGGGTCTTGCATACTCGGCAAATATAACCCAGCCATCCAGAAACTACAAAAAGTCAAGTAGATGCAAAATGGAAATTGAAATTACAAAACATTTTGAAACAAGCTTGCCTTAATAATATCACTGCTATAAACGAGAACAGAAATGCCCATAATTAACCAAGATGCAAGAGGACCTCATATTGATGCTGCCAAGTGACAATACCAAAGAAATTTTTTCACATCTACATCCCACAGGTAGAGAGCAATAGAACAAGTAGCAATAAGGCTTTTTGGCTGAATAGCAAGAAGCTATACTTCACGACTATAATGTGTTCTCACTTCAAAACTTTCCATAATTAAAACCAAGTCACCAAAAAATCATTTTGTCTCATCCAAATGAATGCTACCAGAAGTGACATACACTGTGCTTATACCCACATCACGCAATTGAATGGCTTATTACTATAGGCTTCCACCAATCTTACTTCACATGAAATTCAAGTAGCGCAGGTGTAAGGATGCAACATACACATCAATAGCGTTTCCCCAATTAGGAACTTCTCATTGATAACAGCTATTCCTTATGTGCAGGTGATGAAGAAAAAAATTGGCATGAACGTAATGAAAAGGTGTATTTTCAGTCTACTCTTGATAAGACACCGAATATCAGACCAAAAAGTTGCATTATTTTACTTTCACTGCACTTGATGGTAACTATGTTGAAGAAAATATTTATGCATGGTCTTCCTCAATCATCTTTTCAAATTATATACAAAATCTCAATCCCTAAAAAGTAGTGCTACATGAATACTTTTCGTGGCCAGAAGTCAAAAATTTAATCCCCAAATAAAGGAAACATAACATGACTAACCAAGAAAGTTATTCAATAAAACAACAGTGATCTTTGAGTATTCTTAGCTACGTAAAAGAACTTAATTTTTAAAAAATAAAATCCATAACAACTCACCTTCCCGTCCATGCCTTCTATACCCTTTTTAGCATCTTCTACTGTAGCATATCTAACAAAACCAAACCCCTTAGAATATCCTGATACTCTGTCAGTAACAACTCTAGCTGAATCAACAATTAATCACAGTTAGTAATGAACAGTGGTAAATTTGAAAGAATACACACAAAAGCAGAGAACAAACCATGGACCACTTCACCAAATTTGGAAAATGCTTCTCGTAGCCCTTCTGTTGTAGTTCTTTTACTTAGCCCTGAAAGAAAACTCAACACAGAAAGAAGTTGGAATGCAATCAACAGCCATCCCAAATGTCCACAAATTAAAATTATATATACAATAAGAAAGCTACTCCCTTATTTCTTAAGAACAAAGCAAATGATGTGGGCACCTAAGAGAGGTTGACGACTGGAGGGAGCATAAACTTAAAAGATACTACGAGAAGCTCACTGATTGTCAAACTGATAATGCATGCAAAAATAGGATTTTCCAACATCCTGTCTGCATCCCAAGAGTTCCTTATTCTACCATCTTAGGGATGCAAAATCCTCAGGAACTAAAAAATTCCTTTAAATGAAAGGGTCATCCTTCCAGAAAACAGAAGTCTCACAAAGACAAAACCTTGAGAATTAGAGTAGAACATATCTGTGACCACTGTAGCTCCTTTCCAGACATCCAAAACATATAAAGAAGAAGAGAAAATCAAAATTGCAAAAACTTCTTCGTCCTGGGAATTAAAATCCTCATTGTACAACCCAATAAGGGCTTAGTGCCCTTCTAAGAACCACAAAAGCTGGTCATCAATAGTCCGTGCCAAAGATTATTCCTTTGACAATATAATGGACTTCTGAAGTTTGATCTTGTAAACATCTCGCAGGCATTTCAATATCCATTAAACAAAAGATTGGAAGGAAATGAAGGGCATCCTCTAAATCTTCATATAATCTACTCATAAAAGCTAAGGTCTAAAGGTTCTAATCAAATCTATGATACAGAAAACTACAAGAATTCCCGATTACCGGTTAAACATACTTACAAACGAATAAAAAAACTGCTTTTTTGACGTTATAACCACACCAAATCTTCAATCATAATCAAACAAGTCCAAATCAGAGAATCGTCAAAAAAATAAAAACACGATGAACAAAGAGATCGAATATCCAGAGCAAAATAAAGAAAATATTCGCTAGAAATGAAGAATGGGTACATGCCAGAAACAAAGAGGTTAGGGTTGGGCTCGGCCTGTTCCCTAGCAGAAGATGACGAAGTCAGATGCGGATTAAAGGAAGCAGTGGAGGTTGTGGAGAAGAACCGCAGCCGAAGACCACGAGGACTGGTGACAATGGCTGCCGCCGATCTCAAAGCCATTGTTACGTAGAAATTTTGGGACCAAGGGGTTTTCG
The DNA here is from genome assembly GCA_026413385.1 of Erythroxylum gracilipes. Taxonomy (NCBI): domain Eukaryota; kingdom Viridiplantae; phylum Streptophyta; class Magnoliopsida; order Malpighiales; family Erythroxylaceae; genus Erythroxylum; species Erythroxylum gracilipes. Next base: position 22,556,371 of record JANZLC010000005.1, read on the forward strand.
AGCCAATAATGAATAAACTGGAGGGTTTGGCATTGGGCCTTTATAAGAACGGAGCCCTGAGGCAAATATTTCCGCCTAGTTAAATTTTATTATAATTCTTTACTATAAGATAGAATTGCAGTCGAGTGAATGTCTAATGTACATGAAAGGTTTACAAATTTCAAAAAAAAAGAAAAGAAAGGTTTACAAAAATAAAAGAACTGCAAATCCTTGAATTAAAAAATCCAAGTTGTTATACAATTTTAATTAAAATTTTGTACTTTAGACTAAATACAACATATTTTATTAAATAATAATTAGGAAACTTTCATTAATACTTCATGTTAGGATTTTGTGACTAATTATACAAAATTTAAACGACCGTGCATCAAATTACTTATATCTAATTTAGATTATATTAATATTACATAAGATTTTGGTCGAGACTATTAATATAAAATGATCAAAAACTAAATGAAAATTTTTAATAGTTAGAGAATTGAAATAAAATAAAAAAGACTAATTTTTTAAAAATAATATTTTATTATATGAAAACAAACTTAATTTTTATTTCGTAAACTTTTGAATTCTTTCAATTTCTATATCAAACTAATGACAAACTTTGTGTTTGACCACTTTCTTAAATATCAATATTTAGTTGAAACATCTAGATATTTATATGATTCTAAATTTCAAACTCTAAATTATTACATAAATTAAATTAATTGGGCCAACACATAACTCATTATATTGTGATTGAAGTGTCGCATCTTCTTAGAAATTTCAATTTTAATTTCATTTGTCCAAATTCTTGTTTTAAATTCTTATGTGTTTTCATTCTTTATTTAAGAACTTCCAACACTTATTCCAAAATTGCCTCGAATGATAATTAAATATGTTAGAATCAGAATATTAACAGGTTGATGAAATCAAGTGAAACCTTGGACATGATTAAACGAGAAATTCTTCTTTTTTCCATTGTCGTAATATTGTTGAGCAAAAGGGTTATTTTTAATTACCCATTTTCTGGTTGGCTTATAAAGAGCTGCTTCTATATTTTTTATAAAAAAAAAAAAAAATTCATCTCGGTTTCAACTTCTGTTTTCCAGGGCTAATCATCACTCCATTATTTCACATCTTTAAGAAAATTCACAAATGCATCGGAGCCCGAAGTAAACAACCGAAAGAGCGGAATATACACTACAGAATGCTCAGTGGATTTCTAATATTACATGTATAAAGGTACTACAGTTGCCTTTTACATGTCTTGGCATACCTGTAAACTCCATGAAGCACAAATACTCAGAGTTTAAACTAAACCTTTGGAGGAGAAAATCAGAATAAGAATTCTGAACTAAAGTACTGAGTTCCTTTCTATGACAGGTCGCCTACAATTGATTGACTATCTTCAATCAATATATAGTAAGAGATTACTTAAGAGTATGTTTAGAAGTTTAGGATGGAATGAAATAGAATGACAATTAATGGAACGAAATATGGAATGGAATGGAATGAAATGAAATGGGTACTCCATTGTTTGGAAGTTTAAATAAAATAAGGGAGGGACTCCTTTGACCATTGTTTGGAAGTAATACTAAAAATGAATGTAATGAAATGACTTGTAATATTTTTTCCAAAATTACCCTTGTAATAAAATATACATAGTTGTCATGAAACTATTTTAGTAACCCTAAAGCATTTCAAATTGTAGGATACCCAGAATATAATTTTGTCATTTTCTTATATAAGCAATCAACTTTCCCAAACAAGCATACATCCATTGATGAATAAAATTTTCCAAATACATAACATAGGATAAAACACACATCCTTCGATTTATAAAACTTCCCAAACACATAACACATAATAAGCGCACGTCCATCGATGAACAAAGAAGACGACACCAGCGTCAATAAAAATTTCTGATTTCTTCACATACAAAAAGTGTTGAGAATATGAACACAGAAGAATAGTCGATACTTACCTGATGGAACGAAGACAAATAACCCTAATAGCTGTGGAGGAAAACGTTCGTCAATAGAAAAAGTCAGTTGAAGGAGAAACACAATGAACGTTGTAACATGTAGTCGCGTAGGTATTTGCTGGACTGGGGTTGTAATTTCATTAATTTTTTGAGGATATTTTTGACATTAAATTAAGATTTGGAAGGCAAGCCATGTCATTCCATCCCTAACCTCTAATTTGGGAGGTCACAAAATATTGAATTTTGGATGGCAAAGGATGGATTCCAAAGTTATCAATTGTCATTCCATCCTGTTTCAAAATAGACTCTCAAACAATGGCCTAAGTCATTTGGGCTATTTCATTTCATTCTCTTCCATCCCTCTACCCACATCCAAACATACCTTAAGACTTTTGAGAAAAGTTTCAAGGTTAAGTTAAGACTGTTGCGTTCAAATCTAAATTGAGTTTTGTGTAAGTGTCATGTGCAAATCCAAAAATAACCGAATTCTACATAACTACGCAGCTTTACAATGAGACATATTCGAAATCAACTCTGAAAGTATATAAATAAAATTTGTCAATATTTCACATCCTTATCTATTTTCTTTTTCTAGAGATTCCCTGAAATTTCCTGCATCCTTTTTGTTGCTTCTCTGTCCCTATATTTTCCTATGCGTCCACTATTCCATTCTAAAGAAACTCAAATAATTCTGTAGTTGTTTAATCTCAGCACAGCATTAAAGTAACGTGCACACAACAGACATAGATAGCTTACCGCCCAACCTCTTGAAGCCACCCCAACCTATCTCATCAACAACTTCTCTTGTAAGAGAAACCACACGTCTTCTACTCCTTAATTTTGTTCCTTCACCCATCTGTCTCTCTATGTATTTTCTTCAACTTTACAACTAAGTAACCTACAGTCTTATTTCATTCTCTTTTGTATAAAATCCACACCTACCCTGTCTAACACTACTCTGATCTTCTCATCTCTACTGATTATCTTAACTGATACAAGTCTTTACCATGAAACTTGGTCCCATATGCCTTTTTCTGTCGACCCTTTTCTTTGTTCACTCAGAATCCATCAGCAGAGCAGATTTCCCAGATGGTTTCATATTTGGAACTGCTTCTTCAGCCTACCAGGTGAAGTATCTAACCTGAATTTTTGGAGGAAAAAAAATGTTACGATTAGGAGACTGCAATTTGGAGTCATTAGGCGATGATGCTATTTTTTATGAACTAGTTTGAAGGAGCTGTCGGTGAAGGAAACAAAGGACCTAGCGTATGGGATACTTTCGCAAAGCAATCTGGTAAGATCAAATTTGAAGAGAAATTCCAAAGAACTCAAAACCGTGACAGAGAAGTTGATGGATGCAAGTATTACAAGTTGCCACTAAACTGTGTTAAATGTGATTCCACAGGGAGGATATTGGACTTCAGCAATGCAGATACAGCAGTTGATCAATATCACCGTTTTAAGGTAATTAAATTAACTAATGATTCATATGAACAATGCCTGTTTTATTTTAATCTATTTGAGAAAGAAAGACATTTCTTTTTGAGGATTTAATATCTGGAAGAGTAAACAGTGCAGAAACGAACCTGGAAACATAAACTTACCCACGTGGGTGAGCAGACACGGAAAGAGTCCTGTTGACTGAGAATTCTGTATCGAATTACAAGATGAAGTAATAAAATAATGAGATGATGATCATGATGATGTGTCGCCAACTTCTTGAGATAAAGATACACTAAACAATTCTATTCGAAGACGAAATTAATTAAATATAATTCTTCCTAGCAGAAACTGGGACTTTCCCCTTTTGCTGTGCTAAAGATAAAACCTCTTTTCTTTTCTTTTTTACATAATTTTTACAGCATGACATAGCCTTGATGAAGGATCTGGGAATGGATGCCTACAGATTCTCTATTTCTTGGACTAGAATTTTTCCAAGTTGGTTGCAGTTCAAGCATTGGAACTTTGTTTTCGACCATATTGGTTTCGTTCAGACCGTTAACTTGTTTGAACATTTTCTTTAACAGATGGAACAGGGGAAACAAACCCAGAAGGGATAAATCATTACAACAGCCTTATTGATGCTTTACTAGAAAATGGTTGCTGGCATAATCACCTCTTAACGTTTACTTCCATTTTTATTCTCCATTAAGTTACTGTTAAAGCGTTAGCTACGATTTTTCAATCAGGAATCCAACCATATGTGACTCTTTACCATTGGGATCTTCCACATATGCTTCAGGAAAAATATGAGGGGTGGTTGAACAAACAAATAATGTGAGTTTGTTTGAACTAAATTCATGTTTTATTCTGTACAATTAAGAATTTATCAGAGTCGCGGGTGGCTTTACAGAAACGACTTCGAGCATTATGCCATCACATGTTTCCAAGCATTTGGAGATAGAGTGAAACACTGGCTCACCTTCAATGAACCTCACGGTTACTCCATCCAAGGTTATGACACAGGTCTTCAAGCTCCTGGAAGGTGCTCTATTCTAGGTCACTTGCTATGCAAAGAGGGAAATTCTTCAATTGAACCATATATTGTAGCTCACAATATCCTACAGTCACATGCTGCTGCATATCGTTCTTACGAGTTGAATTTCAAGGTACACCCAGGCTTAGATATCTATGTTGTTCTGTCACCAAGCGTCTCAATCCCTCATCAAGTTGATTAAAGGTTGATACAAAAGCATAATCTCCTGTATTCATTTTTATGGTTCAAGGAACACCAAAAGGGTCAAGTTGGAGTTGCATTGGATGCTAAGTGGTATGAACCAATATCTGATGCGGACGAGGATAATGATGCTGCAAGTAGAGCGATGGAATTTTCAGTTGGATGGTAAACCGTTTAGGTTCATTGAAAAACTGACAAAGAATGAAAATTCTCTCCCCACATCATTAACACAAACGAACTGAATCAGGTTCCTTGATCCACTTCTCTTTGGCAAATATCCTCATTCGATGAGAAAGCTCGTAGGTGAAAGACTGCCAAAGATCACCCCAAAAATGTCAAAAACCCTAACAGGGTCGTTGGACTTCATTGGCATAAACCATTACACGACATTGTATGCTCGGAATGACAGGTCTCGGATTAGAAAACTTGTGCTGCAGGATGCATATTCGGATGCTGCTGTTGTAACCACTCGTAAGATATCAAAGCAGTCTCTTACACTTCTGAATAAAGCTGTGTAGTCGAACGAAAACTGATTACCCTTTGTACTTTTTCCTCCATTGCAGCTTATCGGCATGGAGTTTCTATCGGAGAACGAGCAAGTCTCACACTACTTAGCTAAGACATAGTTTCTTGTTATGGACTTCAATTTTCATAACAGATGAGTATTCTTCTGCAGGCAGCTTCTCGGTGGCTACACATAGTTCCATGGGGCATCCTTAAATTGGTAAAGTATGTAAAAGACAAGTACGGGAACCCACCAGTAATTATTACAGAAAATGGTAATTTTTTAAAAAAAGATTTCGTACCAAAGATATAATTGATTTTTCATCTTAGTACTTGACCAATTCTATGATTTTCAGGTATGGATGATGTGAATAGACCACTTATACCTCTAAACAAGGTCTTACAGGACCAGAAGAGAATAGATTACCACAGAAACTACATGTCAAACCTGTCTGCAGCTATAAGGTAATATAGTAACATCAGTTCTTAACGTTCACACAGTTTTTGCATTGCCATGTTCTAGACAAAGGATACTTACGTTTATAGGTATGAAACATTTAAGAAAACTGAACAAATAGCAGGCATGACAAATGTAATGTACGTGGCTACTTTGTGTGGTCCTTGCTCGACAACTGGGAGTGGAACTCCGGCTATACTGTGCGATTTGGACTCTATTTTGTGGACTACAACAATAACCTTACGCGGATACCAAAAGCTTCTGCCAAATGGTTCAAAAGTGTACTCAAGACTACCAGCTGACCTGCACAGTCAGCAGTAAAATTTACGCGTGTCATATCAAACAGATGTTGTACCTATATGTAATTGAAGGGGAAAGAAAAACTGTACAGTGAAATTAAAATCAAAAGAAAACCACCTGGACTTTCTTGAATAAGTAAGACCATCCTCCATTGTCAAGAAATGAAACACTATTCTTTTAGCATGTAAATAGCTACTTTCCGGCCAAAAATCGTCCCAATTGTTAATGTGATTCCGGTTCCTATAACTTCCGCATTACTGAAGAAAATAAAGTCCTAAATTTATGTACTCTGTTTTCTTCATATTTTTAGTAAATTCTAATAACGAGAGACTGAATATTCAATCTGAGGAGTGATACATGTAATTCTTGGTAATCGTATTTTGGATTTTTAGGGATTCTGTTTGGTAGAGAAAAGAGCATAATAGAAAGAAGTGGAAGCTGATTGAGAGAGATCTGGTTCTTGAGAGAGAAAAAACAATTACAGTTGATCGATACGTTCCCCTTCCTCTCAACGACTATATCAACGGCTAGCTCCATACATCCAATCACTACATTTGGCACCACCTATACGAATCGTTTAACCACTAACACTACCTCCTACACTACGTCGTCTTCATCTTACTCAGCTCTATGCTCCACTACGTCGTTTCCTTCTGTTGGGTTTGGGCTCTCTCCTTTGTGGTAAAACCCATAATTTTGTTAAAGCCCATTTTACCCATTAGGGTTAATTTTTGTATTGTCATTAAACCAAAAAAAAATTCAGCAGCTGCCAAGAGAGAGGGGAAGAAGAGAGAGATTTTGTTCTTCCTTCAACCTTCACAAAAGGAGAGATTTTTTCACCCGACCCGTTTTACATTTCTGGCAACTGGGAAGTCGTTCACCGTTGGATTGGTCTCATTTTTAGTTTATGGTTTCAAGACATATTGTTCTCCATTCGGAACGGTGGAGATTTGGTTTCGAAGTCTGGAGGTTGAGTTTTTGGGTCCAAAATTGGATTGGTCTCAAGGTGCTTCCAGAACTGACGAGCTTCACCATATTCTGATTTTGATATGTTATTCTTTGTCTGATCGGGTTGAATTTTGGTGAGCATGTTCCTTACTCATTGTTCTTTGTTTTGATAAGTGACGATTGGATTTGGACGGCTGGAACTTTTTCAAAATTTGTTAGAACAAAAGCCTTTGTTGTGATTGCTCTCTTAGTGTAGTTCTCTACTTTGATTGTGGCTATATGAGATTTTGAGTCTTTAATTTCTGGATTATTGTGGCTATTAATATTTTTAAGACAGTATTTGTGATAGTGGATTTCATTTACTTGGATCAAGAGAGGTCCCGTAGTTTTTTATCCTTCACACCGAAGGAGTTTTTTCCACGTTAAATAATTATTGTGTTTTGTGATTGGTTTTTGATTTGTGCATTATTGGGGCAACTTCTGATCATTTGGTTTGCTGCCAATTTTTGCTCATTATTACTCCTAATAGATTCATTCAAGTGGGGAAAGATTTATTGATTGATTGTTGCGTGTGTTATACCTGCTTCCTTCCCAACACCTTCGTCATCTTCATACATCACATTCCATCTCTATCAATTCCCTCCCTCTCGAGAACCTTGTCCATAAGGTTAATGTCGGGACAACGTTGCTAAATGTTGTACAAATATTCCTAAGAGACATCAGAGTCTCTCGGAGGGAACACTAGGTCAAAATCTGGAAAATTGGGCGGTTATGTCATGTGACTAGGCGACATTCCAAAACAGCTACCGGTATACGCATTCCAAAATACAGAAAAGGTAAGGTCGTTGAAACAGTAATTGAATCAGAGACCCATCGGTTCAACTGAGACACATGAAATGTAAGATGAATCCTACTATCAGCTGGAAAATCCAACGTATAGGCGACAAACCCCACCTTTTTTAGGACGTGAAACGGCCCATAAAGCAGAGGAGACAACTTCTAAGAACTCGTATGGTGTACACTCTGCTGACAATACGGCCTAAGTTTCAAATAGACAAGATCACTGAGTTCGAAAACACATTTAGTACGATGATGATTTGCCAATTGCTTCATGCGATGTTGAGCATGATGTAGATGAAACCGAAGTACATTCACCATAGCCTCCCAATCCAACAACAATTGATCCACTAATAAGGTCCCAATCCAAGCTATATGTCACAAACAATTAAACAAATAAACGAACACATATGTTTCTACTCTTGGTGAGAAACCAACCAATGACTTTTTTTTTAAAAAAATTGTATTCTCCCCTAAAACCATTCTCAAAAGTGTCCTAAATACAACCAATAAAAGATGATAAGGATAAGTAATGGTCCACAAGTGTTCTACCTATATGGATTGATTCCTAAGCAAGCATGATCACATAATGGAATATAACTAAATAATGAAAACATGACTAAATAATGAATTCAATTGCTTCAAACACATTTGCCACTACTTCAAAAATCTCGGATTTGGTTTAGGAAGTATTTCGCTGTCTCTGACAGCTTCTTCTCAGTTGGAGGAATGAGGCTTCTGTACGCCCCGATTGTGGACGAGCTATGCGCCGTCTATCAACTAGCGCCGAGTCAGCTTTCCCCTAACGGCTGGAGATTTGTGAATGGCCTAGCGTTGTTATGCCATCAATTTGGCCAAACACCCACTATCGGCATTCTGCGTCACTTTCTAAGGATGGGCCAAAGTCCGAGTCCCAGTGCCGGGACCATCTTTTTGCAGTATAGGGACGCTCGCTACCGCCCGGCCGGAACACCTTCGAAAGTTTCCTCGTGGCGGACCAAATACTTCTTCGTGAAGCCCCCGGGGGCGTCCCTCGAATC
>JANZLC010000005.1:22566321-22591245 GCA_026413385.1 Erythroxylum gracilipes
GATTATGTAAGTAAATTTCGGTTAGTATATGAATGTGAATTATGATTGTGACTTAAGACATGATTGAGAATTATGGAAATGTTTAGATATAGGAGTGTGAATGGGTATGATGGGATTCCGGACAGGAGGTCCGAGGGATTGTGTGATGGATCGGAGATATTGAAGTGTTTTTGTATATGATTGGTTTTGGATAAACTTTTGGCTAGTGAAATTTTAGAGGCAATGCTGTCCAATTATTGATAAATCGGATGAAATTCGAATATTTGGTAATAAGTGACTTCTGGGTAAAAAGAAATATGATTATAATGAATGATAAAATGTTTTCGAATGCGAATGCGATATGATCAAATATGAAAGATTAACTGGATTGAGGAATTGATGAATTCAAATTGGAAATTGAATCTACTCGGAATGTTGTGTAATTGAAGAAAAAAATGAAGCGATATTAGTTAAGCTATGAATCATTTTTGGATCGAGAGTTGGGCTCCAAAAACGGGTCCCAACAGGTGGTCCATGACTACAAAGATGGTGCTCTTGCCATTGGAAGTTGGCAACCCTTCCACGAAATCCATTGTGATTTCTTCCCAAATATAACTTGGGATTGCTAGTGGTTGGAGGAGACCGACTCGTGCTAAGGCATCAGCTTTATTTCGTCGACATGCTTCTTCACATCTTTGTACATTGATGGCCAGTAGAATTGATGAGCCAATCTCTAGTGTGTGTTAAGAACCCCGGAGTGACCTCCATAAGGTGAATTATGGAATTCCTGCAGCAATTAGTTCACAATTGGTGTTTTAAGAGGAACAACAACTCGGCTCTTGTAACATACTAGTCCATGTTACCACTTGTAATGACCTTCAGGATTTTCAGTGGCGAGTTTACCAATCTTTTGCATATAGGCGTCATTAACAGCTTCTCTTTTGATTTCCTCCCATAATGAGGTTTGAGGAATAAACAGAAAATTTAGACTTGGACTACCCATTAGTCTGAATAATGCATCGGCGGTAGAATTTTCCTTGCCAGGTTTATAAGTGATCTCGTAGTCATACCTGAGTAGTTTGGTTACCCATTTTTGTTGCTTCGGAGTAGTTATACGCTACTCCAACAAGTATTTTAAGCTACATTGGTCAATTTGGATGTAAAATCTTCGGCTCAAGAGGTATGGTCGCTAAGTTTAAATTTAGGAGCAGAGAATTTGAGCGGTGTCTTGGCAGGTGGTCTTACCATTTTCGTCTGTCGGCCAACTACTCATCCCTCATCCTAGCCAAGCTAATTGCCTTCTTTAAGGACTTAGGCCTAAACAACCGAATCCCATCTATAATTTTAGTTTTAAACCCACCAATGAATGTCCCAATTGCCTAATTTTTCGAACTTGCATTGGTACTCTCGTAGCGAACCCATTTATCGAATTTTTGACAATGCCTCATCAAAATCTTCGCATTCTGTCGGTCCAAACCGAGCTCATAGCTCTGATTGAAAATCTTCCCAGGTCACTTGTCACCCTTCGTCATGATAGATCTTGTTGATCCATTTCCACCACTGATTTGCTTCTCCCTCAAGATGAAAGGAGGCTAACAAGACCCTATGCACTTCTAGCATCTCTCGATACTCAAAGAATTGATTGGCTCGACTAAACCACTATATGGGATTATCTCTGGAAAATCGTGGAAATTTTAGTTTAGTCATTTTAGAGGGGATTAGTTGACGCCCTTCTTCTAAATTTTGCCTTGGTTCCTTGATGGGTATGCTGTTGGCGGGCCTGAGAATTGCTGCTAGATCCCTTCTTTTGTGAAATCATCACATCAGTCAACTTAGCAATTGCTTACTCTATGAGGTGGAGTTTGTCAGCAATGCCTTGTTCCATCCGATTCATCCCGTCTTGCAAATTACCCACGCTAACTTTGAGGTTTTCAATTCATTCATTGTTCGTAGACATGACTTTGATATTAATTGTTACAGTTTTTACGGGAGAACCAACCCTAAAAGCTAATTTGAAGGGTGGGAGAGCCCACAAGCCTATAAACCTCACATCAGTCTCTTTTATTACCGATATACGACAATTAAACCGTAACATCCCACCACTCTTCACAGCCCAGGCATCAGTGAGCTGGCTATGCACTAGACCTTTTCTAGCCCCAGCCGACCACTGCAATGCTGGCGTCACCACATGTGGGCATGGCACGAGGACTTGAAGGAGTGGTGTTAGCTTTGATACTAATTGATGAGGTCCCAATCTAAGCGATATCTCACAAACAATTAAACAAATAAAAGAACACGTATGTTTCTGCTCTTGGTGAGAAACCAACCAATGATGTTTTAAAAATTTTGTATTCTCCCCTAACATCATTCCCGAAAAAGTCTTGAATACAATCAATAAAAGATGATAAGGATAAGTAATGGTCCACAACTATTCTACTTATATGGACCGACTTTTAAGCAAGCATGATTACATAATGGAATATAACTGAATAATGAAAAAATGACTGAAGAATGAATTGCTTCAAACACGTCTGCCACTACTCCAAGAATCTCATATTTGGTTTAGGAACCCTCAAGGATCTTCTTGGCTTAACATCCACCATCAAAACAGAGGAATCACTAGCCATATAAGGATTATAGACAGGAGGAGGAAATTTGTAAACAACCTGAAATGGTGTAATATTGATGGACGAACGAAAGGTGGTATTATACCACCATTCAACAAGTGACAGCCACATGTTCCAATTAGTTGAACAGTCAAAGGTTATGCACCACAAATACGTCTCTAATGTCCGATACCTTTGTTTGTCCATTAGACTGCGGATGATAAACCATGGAAAAATGTAGCTTTATCCCTCAAAGAGCAAATAATTCTCTCAAAAAATGACTAGTAAAAACAACGTCACAATCACTGATGAGCATATTGGGCATTTCATGTAATTTAAACACTGTATCCATGAAAACTTGAGCAATTTTTTTCTAAAGAATAAGGATGGCAAAGAGGACCAAAATGAGCATATTTGCTCAGTCTATCCATGATAGCTAGAATCACCAAAAACCCCTCCGACAATGGAAGACCTTCTACAAAATCCATGCTAGTATACGTCCATAACTAATGCGAAATTGGTAATGGCTAGAGTAACCCTGGTGAAGCCACTGGTTCATACTTTTTTTTTCACAAAACTCACATTTACGAACAAATTCTCGCACATCCTTATGCAATTTTCACTAGAAAAGGAAAGAGCTAACCATCTTATAGGTTCCCATCCACCCCGAGTGACCTCCATGTATGAAATTTCAATAATTTTCTGACGCAAACTAGGTTGATTACCCACCACCAAATGTCTCTTCCACCGTAAAAGATCATCTGTCCGTGAATAAATTGAACCTTTATACTCCCTTTGTTGAATCTGCTACTACAACTTTTGGACAACTGGATCCTGATCCAACTGTCTTTGATTTCAGATAGTAACTATATCTGCATATGGGAAATAGACATTGTAAAGAGTTCAGAACTACTGACTCTAGACAAGGAATCAGCAACATAATTATCGACACCCTTCTTATATTTAATTGAAATATCCCCAAAAGTTTTGGTAACCAATTCTGTTGGAAAGAAGTAGTAATACGCTGGTCCATCAAATATTTCAGACTGTGTGGTCTGTTTGAATTAGAAAATGTCGTCTTGTGATATAATGAGACCACTATTTTACTGCCATAACCATTTCCAAAAAATCTTTCTCGTAAATAGAGAGACGTTTGTAGCGAGGAGATAGTGATTTACTAACAAAAGCAATCAGATGATTCTCTTGCACCAAATACCACACCAACACCGTCTTCATTAGCATCTGCCTTAATGACAAAGTCCTTCTAGAAATCTGATAGAGCCAACATCGGTGCAATGGTCATTACCTGCTTTGATTTCAGAAAAGCGAGAGTTGCATCATCTGTCCAAGTAAATGCATCCTTTTTCAAGATATTAGTCAGAGGTTTACTTAGTTGCCCATATCCTAGAATGAACCGACAGTAATAACCGCATAAACCCAAAAGATCTCTAAGCTGACCAAACTATATTTGGCTATGGCCACTCCAACACCACTCTTACTTTCTAAGGATCAGTTGAAACTCCCTGACCACTAATGATGTGACCTAGATATCCACCCGATCCACACCAAACAAACACTTAGAAAGTTTAACAAACAATTGTTGCTAGGATAGAATTGTTAACACCAAACGTAAATGTTCTAGATGCAGCTTAAATGAAGAGTTATAGATCAAAATATCGTCAAGAAAACTAAAACAAATTTTCGTAAGCAAGCCTTGAAGATCTGATTCATGAGGCTCTGAAATGTTATCGGAGCATTCGTCAGCCTGAACGCATTACGAGAAATTCATAATGCCCATCATGTGCCCTTGTTTTATAAATATCATCCTCGTTCACCTTGATCTGATGATAGCCAGCTCTTAAATCCAACTTCGAGAAGCACAGGCCCTTGTAATTCATCAAATAACTTCTCTACCAGTGGTGTAGGAAACTTATCCTTAGTTGTGCATTGATTGAGAGAGCGGTAATTAACACAAAATCTCTAAGATCCATCTTTTTTCTTAATTAAGATGACTGGAGCAGAGAAAGGGCTAACACTCTCTCGTATTATACCTTGTTTTAACATATCAAAGACCAAATCTTCCACCACATTCTTCTGAACTCCCACATACCAGTACGGTCTAAGGTTTATAGCTTCTGACCCTTCCTTTAATGGAATTCGATGATCATGAAACTGAGAGAGAGGTAAACCCTTAAGTTCTTCAAACACTGCCTCAAACTGTTTTAGTAACTCCTGCAGTTGTTTCTTAAAAATTGATGAAGCCTCTTCCATATAGGTTTCAACCTCTGACGATCTCAACTCTCTTTGAAATTCATCTTCGTACTTATCCTTGACAATATAAGGAATGACCATAAAATAACAAACTATATCTCAGTGGCTCCACATTTTTAACAAAAAAAATTTTTGTATTGGCATCACCTTTCATCCGTCACTACAGAGTTCTAATTTTCTCCTCCCCAACAAAATTTTGTCGTTCCCTTTTGATAGTTAAAGACAGTATCATCCAACCATGATAACCATTGTACTCCTAAAACCATATCTACTCGTCCAATATCGATAACTAAAGCATCGACTGAAAATTCTCTACCTCCCATTTGCCACTGTAAATTCCTACAAATGTGTTTATAGCTAATCTTTAACCCTCCTCGAACTATAATCAGTAGCTTATTCACCTCTTCCAACTTCCATCCTAGATGGTTTATGACTCTGGTGTCAACAAAATTATGAGTACATCCACCGTCAACCAAAATATGTATAACTGAACCATTCAACATACCTTTCACCTTGATTTCCTAGAATTTAGCTATTGAAGCACTAGACATAGCTTGTAAGGAGATGTTCGGCAACTCTTCTTCCCCAGTTGATACCTCTTCTTCCCCATCCAAGTCATCCTCTACGACATACATACACAACAATCACTTTTTGCACAACCTGAACATATTTCTCATCACACCAGAATAACAAACCTTTAGCTCATTCTTTACTTGAAGTCATTTTTGTCCACTTTACTTCTTTATCCATCTTCAATGTTCCTTATATTGGCATAGGTAGTAAGCCCATAGGCTTCTGGAAATTAACAGAATGTCCACTATACGGTTGCCCTTGTGTTAGAACTCATCCCCCTGCTCTACAATGCAGTGCTATCATCTTATTTTTGCTAGCTAACTCATACACTTGTTGTAAAGAGCGAAGATTCCACAATTTGATTGAATATTTTATTTCTACTTTAAACCCTTTCAAAAACATACTCACCAAGTAGGGTTTTGGCATTACCAATTTTTGCGACAGCATATCAAATTCTGCACAATATTCCTTCACTGAGCCTCTTTATTTCAATTCTTTAAGTTCTCCGATCGGGTCTTCAAAGGTTGTGTCTCCAAACCGTTGTTCTAGGGCTAGCAAATACTTGCCCCAACTAGGTGGTTTCCAAGTCATTCGATTTCTCACGTATAGTTCATGTCATACGAGCGCCTCTCCTTCCAAATGCATTGTGGCTAATCCCACCTTCACATTAGCTAGTGTGTGATCCAATGAAAAAAATTGTTCACATTTGAACACCCACACCCATAAATTCTCTCCCTTGAATACCGGAAGCTCAATTTTACTACTTCTGGTAGAGATGGTATATCTACCTCCATAATAAGCGTCACTACCTCCATTCTCTAGTACCCTTTGATCCACGTGCGCTCCATGTTCAATACTATCATTTTGTAACATCTGAGTAAGCCATTCCTTTAACTCCTGCTGCCTGGCTTCCAACTTTTGCATTTGGTTACGCAATCCTTTCTCTATGTGTCTCCACTCCTGAACTCTCATACCTTTTGCCATTTTGTAATGTTAGCTTTTGACCGAAAGGAGCTCTAATACCAATTTGATGCAAAACATTTTTGTCCTTAGGGGCAATTTTGTCTTTCTACTATTAAGTAAACATAATTGTAATTTTAGCTTTTAATAAATTATCGGTTAAGTTACGTAATTCGATCTAGATAAGGGTAATAAAGTGGCCCAATAAATGATCTAGGTTAATGGGTAGAAATCCGAGTAAAAAATAGATCCCTTTTAGTGTGGACCTAATCCATATTGGCCTTGTGATGGGGAAGCTCGATATGGAAGTTATATAAAGGTTAAGGTCTCCCATAGTTACTCATATCAATCGTAAGCGTACGATTTTCTGACTCGTTAAGAGAGATTGCGTATTGGAGAAATTGTAGAAAGGCCTAGACCGACTGTCGGTGAACAGCTTCCTCAACTATCTCGGGAGGATTGGAGCTTGATTCGACATCAAAAACTGCTTCGAAACTCAGAATGAAACCGAAATCAGGTATTTCGCATTTTCTTTGTTTTTACCCTTTCATGTATGATCCTAGGTACATAATAAAGTCTGTGCTACATATTACATAAGTCATTCTTGGAAATCATATTTTGAGCTTTTAGGGATTCTGTTTGGTAGAGAAAGAACCTAATAGAAAGAAGCTGATTGAGAGAGATCTGACTCTTGAGTGAGGAAAAACAGTTACAGTTGATCGTTACATTTCCCTTCCTCTCAACGACTATATCAATGGCTAATTCCGTTATTATACATCCAGTCACATTAATTTATACATTTGGCACTACCTATACGAATCGTTTATACTACCTCCTATACTACATCGGCTTCATCTTACTTAACTCTGTGCTCCACTAAGTCGTTTCCTTTGTCATCTTCATGCATCACATTCCACCTCAATCAAGGAGAGACTAACAAAACTCATCCCACCCTGGTGTAACGAGAACGTTTTGCTTCTTTTTACGTTTTCCCATTTTACATGCAAGCGATCACCAAACGATTACTTAAATTTTATGAAGAATGGAACATAATTCAAATAATAATGGCCACCCACAAAGACAACATGATTGAAATGATAATCCCGAACCAAAAATGTGTAACGGAGACATTAAAGTTTTTTCTTGAAATTCAGATGACATTGAAATAAATGACCTGAAGCGAACTGGGTACGGCTTCCATACTAGAAATTGGGTTATGCCTTCAAACCAAAATACTAATTCGCGGGGGTTCAAGCAAACTCCATCTTAACTACGACGGATAGCAGGTGGTAGCTAAATAACAACATAATTAATCTGTACATAAATCTAGATGTCCCTTACCAACACTAGCAATAGTAACGTCCTATGTAACTGTAGCTATTTCTTTTGTATTCAACACATTTAAGCAGAGTCTTGAGTGCCAAAATATACACTATGCCCTCTTCAGCACAGCCACCATGATAACCATCACCGCCAATGCCATCAAAGATTTCCCCAAGGTTCCCTCCATGGGATTCATTCTGCAATTTGCAGCAGAACCGTTCTCTGCAGAAGAGAAGCCAAAAATATTCTGGAAAAAGCTGGAGATATTGCTCACCATTTCAGTCACGGCATGCTTGATCTTCTCAAACACATCATTCATCCCATTTTGAGAGTTCCCAGTTGCTGCTTCATTTTTATCATCAGATGTTTCAATATCATTAATTGGTGTTTCAATACCATTAATTGGTGATGAATCCTGAAACTCAACATCTGTAACAGGGTTTTATCCATGTGAGGAAAGAGTGAGATAACAAGAATGTGAAAGAAAAGAAGTAGCTGGCACAGAGTAATTTGGAAGGAGATAAAAAAATCTCACTTCTCTTCTCGGATTCCAGAAAGTCAAGCAGCTCCTCATTTTTTAAAACAGCATCCCAGACATTTGGGTCACTGGCAATAGAAGCAACAACATTCTGGGCACAGCCATGATGTTAGTACAATATAATCCAAGCATAACAACTTTGATTAGTAAATGAATAGCAAAACATGCGAATGGAAGGGTCTAAAATGCAAGGCATCTACTTCAATAAGTCCTTGGAGAGTCAGCACTTTAGCAGATCTTGCATAGTTCTCTAATTCTATCATTTCTATGACCTTAAGCTATTTTATCAAGGCCTTTTAAGCTCATCTTTACCCTTTACCTTCAATCATGGTCATATCATTCCATCAAAGGAAAGGATTATAATAAATATCTAGTTCAGTCAACAAGTTTGAGTCCTATTATAACCATCATTAGGAATAAGAAATAGCATCATCATATGGACGAGTAAAAAATGGTGGGATTAAAATAAATCAAAACCTGAACTGCAGGACTTTCATTGAGCAATGCAAAAGCCCTCATCGCAAACTTTGGCACTGGAGCTTCTTTTGGCTCACAGATGACGGAACCCTTTGTCTCTAAATCATCAGAACTTCGAAGCAAAGTTTGGCCAGACAGCTGACCACCGCTGGATGGACCGAATTCCTTATGGCTAGGAGATGACACGCACACCCTGCAAAACAGTGAAACAGAACATAGGATAGAAAAAGATTGCTTTGCATGTCAAGTAAAATTAAGAAGCTCCCAAAAGACAGAAAAAGAAAACCCCAAAATTGCACAAAAGGTAAAATTTACTTAAAAGTCCTTAATATTTCCAATTTTCAACAATAAGCCCTTAAATGTTCTGACGTTAACATATTAGACCTTACCATTATTAAATATTCTCAAATTAGTCCTTGACATATTAACACTTAATAATAAACCCCCAGACATATTAAAACTTAGCAATGCCCTAATGATTTTTGTTTGGAATTTAAAAAAATCTCACGAGAAGTCATTAATTATAACACTACTCTTTAAGTTCCACCCAAATAAGGGCTATTTACAAACAAATGTTGACGCACAGATTAACTTATTAACATCAAAACTTTAAGAGTTTATTGAAAATGGATCTGTACCTTTAGCCTTGTACACAATATCCGTAAGAATTTGTCATGAACATGACAATAAAATTCCATACCAAGACCAGAAACCACTCCATCCAAATAGATCTTTAAAAAATTATGGCAATTCCATACTTAAACAAAGGAAAGAAAAGATCATGATTAATAGAGAGATAATTCCGTAGGATGCCCACAATCAAACATTGGA
Source organism: Erythroxylum gracilipes (assembly GCA_026413385.1). Lineage (NCBI taxonomy): Eukaryota > Viridiplantae > Streptophyta > Magnoliopsida > Malpighiales > Erythroxylaceae > Erythroxylum > Erythroxylum gracilipes. Next base: position 22,575,880 of record JANZLC010000005.1, read on the forward strand.
TTACCATCAAACTTCATCAGCCATTCAATCATATCCATTACACCTTTGCTAAAGAATACGGATTCTCACTGCAGTCTCAACTAAATCCACAAACCCTAGAATTCAATACTGCTACAAACCCAAAAGAAAATGTCGCAGAGGTTAACAAAGAAGATGAGTACACCGCGGGAACTTTAAATGAATTAAAGAAGCATACGATGAGCGACATCGTTTAAGACATAATGATTCCGACGCACAGTTTAAATAAATCCACACAGCAACTATCCAAGAATAGCACCTAGTTTAGCTTTCTTCTTACGTATATTTAAAAGTTATAACAACAGCCAGAAATGAAACAAGTATAACAGAAGTAGTTATTTCCCTTCCTTCTAAAATTCTCTGGTGACTTCCCCATATCTTTTATTCCTTATTTCTCTCTCTTGTTCAAATGTTCATGCATCCAATACAAAGTATCACAACAATTGGTATCAGTCAATTCTGGGAAAGATATCAATGCCGGAAGATACAAGGGGAGTTGAGTTATGTAGGACCGAAAAGAACGTTAGGAGTTTGATGGAGGTGCAAACCAAGAATGAGAAACTATTGTTAGAGTCTCATAACAGAGCATATAAGTATGGGAAGGACATGTTGGAGCTTAAATCCATCTTCACACAATTCATGCAATGACAGGGAGTGGAGTCTAGAGTAGCTATTTTGGTTACTCCGAAACACACGAAGACTCGGTGCTGGAATATTGCGCCAAATTCAATCATTATTCTAACCAACTATCATTGTCTGAAGAATACTTAATAGAATTCTTCCTTAACGGCCCCAAACTAATAATCGAAATTACAGTAAGGTTACATGAGTCATCGTCTCTACACCATGCTTATATGTTGGCACAGAAGCAAAAAGCGGTTATGATGGCGAAAGGGATGGCGAAAGGGAGTACATCTTTTCTCAGAGTTAACACATTGAGAAGTGTAAACACTGGAGGAAGTCACAACCCAATTCTGAAGATGTAGCAAACAATGAATGTAAACAGGAGCTTAACATCAAACGAAATACTCCCCACCCCAATAGCTCCAACACGTTCAGTAGCAGCAAGAACGTTCAAAACTCCAAAACACATCATTAGCAAAGAATTAGATGAAAAAAAGGCACGAGGGCTCTGTTTTTGGTGTGATGAAAAATATAGTCCAGACAACCATAAATGTGAAAATAGGCGATTACAATTACACATGGTCGTTGGAGATGAAGCTCCTACAAAAGTTGTAACTGAGGGAGGTAATGATGGACTCAAGGAAGAACAATTGGAAGCTGATTTCCCAAACGTGTCCAAGCAGGCAACGATGGGATTGACAGTCAAGTGGGACTTTAAGCAAATGAGAACAGGGGGAATGCATCAGAGGAGATGATTCACATCTTGATAGATAATGGAAGCAGCCACAATTTTGTTGATATTTCAATCGAGATGAAAGGCAACTGTGACGTTAGGGAAATCGAATCACTACACATTACAGTAGTTGGAGGGTTGCAATTGGTACGTAAGCAATGTTGCATGAATTTTACATGGACTATGCAAGAACTCCAATTCACCATGGATCCACAAGTATTATCACTGGGAGGTTGTGATGTAGTGCTCGAAGTACAATGGCTGGTAGGATTGAACGACATTTTGTGTAATTTTAAGAAGAGGACCATGACCTTCAACTGGGAGGGACAAGTAGTTAGATTAAATGGAAATCAGAATGGAAGATCTAGGGTAGTATCAGGCAAAGATTTTCACAAAACACTTCAACGCTAAAAGGAAGGGCAACTTTTCATGATGCAACTGACTGTTTCTGATTGAATCCCAACTACAACAACTTGGAGTAAAGGAGGATCAATGGAGTGCCCTAAACGAAATCAAGGAGGTTCTGTCAGAGTTTGCCATGATATTCAGAGAACCAACCCAAATACCGCCTGATAGGAAACATAATCATCAGATCCATTTAAAAGATAGAGTGGAAGCCATTAACATCAGACCATACAAGTACTCGGGAGCTCAAAAGGACATCATCGAACAATCAGTAAGAGAACTAATGAATCAAGGCCTCATTAGACACGGCTATGTACTATATGCATCACCAATAGTCGTCATCAAGAAGAACGATAGTTCACAGAGAATATTTGTGGACTACCGTGAACTCAGAAAACACATGAAAAAAGATAAAGTTCCCATTCCCTTAGTCAAAGAATTATTAGATGAACTACATAGGCTAGCTGGTTTACAAAACTAGATCCGAATACAACCTGAAGATATTCCGTAAATAGCGTTCAAGATGCACAAAGGGCACTATGAATTCCTTGTTATGCCATTCAACTTGACCAATGCACCATCCACGTTTCAAACGTGGATGAACGAACTGTTTGAACCATATCTCCGATGCTTCATCTAGGTGTTTTTTTATGACATTTTAATTTACAGTAAATCATTACTGTCACATGTGGAACACCTTATTATGACAATGAAAACTCTGAAAGCCAATCAATTATATTTATGTGGAAGCAAGTGTGTGTTTGGAGCAAGACAGGTTAAATATCTGGGATACAAAATTTCGGAGAAAGTAGTGGCTACAGATGTAAGGAAGGTAAAAACGATTGAAGATTAGCTAGAACTCAAGAATCTTAAAGAATTGATGTGCTTCCTAGGAATCATTGGATATTACAGACAATTTATTAAAGGGTATGGACTCACCGTTAGACACTTAACTGAATTACTAAAGAAAGATAATTTCTTACAGTGGTGCTGGCAATAAGATGAGAAGGAAGCATTTGAAAAAATGAAGAGAGCAATCATGATAGCACCAGCATTAGCGCTCCTTGATTTCTCAAAACCCTTTGCTGTGAAAGCGGATGCCAGCGGGTTGAGCATTGGAGTGGTATTACAGCAAGGAGATCATCCCATCATATAGCTAAGCAAGACATTAGCTCCAAGACATCAAGGGCTATCAACATATTAAAAAGAGTTTTAGCCGTAATCAAAGCAATTAAACAATGGCATCACTACCTCAGTATCAAACCTTTCATTGTGAGAACAGACCACAAAAGTTTGAAGTATCTATTGGAGCAATGATTATTGACACCATTCTAACAGTCGTGGCTTCCGAAGTTTCTGGGGTATGATTTCGAAGTTCAATATGGCAATGGGAAGGAGAACAGGGTGGTAGATGCTCTATCAAGTTTCACCAGTTCAAAATTATTGGTGATGTCAGTTTCACAGATAAATGGAGGATTGGTGGTAGAAATAAAAAGAATTAATAAAAGGATCACACTGTACATGATAAGGAAATTAATGTTAGGGGAAATTGCCTCTAGCGTATATGAATGGAAAAATGGGATATTACGTTGAAAGGGCAGGTTGCTGATAGGTGCAAACATCACTCTCTGGGAACAATTAATCTAGTTGAGTCATGATGAAACAATATGGGGGAAACTGCAAAATTTGTTCCATTGGAAAGACTTAGCAAGAGATGTAAATTACATTAAGAAATGCATAATCTGCCAAAGAACAAGTATGATAAATCTGCGGCCACTTAAAATCCTGGAACGAAATTGGAGGGAACTAAGCTTTGGATTTTACCAAAAGGCTGCCGACATCCAAGGGAAATTCCGTGATAATAGTGGTGGTTGATTGATTCACTAAGTATGCACAGTTCATTCCTATAAAACATCCATATTCAGCAAGGGACATCGTGAAATTATTCCTTAATTGCATTTTCAAGTTGCATGGAATGCTTGAAACTATCATCATTGATGGAGACCCCACATCTTTTAGCAAATTTTGGCAAGAATTATTTAGATTGCAAGGAGTTAGCTTGAAATACTCAACAACTTATCATCCACAAACGAAGGCAATCAACAAAATCTTGGAGACTTATCTGAGATGTTTCTGCAGAGAAACACCCCATAGGTGGAGTGCGTGGGTTCCTTTGGCCGAATGGTGGTACAATATAACATATCACTCAATTATCAACGCAACACCTTTCGAAGTTCTATATAGGCATCCTCCACCTATTTATACTCCATACCCCATTGGCAATTCGAAGATAGCAAAAGTAGATCAAGCTCTTAGGAATAGAGAAGCGACGTCGGAGATAACAAGGTTTAAGCAACAGAGAGCACATAATAGAATGAAGCAACAGGCAGATTCAAAAAGGTCAGAACAAGAATTCGAGGTGGATGACTTAATTTTATTGAAGCTACCACTGTATAAACAACATTCCCTTCAAAGGAGGGGCAACCATAAACTATCACCACTGTACCCTTACAAGATTCTGAACTTATAAATTGGAGCTACCTACAGGAATTCTATTCATCCAGTTTTTCATGTGTCACAACTTAAGAAGGCTCAAAATGGGACAAGGAAGAACTTCTACGGCATTACCCAAAGTGCTCACCACTACAGAGCATGTTCTAGTAGTGGTGTTAGGGAGGAGAATGATCAAGATAAACAATCGTTCAGCAACACAGCTATTAATTCAATGGTCAGATGGCCGAAGCGGGAATGCTTCTTGGGAATATCTCTTTGAACTCCAGAAACGATTTTCCAAAGGTTAACTTAGTGGATACGGAACTGAAGAGGGAGGGGATTGTTGCAGTGATTAACGAAGAAGACGAGTAAACCGCGTGAGCTTTAAATGAATTAAAAAAGCATACAATGAGCAACATTGTTAAGGCGTAATGATTCCGATGCACCGTTTAAATAAATCCACACAGCAACTATCCAAGATCTAGCACCTATTTTAGCTTTTTTCTTACGTATATTTAACCGCTAGAAATGAGACAAGTATAACCGAAGTTGTTATTTCCCTTCCTTCTAAAATTCTCTCGTGATTTCCCCGTATCTTTTATTCCTTATTTATCTCTCTTTGTACGCATCCAGTACAAAGTATCACAACAGACAAAAAAAACAACAAAATTGACAAATCTAACATAAAATTGTGCGACAATCACATGAAATTTCAAGGTAAACAACTATACAAAATTACAAACAACACCCACAAAAACTTTAAAGGAATCTATGTGAAATAGTTAAGAGAGAGTACCTTTCAAGAGCATCTTTAAGCTCAGTAGTAGCAGCTTTGGCCTCATCAAGACTCGGGGCTCCGCCAAACACGACCCGGTGCAACTCCTCCTCCTCCTCCTCCTCCTGAGCGCCGGCGAACTCCCACTCATCCAGCTCCCAAGACGGCTTCTGCACCGGCACGTCAGCAACAGCGGACTGCTTCACGACGCCTTGGGAAACAATCGTCGGCGAAACAAGACGAGAGGCGTTGCGAACTGAGTGCTCGGCCGACGAGGTGGAGGATGAGAAGACCCCGCGGAGACGAGGGCTAACGATTCCGATTCCGATACCGGCTGCCTTGGCTCCAATCACCCTCATGCTTCCTCCGCCCATTGTCAGTGAAATCCGAAACAAGAGAAGGGAGAATCAATGAAATATTTAGTTCAATTAGAATGAATTCCACAAATCAATGAATATTTGTGGCGTTAAATTTAATCTGATGCTGGTGTCTAAAACGTCGTGTCTTTCCATTTTTTATTTTAGTTTCCTTAACATCTAAGTTTTCGTTTACATTAAGAATTACATTTCTAAGTTTCTTTAATATTCGAATAATCAGCTAACTATTTTTAAATTTTACCGTAAATTACTTTTCAAAATTTAATACAAATGGAATAACAATACTCAAATTAAATTATATCTTAGTTTATTAAGGAATAAATAATTAAAGGTTAAACATTTTAAAACGTAACTTTTAGATTTTAATTTCTTCTTATTGTGGCTTTTTTTAAAATTTCCTTTCTCTCATTCTGTAAATAAAACCTATTTAATTGTTTTTCATTTCTTTTTTTCTCTTTTCTGGCATTCTGTTAATCACCTGCTTCTTCTTCTTCTTCTTTTTTTCCTTAAATATTTTTTAGTTTATCGCAAAGCTTTAAACCAATTCCTTACAAGAATACAAATGGAGTATAGCATAAATACAAGTTTTTGCTGCCAGATAAGTGTCACCAAGTAATCACGAAGTGAGAACCTATGTGCTAAAATTCAGTACAAACAATTTAGAGCAGTTGGGCATTGGAAGAGGAGCCACTTAATTCACTTTGAAGCAATACGCAAATCTGATGGGTGGTGGTTGCTGCAGTGTTTAGGAGTGATGGTTGAAGTTTTGTAAAATCTGGAATTTCCCAAATATAAACAAATAGGTAGATTGTAAGGTGAAGTCCGGACAAACAACTTAAAATTTGAAGGTGATTCTTGAGACAAAATTGTAGAGGGATGTGGACTACAACAACTTTGATGAAGGAAGTTTTTCAATCAAATCAATGGTTTAGAAGGTATGGTTGATTTAGTTCGGATGTATCTGGAAAGGTGTCACAACAGGTAGATTTAGATAGGTGAATTCGAATACGTTTTCTGAGCAATTGGTTGACGCAAATAAGGTCAAATTATATGCCAAATTGAAGTTCGAGATGTGAGCTACAATTTAGAAGAAGGAAGTTTTATGAAAAGATGAACGGATTAAAAGATATAGAATTTCTTGGATGGGTGGGTTTTGGGAAAGGGAAAGGTTGAAATTGCGGGACCAGATAATCAGACGATTTTTCTAGCTCATTTTTTGGGCTAACGATTGAACGGAATTAGGTGGAATTATATGTCAAATTGAAGTTCAGAATGTGAACTACAACATTGGTGAAAGAATTTTGTCGAAATGATGAGCAGAAAAAAAAAGATAAGATTTTTCTTGTTTTGGTCGTTCTGGATTAGGAATCTGGGCAGATTTATAAGAAATGATGCAAAAGGGGCTGATATGATGAATTTGACTAAAATGGAAGATTAGATGAATGAAAGGGAATGATCAGATAAATAAGGAAAGATAATTGAGTGTTTTTGGATTACACACAAAACCTAATTGATAGTTTTTGGAAACTAACAAAACCCAAATAAAGATGATAACTTGCAAAAGCAAATCTCCCTCACGATTTGAATTTGATAATCTGTGCTTCCTTTTGAGAGATTACACACATATATATGGGAAAAACGAAAATGAATAGCCTGTTGGATGGCTACATGAACCAACCTCTTAACAGGTCATAAACACACATTTAACTCTCCTAAATAGGAAAGTTACACAACAATAATTGAAGCTAAATAAGTCTGAATTAAAACCATCATAAAACCAACATAAAAAAGTAATTAAATGTTTATTGATCTCATAACTCAACCGAATTTGACCAAGACTTGGGCTGAGCTATTGGGCTTCAAATTAGGCTTGAAGATCATCAAAGAGTGCAGCACAAGTTAGCCTCCTCAACTGAACAAGCACTAGGATTTTGGCCCTCAAAAATCACACATTTGTAAGTCCCAAAAGGCCTCAACAAAACCTGTAGCTTTAGGATTAGATTAACATCTTCTTCCTCAAGCTCTTCATCAATTGAATCAATGTCACCTCCATCACTTACACTAGAAGTAACCAGACCAAGGCCCATGTTGGCAATGTCTTCATAAACTTGGCTAGATGGACCTCCATCATTCTCCCCTCCTTCAAAGCTTTCATTATAGGCAGCCTCATCAACCAGATTGGAACTCATTATGTCTTCTACATACTTGCTCAAATCACAAACATTGAAAGTGTTAGAAATCTTGTAAGTGTTTGGCAAGTCTACCTTATTTGCATTTTGGTTGATTTTCTTGAGAATCTTGAACGGTCCCTCAGGTCTAGGCATCAATTTGTTCTTCCTCTTGGATGGAAATCTTTCTTTCCTCAAGTGTACCCAAACCTAGGTCACTCCTTGAAGTCCACCAAAGTCTTTAACTTGGCTTGCATCTTGTAGGCTTCATTCTTCTCTATGTGAGCTTTAGCTTTGGCATGGAGCTTGACAATTTCCAAAGCTCTATCCTCGGCCTTCACATTAAATGGAATATTAGAACTAGCCATGCTCAAATCAAGTGGAACAAGAGGATTAGCACCATAAACTAATTCAAAAGGAGTAAAATTTTTGGTCTTACTCTTTGAACTATTATAGGCTAATTTGGCATGAGCAAGCAAGCTATCCTAATTCTTCACCTTTCCCTTGAATAAACTTCTTAAAATGTTGCCAAGACTTCGGTTTACCACTTCAGTTTGGTCATCCGTTTGAGGGTGGAAAGCTGTACTAAACTTTAAAATAGTTCCTAGTCTAGCCCATAAATGTCTCCAAAACTGGCTCAGGAACTTTACATCTCTATCACTAACAATACTCCTAGGAATTCCATGGAGTTTTACAACATTTTCAAAGTACAAGTTCATTACATGAGATGCATCATTAGTTTTGTTACAAGCAATAAAATGAGTCATCATTGAGAATCTATCTACTATAACCATAATGCTATCATGATTTCTCCTAGTTCTTAACAAGACAACAATGAAGTCAATACTTACATCTTCCCAAGGAGAATTAGGAACTGACAATGACATGTATGGACCATGAGCTCTAGTTGCTATTTTCGATTGCTTACAAGTGTTGCAACCCTTAACCAACCGAGTGACTTCCTTCCACATCTTGGGCCAATAAAAATTCTTACTAGCCCACTCTTAAGTCTTGTCTCTTCTAAAGTGACCGGCTAAGCCTCTACCATGGACTTCTTTCAAGATAGCTTGTCTTAAAGAACAATTAGGAACACAAAGAGCATCAAGTTTGAAAAGGTAACCATCATGAATGACAAAATCCTTAAAAGCATCATCTTTCCTAACTCTCTCCCAAATCTCACCAAACTCATCATCTCCCTTATACAAGTTCCTAATGTCCTCAAAACTTATTACTTAAGCATGCATAGTACTAAGAACTTCATATCTCCTACACAATGCATCAACCACAACGTTACCTGGACCATCCTTATACTTCACTACAAAATCAAAGGATTGCAAGTATTCAACCCATGATGCATGTCTTTTACTCAAATTAGATTGACTTTGAATTTATTTCAAAGCTTGATGATCAGTATACAAGATGAAAGAATTTGCCAACAAATATGCACTCCAATGTTTAAGTGCATGAACCAAAGCATAGAATTCAAGATCATAAGCAGAATATTTTCTCCTAGTGTCATTTAGCTTTTCACTAAAGAATGCTATTGGTCTACCCTTTTGACTCAAAACAGCCCCTATTCCTACCCTACTAGCATCACACTCTAATTCAAAAGGCAAGCTGAAATTAGGCAAGGCTAAAACAGGAGCTTTGGTCATGGCATTTTTCAAAGAATTAAAGGCAACTGTGGCTTGAGGAGTCCACTTAAATAAACCCTTTTTCATACAACCTGTTATAGGACTTGTGATTGTACTAAAACCCTTGATAAACTGCCTATAGAAAGAACAAAACCCATGAAAACTCCTAACTTGAAATAGATTGCTAGGAATTGGCCATTCTACAATTGCTTTCACCTTGGCCGGATCCATACTAATCCTATCTTTGGACACTACATAACCTAAAAAATTAATGGTGCTATCAAAAAAATGACACTTCTCCACATTTGCATATAATGATTCACGGTCGAAAACCTCAAAGACAAGCCTCAAATGAATGCAATGCTCATGTAAACTAGTACTATAGATCAAAATATCATCAAAGTAGACAACCACAAATTTGTTGAGAAATGGTTTAAGTACCTCATTCATCAACTTCATGAAAGTGGAAGGTGTATTGGAAAGTCCCATGAGCATGACTAATCATTCATAGAGTCCTTCCTTTGTTTTGAATGTCTTCTTCCATTCATCGCCTTCTCTCACACGGATTTGGTGAAATCTATTTGCAAGATCAAGCCTAGTAAACACCGTAGCTCCATGTATCCGGTTTAGCATATCATCAAGTCTTGGGATAGGAAATTTATACTTGATGGTAATCTTGTTGACGGTTCTCGAATCAATAACCATCCTCCATTTTCCATTCTTTTTAGGAACAACAAATGCAGGGACCGCACATGGTGACACACTCTCTCTAATGAAACCTCTCTTTAACAACTCATCAACTTGCTTTTGCAATTCATCATTTTCTTTTGGGCTCATCCTATAGGAATGTTTGTGGGGAATTTGGGCTCCAGGAGTGAAATTGATTTCATGGGGAAAACTCTCACAAACTCATTAATTAAAGATTGTACCTCACTAGGAATTTGGTGGTTCAGTTTGGGCTCATCAGCAAGGTCAATGGGAATGTAACTAGGCAGCTCCTCCATGATGGAACTCTTCTCCTCATTGGAAAGCAATCCAATGGCTCCAACTTCTCTTCTCTTCCTTCTCTTTTTGGGCAACAAAGGTTTGAGCAAGATTTTTTTACCTCCATGGAACAATGTGTAAGTATTTGCTCTCCTTTGATGATGCACGTCCTTGTCAAACAACCATGGCCTCCCAAAAAGTAAATGGCAAGGCATCATAGGAATTACATGGCAATAAAATTCATCTTTATATTGCCCAATTGCAAATGGAACAAGGCACTTCTTTGTCACTCTAATTTTATGTTTTGCATCTAGCCAAGTCAGCTTGTATGGAGTGTCAAGTGACTCGGTTTTCATACCCAATTTGTCAACCATTTCACTAGCTACAACATTCTCACATGCTCCACTATCTATCACAACTTCACACAATTTGTTTTTTGTCAAACACCTAGAATGAAACAGAGATTTTCTCCTCCAATCCTCCTCATTTTTCTCACAATTTAGAACTCTTAACAATACAAGCATTTCACCATCTAACACATTTGCATCACAAACAAGGGCATCCTCCTCATCACACAAGTTAGGCCGTTCATCATCACTAACAAATTCAGCATGGTACAACTCATTCTCAATTTCTTTAATCTCTTGAATGGTCATAATTTTTCTAGTAGGACATTTGGTCTGAAAGTGGCCATAACCTTGACATTTGAAGCATTTGAGGTAGTTTTTGGTCACACTTTTGGTGGGTGGGGTAGACTGGACATTTCTTGGCATGAAGGGTGTATTTTGAGCGTTTGAAGTGGATTTGGATGGTGGAGTGTAGGTCGGCTTAGGTGGGGCAAAATTGGACGCACAAGCTTGGTGGCTTGGTTTGGATGGTGGAGTGTAATTTGATGGGGCTAAAGCATATTTGGGTATGGACTTGTTTTGACGGGTGTGTTTGAGGCTAGTTTCACTTCTCAAGGCTAATCTTTTCAATTCAAGAAAGGACTCATAAGTGTAGAAATTTACCATATCTTGAATGTCTTGTTTCAAGACTTTGAAATATCTTCCCATGATCATCTCTTTAGTCTCCTCTACTTCACACTTCATCAAGAATTCTTCAAACTCCATGGTGTATTGCTTCACGATTTTGGTGTCTTGTTTAAGGCTCAACATTTGATCAATGAGTCTTTGCCTATAATGTGGAGGCAAAAACACAACATCCATCTCCTCCTTCATCCGGTGCCATTGATTGATTCTAGGCCTTCCTTCTCTAACTCTTCTTTTTGCAAATTCTCCCACCAAAGAGCAGCATACCCTTTCAAACTCATTGCAACCAATTTCATCTTCTTATCCTCAGTCACCTCCCTCAATTCAAAAGCTCTCTCAATGGCATAAACCCATTCAAGGTAAGCATTAACATCAATCTTACCATGGAATTCTGACAATTCAACTTTTAATTAAAGAACTCCTCGTGCCTCTCTTGTTGTCGAGGTGGTGTTTGTGGGAGGTTCCTCATGGCTGTCCTCCCGATGCCATGGTATTGCCCACTCCCTCTTCCTCTTGGTAGTTCTCCATAGGCTATAACAAAGAGCCTTTCGTCTTCTTCATCTTCAACATGTTGTTGTAGAGTCTCTAGAGACCTAGAGACTAATGGAGAATTGTGAACAAGGACTTCTAAGGCCTCGTTTTTGGCTTTAAGGGCCTCCATCTCAAGCCTCATCCTATCAAACGCGGCTGCCAAATCTTGATTGTCACCGGCGGACATGGTGTTTTTATGTTTTTGGTTTTTTTGGATCGTTGGACATAAAAGGGTTGGGGAAAAGGTCCAGGATGTTTACTTCTGTTGGCTTTGATACCAAACTGATGGCGTGGTGGTGGTTATAGTGGCTGTGGTGGTGGAAATGATGGCTGGTGGTGGTGGTTTGAAAATTGGATAGTTTTAGTCTTATCAGGTGCAAACAAACCAGTCTATTTCAAACTCATATTCTGGATGATTGGCTGGGTCAAATGGGATGAAATTTGATGTAAAATGGAAGTTCAAGATGTGAACTACAACTTTTGGTGAAGGAATTGTGGCAATCTGATCTCTAGAAAAAACGTTATGAATTTTCTTGCAAGATAGGTTCTGGATTAGGAAAGTGCTGAAACTGCAGGCTCAATAGTTAGACGATTTCAAAGTGCATTTCTGGGCAAATGCTGGGTATTTTTTGATGATTCTTGAGGCTAAATTAAATTTCAAGAAGTGAACTACAACATTGATGAAGGAAGTTTCTCTATCTAATGAGTAGCAAAAGAGATATGAATTTTCTTGCAAAGGATGTACTGAGGAACGGAAAGCTGAAATTGTGGAATTCGGTTGGAAAGTTGAATATTTATTTATATATTTATTTATATATATAGACACACTAATGAGACACTTGTTTTGATTATTAAGGTTTGCATGAGATGGGCTTATGAGCAAGGTGTTAGCATTGTCACAAAAAGCTCCAATAAGGTCATAATGCAGGAGAGCATCGATATATTTAACTAGAATTTAAGCAATGATGACTTGATAAAGATAGATCAAATTCCACAAAGTAGAAGGTGGTCCTTATAGGTCTGTAATGGAGCTTTGGTTTGGAGGGATGTAAGGTTCATTGTAAAAAATATGTTGATATCGACCAAATTTCACGAGAGACTTGTTACTTAATATCCAATTGCTTGTTTGCAATTAATACATATAATTATGTTTTTATCGCTACAAGGAGAATATGAATTGGGGACCGAAAAATAATGACGAAAAACACACCGTCTCAAATTATTGACAGAATTAATATGTTCATTGGAAATATTGATAGGAAAATATAATTTACAAACGGGAACAATACCGTCGGAAAAGAAGCACGGGAATTGATGGCAGGTTAATGTAGTTTGATATTACTAACAGAATTTAACAACAGATATTTTCGTCGGTAAATTGAAAAACTTATACGTCGTCTTCTGCTTATGGTTGAACGTTATTAAGTTGATGAAAACGACATCGTTTGGTGTTATGTCGTTTGGTTTAACACCAAACGACGTCGTTTTGATAATGTTATAAGCTTCCCAAAGAACTCCCCCCCCCACCGTCGGCTCTCCTTCTCTATTCTGCTCCTCCCTGCTACGTATGCGTCTTCTCCTGCAATATGTCGTCGTCAGTTGGTCGTTGGACTCGTTTAACGGTGGTGGTGCGTCGGAAGGGGTAGGTCTTCTCCCACCATTTGACTTTGTTTTCGTTCCCACCCCCATTCGTACGTGCATATTATAAATTTGAAATTTTTGGGGTATGCTTAAGTTATTTGTTTGGTACGTATGAGTCTTTTGTGAATGGGTAACAACATTTTAGGTTGAAAAGTTACTGTTAGAAGGTTAAGTTCTCAAATTTCTTTTTAAAATTGGGATGATTTGTTGATGCATATTAGGTGTTTGACGAAATGACTCTTGTTAGAAAAATTTGTTAATTTGTGATGAGTTTATGGGTGAGCATACATGCATATTTGGGGGTCACATATAATAATTGAAGAAGATCATTGTCACTTGTATAATTAAGCTACATTAAGAAGCATTAAGTTAGTTATATACTATTGATATGTGTTTAATTGTTGATATTTTTAATCATTTACACTTAGTAATTATTGACATAAAAATACTTAAGATACTCACTTTAATTCATATTTGATTTTAGGTACAATTTGGAAGCAAAGAAATTAAACGTTATGAAGCTGGAGAGGAATCAAGTAACAAACGGAGAGAGAAAATTAAATTAAAAGAGCAGAGGGACGTGAAAATCAGCAGAAATAAGCAGACGACGACGCATCAAGAGGAGTCACGCAAGAAGGGACGAGCAAGGGTTTTGAGTGAAGCATAAGACACAACACGCAAGAAAACAAGGAGCAATACGAAAATAAACAGGCAACAGGAGGAGAGTAGCGGGCTTGGAGAGGGCTCAACACGTAGTAGGCACAGCTAAGAAGCTCCAGGCGTTGGTGCAAGCATGGGAGGCTGCGGCTTGGCTTGCGTCTGGAGAAGCTGTGGAGTAAAGGGCAGCGCACAATAAGAGATGCGAGACGCTACGAAAAAAATGCAACAGGCGCAGCCAGGAGGAAACAATGCAAGCAGAAGGCTTTAGTTGATATGTGACATTTACTTGTCACATCATCAACAGTAGAGGAGAAGGGTTGCGTTGTTGACAGTGAAGAAGAAAATAAGGAGTATTCGGTTGAGGCTATAAAATAGGGGCCGAAGCAATTTTTGGGAAAGACCCATGAAGAGCTAGACGTCTTGACGCCAATTTGGAGGTAATATCGACGCTGACGACCCAGGTTAAGTATTTTTTAATTATTTTGTTGTTTCTTTCTTTCATTAAGAATTGATTGTGTTATCCTATTTTAATTGATTTGGGTATTGTGTATGGATAATCAAATTTTCGTTATTATTCTGTTATTTCTGTATGAACACGATGGGTATTATGCTTTGATAATTTTAATGCGTTCATTAAATTGTTAATTTCAATCTCATTGCTAAAATTTCAATATAATCCGTAATTGTTGTGTTGAGATTCGTGTGTAGCAACTAATGATTCATAATCATTAGGGATAACACGACCTAGGTTAAATGACGCATCTGTTAAGTCAAAATAGACTTTACGTACTTAATAATTTTGATGACAAATAAAGAGAAGTATAAAAATGAAAAGCAGATGGACGCATGGAAAGCAGAATTATAAAAAGCAGATGGAGAATAACTTGATACAAAAAGCAGATGAAAGTCTTGACGGAAATCGTTTGCGGAAAGTCCGACAGAAGCTAAGAGTAAAAAATAGACGGAAGTCATTTACGAAGAAGACGGACGTTATTCACGGAAAATAGAAGGAAGGCTCAAAGCAAAAAGTCAGCCGAAGCAAAAAACAGCTGAAGCAGAAAAACAAGTCGCAACTGAAAAGCAGACGGAAGCTTTACAAGATGAAAAGCAGACGGAAGCTTTACGAAGCAAAAAACAGTCTGAAGCGTTATGAAGCAGAAAACAGACGATGCGAAAGTCAGACGAAAGGAAGAAGCGTCAGTTTGAGTTAGTTACAGAGCTCAACTGATTAACCGTTTCTTTAAAGATTCAAGAAGTAGTTATTCAAGAAGAAGTTGAAGACCCGACTATAA
>JANZLC010000005.1:22591345-22602999 GCA_026413385.1 Erythroxylum gracilipes
TCATTAAATAATCATAACTTAAGGAATAAAAATCCTCAATTTATTCCAATCAGATTAAAATTATCAAACTAAAATCCGCAAAATACTTTAAACATGCTTAATGCGAATCGGGGCCCAACACCGACCAAGCTAAATAAAAAAGTGATCTAGTTGAGCGACTGGGGAATATTCATGACAAAGTCTTTGCCTTTACGTTAAAAGACTAGGTTACCATTAAAGAAAATTTAGAAAAATGTTGCTTACAATAAATTAAACCTACTGATCCTTTACAAATAACAAGAAGTTCATTAAAGGTTACTTAGTGATAGTTTGCTATTTTGATTGATCAATAATAATAAATACATGCTTACAAGTATCACAGGTGTATGAATAGGATGTTAATACTTTTATTGATATTTATTTTCAAATCAACACACTAGACATGAATGGAATAATTTAGTATTTTGGCACTTTTTGAGTGATTTATGTTTTGACGTTAAGTTAATTTCATAAGATTTGATGTCATCATACCATTATCACATGGTGCATAATTGTGTGTTTATATGTTTTTGTTTGTTTATGCTTTTAGTTTTTCTTAAGGACAAGCAAAGGTTTAAGTGTGAGGATGTTTATAGGTGTAGCTTATATTATGTTTTTCTAGGCTTTTATGTTTTTTAGTATTTCTTAGATGATTATCATGTGTATAGGCTTAGAATTGTTTTATTGTTAGTGTTTGTATGTATTCTAAGTGCCTGTTTGGTATAGAGCAAGAATTTAAACTTAATTTTATGTTTCAAGAGGTGTTTAATGTGTTTGTAAGTGTTTGGAAATAGGAAACTGAAGAATGGAGTAGATGTTGGATGCATGCAGGCTGGCACGATCATACATGATAAAGATAAATAGGCCTCTAGCGCGATCATGCTAGGAGGTGTTTCTAGGTGCAACTTTATTCAAAGTTTTGATGTTCGGGGCTATTTTTAGAACCGAACAAAGTGAGGAAACCCTATAAACAACCTTAGAACTCTCAAGCACTATAAAAGAACATTAAAAATACCAAAAAGATGCAGCATCCAGCACATCAAAGCATATTAAAGAGGAAGGATCAAAAGAGAGTTTTAGAGGAATTCTAGCATTTCAGATCAAGACTTCAATCAGTGTTCATTCTTTTTCCTTATTTCTTTCATGTTCTTGAATATGTATTTGGATTTCTATGATGTATAACATGATTATGGATTTCTAAATTCCATATTTAGAAATTATTTGTGAACCTTATTTCTTGTTGAATTCAATATATATTTGAATGTTTAAGATAATTTTTGTTTATACAATTGATAACTTCATAGACTTACAATTATCAAATTAATGAACAATTAAGAGAGATCTTAATTTTGAAATTAATTATCTATAAGATTGCTTCAAATCTAATTGAACAAGTAGGAGTAGTTTTATGAATCGAGAGATTAAAATCCTATAAATTTTGAATTCAATTGGAGTTATCTGATTAGATCTTGAGAGAGAGTAGTCAAAACATTATAATATCTTGGATCAAACATAAATTGAATAAAAAAGATAAAGGGAAACAAAATAAAGATAGAATATTTCCTAAGTTTTCAACTTTGATCAATCTCAATTTCATTGGTAGCTTAATTGTTTTATTATTTACTTGTTTTGTTTTATTATTTTTTTAATTTCAGTTTCTTATTTTAATTCAAATCAATGCTTAGTACCTTATACAAAGTTCTTTTCAAGTCATTTAGCTGTTTAATTATCCTCATGGGAAAGATACCCTTGATAGCATAAGATACGGTCTGTATACTTGCAGTATTGCAAGTTTTATTTATATAAAACTTGCTCAACAAGTTTTTGGCACCATTGCTAGGGACTAAATGGAGTCTTATACAATTTGAATTACTTTTTAAAAAGATTTTATACTACTTTTCTTATGTGAGTGCAGGTACCTTAAGAAGACTGTAACTAAAGAATGCTCAAACTGATTTATACCTTAACCCCACTAACCCCTCCTTCCAAGAGGCAGAACAAATGGCCTTAAGCTACTTCATTCATGCCAATTTTGGTTATTCACTCTGAAAGCAAAGATCCAAAATCAAATGGCTTCAAGATAGTGATAAAAACACCTTTTTCTTTTATAAATGTGTATCAACCAGAAAGTCCTCTAAAAGAATAGTCTCTTTAGAAGTTAATGGCTCTATCATTCATACTCAATTTGAATTTTAATCTAAGGCTAAAAGCCATTTTTCTCAATTGTTAGGATCTCCTTCTCCTTCTCCTTCTCCTTCTTCTTCTTCTTCTGTTATATTGATTAAGTAGATTGTTCAATAAAATTTCAATGCTAATGTTAAGCAAACTCTTTCTCTACCAATGTTAGCTTCTGAAATTGAAAATTCCACCAAATCTCTGGTGAAGTGCAAAACTCCTAGCTCTGATGGATTAAACATCCCTTTTTTTTACAAAATTTTGGATATTCTCAAGAAAACTATTATGAAAGTAGTTTAAGAGTTTTTCCCCAACAAGAATTTCATCATTTTAATCCACGAAGGAAAGGAACACAAGTCCCTATCTTACTTTAGGCTTATTTCTTATTATTCTTCTATCTATAATATCATATCCAAGGTGATTGTTAAGAGACTTAATTACATTATTCATGATCTTATTGGTCCTACATAATGTGCTGACATTCCAAATAAAAAAATTGGTGACAACATAGCTTTGGCTTAAGAATTGTTTAAGCAATATAATAGGAAAAGTAATAGTAAAAATTGGGCTTTCAAAATTGAATTTCAAAAAGCATATGTTACTGTTGATTGGACCTTTATCCTAAACACATTGAAGTCTTTTGACTTCCCTGAAATCTTTATTAAATGGATATCATAATGCATCACTTCAGTTTCATACAAAATTCTTGTTAATAAGCAAACCACCAAGAGAATCTGTGTAGCTATAGGCATTAGGCAAATGGATCTTATTTCCCCTTGCCTATTCTCATTAGTATCTAAAGTTTTCACCAGACTTCTAAGAAGAAATAGCATAAAAATTATAAGTTAAAGTTTCATTCAAAATGCAAGAAGCTCAAGATTGTAAACTTCAGTTTTGATGTTCTCCAAAGCATATTTAAATTCAAACTCAATTACATTAAAAGCCTACACAATGTTCAAAAGGGTCTCTAGTCTAGTAATCAAGAATGAAAAATCCACCATTTTCATCTTTACAAATGCCTCTATCAACTAGAATATCATCATACACTGGTTTTAAAGAATCTCACCTTCTGGTCAAATACCTTGGAGTTCTTATATCATCAATCAAGCCTATTTTCAATTATTTTAAGCCTCTCATTGATAAAATCAAGTGTAAAATTATAAGTTGGAGCTCCAAAGCCTTTACCATTGCAGGTAGATATCGATTGATTAACTTAGTGTTATCCTTACTAAGCAACTATTGGGCTTCACATATTATTTTCTCCAAAGCAGTGTCAAAAGAAATTGAAAAATTCTCTAAAGACTTTCTCTAGAAAACAAATGGTTAAGCCAACTATAATGTGAGATGGTTTGAGATTTGCATGTCAAAGAAAGCTGGAAGATTGTGAATATTCCATATTGAGATGCTTAATTTTTTTTCCTTACCAAGAGACTTCAGAGGTTACTATTTGATATACAATCTTTATGGGTCAAATGGATTCATTCATATTTCGTAAAGAATTAGAATCTATAGAACATCAAAATTCCTTATAATGCCCAATCACTTATAAAGTCCTTTTTAAAATTAAGAAAGCTTATTAGATATTCTTGTAAGCATTCAGTAAAAGATGGCAAGACCATTTCTTTCTAGTATGGTTGGTCCCCTAAAGGAAATTATTGATACTACTGCTTTACATAATTTTTTGCCATCCAACACCTTAGTTGTTGAAGTTATATCCACTATAGATATGTCAGTATTACCTGCATCATCTGCACCATATGGTTTCCTTTCAAATGTTATCCTTGACAATTGTAGAGTCCTCACACTTGAACAACACATTGTCCTCAATGTGAGAAGAGCAAACAACAACACATAAGGTGAGAATAAAAACACATAAAGTAAAGCAAAACATAAGAACAAAATAAAGACAGAAATGAAAAGATAAAAGTTAAAAGCACAGAACCATCATGGTGATGGCGGTAGTGTTGAGATCAAATCTGCTTGACGCTTGAGATTGTTGTCCTATCTTATAATTGTTTAAAGAGAGTAAGAGAATAACCCCAAACCATTCCAAATCATTAAAAATTTATTTTTAAAATTCAAAACAAATCTAACTAAACACAAAAATTTAAATTTAACTATTGAACGTGATAATTTATGGTCATTAGCTTGACCTTACATCCTT
This sequence comes from Erythroxylum gracilipes, assembly GCA_026413385.1. Taxonomy (NCBI): domain Eukaryota; kingdom Viridiplantae; phylum Streptophyta; class Magnoliopsida; order Malpighiales; family Erythroxylaceae; genus Erythroxylum; species Erythroxylum gracilipes. The sequence goes on from JANZLC010000005.1 coordinate 22,595,703, forward strand.
CGAAAACTCAACCAGGATCAATTTTGAGTGACTTACTACCACCTGTGTCTCCCAGTTTTAGCTTCATAGCTCATAAATAAGCTACATGTTGAGAGACAATGAAAAGGAAATAATCTATCAAATTAAGGAAACCTAATAAGCTCAATAATGTTCTTTTCGACAACAAACTGTCAACAAAACAGGGAATAACGAAACTCCCTAAATCTGCTATTGGATCTAACAATTTGCCCTGTATGAGGGTGATCTTTTCTTGTTCTTCTTCAATCACCCTTATCTACTCTTCAGCTTCCACCTCATGAACAAAGATTTTCTTATATGCTTTAAGCTCTATGTCCGTTGTCATCTGTTCTTCGTCCTTTTGTTCCTTAGAAGATTTGAACACATTAATTCTCCTTAATGAGCTACTCTCCTTCGGATTCTTGAATGCCTTGTTCATCTCCAATTCGAAGGATGAGGTTGTATTCATGGACATCGATCACAGCTTTTCCGATGGTAAAAAATGGTAAGCCAAGGATTAACAGACAATTTTGATCATCTTTAAAGTTTAATTCGACAAAATCCACAAGTTAGAATATGAGACATATGATAAATACTAATGATATCTCAAAAATTGGCATGATTTAAAATGTGTTTGCGTGCATCAGAAGAATATTCACTAGCAGATGAGATTGAATATGAGACTAAGGTTGATTAAAAAAAACTATGTCGTGTTATATCTGATTTTGCAATGAAAATCTATTATCTATCTTACACAAGTGGGTTGAATTCAACTTAGTAATGGATCAATGTGACTATACCATAAGTGTGTTTGGATAGACTATGAACTGATATAGGTTGGGAAGATTAACCAACAACTCATCAATACATTTAATAATTTAAGATGTGAAACTATAGTGACACATGTAAAGAACATAAAGTAAAAGATAAAACCAAGTGGAAGGACTACATAACATGTTGGAAGAAATGAAAGCATTTTGTCAAGTATGGTGGTGATGTGAGAAAGAAGTGACTTGATTAAAAGACCATGTTCTCTATCATGTCACTAGAGTTAGTGGTTGAAAAAGTGTTACTCCACACTAATCTAATAAGTTAATGGTGCAAATAAATAATTTTATTGCTTAATTCCTAAGTTTTTATAAGTTTCTACAAAAGTATCTCACGTTATTCACTTTATGTAGATTGTATATTTAGTTAAGTATAAAAGAGTTTAAGAATTTTATAGAAGTTCAAGTAGTTGGATTAGAAATTTCTTATGTATTTATTGGAGAGAATTTCAACTTATCCTTTTTACTATTTTTATGAATAATAATAATAAAAGGTTATATTTATTCTTTTTTTTTTGTCTCCTTATTTTTAATGAACTATATATACATTTATGTGATTTAAGTGTCGAATGAATACTAAAACACAAATGAACGTGAAAGGTATAAAGACTAAAATAAATGTAGCTCAACGATCACAAAAGAAAGTTCAATTAGGCTTTAACGAGTTTAACTTTAATAATTTTCATACCCTCGAAAACATGTCAGGATCCTCTGTCTCCTATTCTGTTCCATTGAATCTCAGTCATCTATTTATATAAGACCCACATAAATAAATGACAAAGATTTAATAGGATATAGTAGGGGACAGAAACTTACTTTGGACATTCAGTCAAACATTGGCCCTCGGTGGTGGTCAAATCACGTAGTTCTGTCACTTACCACTGTCCCCAGCAGGTGATTTAATCATTGTGCTTTAGAAAATTCCTTGGCAAAGGCAAGGCTGTCAGCAGCCAAGAGAAGAAATAGTAACAAGACTTTCATGCATGTAAATTTCACCTAGGTGATGGGGCTTTGGCTGTCAGTGCATTTGCACTGATCTGGCTAGTATCTCTCTAATTTGTGGTCAACCAAATGTATGCGGTTAATTTTTGACCTTACTGAACTGTTGAAATTATGTATCAGAATACTTCATAGTCCTGTCTTTCTGTAGACAATATTTATAAGGAGGTTAAATTCTTATTGTCCCCCACGCCAAGGTAACCGAAGTTCCCTTCTCGCCTAACCTTGGTTTTTCACTTCTGAGTAGTGCCCATAAATATCGTCTTGGTTGTTGATGAATAATGAAAGGTATGGTTATATTATCTTTTGAATCTGATGATTGGATATGTGAATTGATTAGGTTGCTTTCATGCATTCGTAGGGGACCCTAACTTTCTAAATGAATTATTGAAACATTGCTTCAAATAAGGGAAAAGATAATTTTCTTTGCATATTCTCATTATTGTACTTTTAATTTCTGGACAAGCAACGATTTTGATCCAGCCATAGAGTGCCAAAGATATTGTTCAGGAAAAAAAACTAACAATCAAACAAGAAAAAAGGCAAAGGCCAATGAAAGTTGAGATGACATTAAATTATCCTGTATCAGAGCTTCTCATTTTGGTAATGAACAGTTTGAGATTTGAGCTTAAGTTTGAAATTACCAATGCAAACCAAGGTTGACATTATCTAAGTTGTATATTAGTTGTAATTAGCGTTCCTATCAGTTAAAAAGAAACAGTTTGCTACCTCAAGAAGTTTCGATTGATCATCCTCTTCTCAGCCTTGTATGTACCTACCTCCATCGTAGCTCTCAACAATCAAGCACAATATTCGAAGGTGCATTGCTTAAAGAGGTCTAGACCTTCAAAGACAATCAAATAACTACAGGCATCAAACGAAAAGAGACTTCAACGAACAATCTACTATTCTTTCATTAAGGCTCATTAGGTACTACATTACAAAACAATAAGAACTCTAATCAATACACGCTTTTGGCCCCAGGCACCAACAACCAAGGGTAGTTTACTGCTCCCAAATTCTAAACCCTCCTTTCTTAAATAGTCTTTTCACTTTTCCTCCCCGCAAAATCATCCCTTATAAACCTCATCTTTTCTCTCTCATGTTCACTTTTTCCTAAGCAACAACAGGTAGTCATGGCCATCTTTAACATCAAAACTCCAATCTTTTCAGCCACACTGACCCTGTTGCTCTTTCTCTGTCAACCACTGTCCTTGTCCTCTTCAATCCATGAACTCCTCATCTCAAAAGGGTTACCAGCTGGTCTCCTTCCAAAGGAAGTGAAAAACTTCACTCTATCTGAAGATGGTCGTTTAGAGGTGTTTCTTGATGGGCCATGCTTGACCAAGTATGAGAATAGGGTGTTCTTTGACAGTGTAGTGAGAGCTAATCTCAACTATGGTAGTCTTGTTGGAGTTGTTGGCTTGTCTCAGGAAGAGCTCTTTCTGTGGCTGCCAGTAAAAGATATCATTGTTAATGACCCAAAATCAGGTCTCATATTGTTTGACATTGGGGTTGCATACAAGCAACTATCTTTATCACTCTTTGAAGTCCCACCAAGTTGCAGGTCTCAAGGTGCAGGGTTCTTAATCTTTCATCAGTTTACCTTAATCTCTGTATTAAATACCTTAAAGACTATTGATTGCTTTGTTGGAGTTGGCCTCTCTTTTTTCCCTGTATGGCCTAATCTGGGGTGGATTTACTCTTACGAGAATATGGGTTTAAGTTGGAAGTGTTTAGGTTATGAAACAGCTTAGCTTGTTAAGCAGTCATATTTAGTCTGACAATTTACGCGTATCATGTGGTGCCGTGTGGTGTTTACAGAAACTGATTATTTAGGAGTTCCTTTTCTTTTTTTTGTTTCCCTAGCTATTTTGTATCTTCTTGTATTCAACACAATACATTTTTCTAAATATGAACATCCAGTCCAGAGGGCTATCATGAAATTTCCCGTGAATAACATTGTGGGACAAGCGTTTCCATGCATGATGTGCACTTTTTCATGTCAATTTCTTCTCATTTCCAAGTATCATTTTCTTTCATTCACAAATAGGAAAAGAATAGGTTCTAATCATGTGATTTTTGCAGGTATATTGAAGTATCATGCGATGAGAAAGAAGAAAGGATTTGACACTAAGATAGTAAAACGCCAGCCGCCCAATCGTCTGTTCAACCGCTATCCTTTTTCTGAAAATTAAAAGTGAAAATGCTGCTATGGAGTGCGCAATTCTGGAATCTAATCTCCTATTCAAGTTAGAAGCTTCATTCTCCAAGGTCCTAACCTTATAACCTTTCTTTCTTGTTCATTCTCTTTTTCTCACTTAAATGATTAGACAGAAAGGATCAAATGATTCACGTTGATATGTATCATTAACTTCTTTATTCTTTTTTCTTACTTTTCGAAGGTTAACAATAAATATATTGGGAACGCCTCTTGAGCGGGAAATTTGGTCCAATTCTGGTCTATTTATAGTATTAGATGGACGCACGCATACAACTTGTAGCTGTAGGACTGGAGTGTGCGCCTTTATGTCATCGCTGAGTACTTTGGGTCTGTTAGTGGGCCTTTGTTTGGTCATCCTAGTTTCAAGGAATTGGAATAATTAGATTTTGTTGAATAATGTTATTAAATTATTAAGTTTACAGAAGATTGACGATTACAATCTTCTCTAACTCAATAAAATAAAATCATATTATTAAATTGCAAGGTACAGTAACTAGAAAAAGTAGGGGGAAAAAAACTAGCGCAAAAAGGAACATCATTTTTATTAAAAACGAAATGGGTCATTTTCCTAAATCATATTTTATTATTCTAAATATACATACAAGTTCTTGAAAATATTTTAATCTTTTTCTATTAATGAGCTATACAAATTAATTGCTTTACAATCTTTTATAACAAATGTTTAGGATTATCTCCATTTTTATATTGCTATTGTAGTATAGTAAAGTAGAATATTCAAATTTCTAATTATTAAAAAAGGACAGATATCTTCTATTTTGAAAAAAAATAAAGCTAATGGATGACCAAAATTTGTTTCGAATAATTCATTATAGTCATGAATATCTCATTCACTTTTCTTATAGTTATTATATTAAAAATGGAAAACTAAAATATTCAAATACAATTGGTTTCTTACCCATCTAAAAAATTAAGATTTAAGAGAAATTGATTAAATATATTTTTATATAAATTTTAAATGTATTGGTGACTGACAGGAGAAGTAAATAAAGTAAAACAAGAAGATTAAAAAAAAAGTAAAAGAATTCTTCTACCAAAATTATATACAATTTTACAATCAGCTCATGCAGCCTATTAGAATCGACACAGCTTTCATAATTATAGGTTTCAGGATGAATAATATCTTCTCTCCATTTGGAATATCTACAATATCTTTCATTTAAAAGCTCATGGTTGTAATCCTTTTTAGTTACTAGTTGTTTTTAGCCCTATAGTCTAACTTGTACAGTTGGATTGCGTTTTATGGCTTAATTCAATTCTTATTTTCTCAAAAAAAATGATTCATAAGGTTGGTTATATGATAGTATTAATATATTTGATTTAGCCTAACCTAATCAGGAAGAAAATCACATAGGGATTATTGTTATTAGAGAATCTCTTTATATGTTAATCAAGTGGGCTTTCTTATGATAGATTTATTACAACTTCTGCCCATCCATCTTGACTTGATCTGATTTTTATGTTAAGGATCTTGGCCTATATAGGAGAAAATAGAAGAATCTATTATGCAAGAGAAAATATAGGAATTTTTCGACCCAATCTCTTATAATCTTGTAAACTAACATGAACACACCCTTATTGGAAACTAATTTGTAGCTCAACTTGGTAAACTAGACTTTTATGTACAAGATATGAGAAGTGAGAATACTAACATGAGTAACGACAAATTCTGTGAAAAACATAACTATGTAATGTAGAAGACTTTAGTCGATGCAGATTAAATTAATCAAAAAAACTCTCTTTTACTTATTCTTCTACTAGGCGTTAGTCTCCCTTAATTTATTAAGAGTTAATTACTAAAAAAAACTCAAACTTTCGTCAATTTATAATTATAGCCATAACTTTAAAAAGTTGCAATAAAATGTTCAAACTTTCAATTTTTTTCAATTCTAGCCCAAATTTTAAAAAGTGGTAATAAAATATTCAAACTTTCAATTTTCTTTGATTCTAGCCCGATGATATCTGTTATTCTCCCAATGTCCTCAGCCCTATGTTTTTTGTTTGTTCTTCTGATTCCTCAAACTACGGTCGCATTACAGCGTACTACACCAGTAAGCTCTTCGTTTTTAGTCCATTCTTCTGATGCCTTAGTGTGAGGGCATTGGGGCTGCGTAATCTAAAAATCAAAAGGTGAGTGCATCGAGAGAACAAACAAAAAACGAAGGAAAATCTGAAATCAAAGCGTAAGGTCGCCAGGGTTACGTAATCTAATTTAGGTCGTTTTTAAACAACGACGTCATTTCATTAATTTTTATTTGTTATGTTAATTTTGGCTAATGTGTATTAATAGTTAAGGTTTCTGAAACACATGGGAAGCTACGTTAACAAACTTAACAGAAATACTAACGTTGGGCTACAATTAAAAAAAATGAAAGTTTGAGCATTTCATTATTACTTTTTGAAGTTTGGGCTAGAATTGAAAAAAATTGAAAGTTTTGACATTTTATTGCTACTTTTTAAATTTTGGGCTATAATTGAAAAATTGATGAAAATTTGGACTTTTTTTGGTAATTAACCAATTGAAGCTCAAAAGTATACTCTAACCCACAAAACGCTTAAAACACAAATATCTATTATCTAGCATAATTTTAACCTAAACACGCACTAAATAATGAAATCAATAACTAAATAAAAACTAAGCTACCCATAAAAATACTATGCAATCTACAATTACACACTTAAATGTTTGCTTGTCCTCAAGCAATCAAAACAACAAACAAAACAAAACAAGCCAAGCAAAACAAGTAAACATAACATACAGCCAAATGCAATAATGAGGCAATGGCATCAAACTTCACGAAACAAATTTAACTCTAAACCTAATCCTTCAAGTTGTTCTAACTTATTAACCTAAAAAATTCGCATCTAAGTACTCTGGACTAAATATACATATTAATCAAGACCTAAATGTCAAGTTTACTCACCCCTATCATTTTTACACACACATTGATAATTATTTGGTCAATCAAACTTATAACTATTCCAAAGTAAGTTTTCATGAAAAGTCAAGCTATTCATAAGTTTGGTAGATTTTTATTTGAAAAACGTTCTTTTTGTTACTTTTTATGGACATGTGCTGGACCCCGTTTCCGGAGCCCAACTATCCACAACAATAGTATCGAAATCCATTGGGCCCGAGTCCCGACCCACCTGGGTGACTCGCCGGGACTGACAAAAGATTAGAAATGCGGAAGCAATACATGCATTCATTAATCATACATTGCTAAATTAA
>JANZLC010000005.1:22608687-22626746 GCA_026413385.1 Erythroxylum gracilipes
CACCTAATTAAATTCCAATTAACGATTCTAATAAATCCTCAAAATTAAAATCATGCCTCATAACATAATTAAACCGGATTGGGGCCCAACAACATGAACCTAGCTTTTTTATATGAAGGCAAATATTTGTGATGAATGTCGATCTAGTTGCTCAACTAAGTCATGTTTTTATTAGACAGCTTGGTTAGAATGTCATTATAACTTTTTGATGCAGAAGCAAACATTTGTGATAAATGTCGATCTGGTTAGTCAGCTACATGACATTCTCAACTGACTACTATCTCTATTCATAGCCTGAAGGCCAGTGGAATAATTATTTAATTAAAATTTATGCTTTTTTTAAAGCACATTTTTAACGCATTACCTACCATATTGTTTTTGCTAGTCATTCTCATGAAAATATACTAGCAGTGCTATTTATTCGATTGGCCTAAAATTATAAATGAATGTGACAAATTCCTAGGGTGAATAAACTAATACCATATCCTAATTAAACTACATATTTATTTAAAGTAACCTAGGCCACTAATTTGCAAGCTAATAAATCTTTGCAACCTAAAAGACTATGTTCAAAGCTAAATCTATCTCGTTAAGCCCTAGCCATTGACACATTCACATAATTTATATCATGCACCCTAAACAAACTATCATACAATATGAAAAATTTACATTTATAATAAAAACATACAAGCACACAACCCATTCATAGTTAACATAAAAATAACAATACACACACCTCTCCACACTTGAACAACACATTGTCCTCAATATGAGGAGAATGCGTAAAAAGAGTCAACACATAAGGTGGGAATAAAACAACATGAAAGGAAACATAAAATTAAAATAAGAGGACAAGAGTTAGAGCATAAGAACCTGTCATGGTGATTGAGGTGGTGATGATGTCAATATCTGAGACTAAATGCACTTGACGCCTGAGATTGTTACCCTATCTTATAATTGCTTTAAAAAAAGAAAGAGAGTTAGCAATTAAAACCATTCCAAATCATTAAGAACTTATTTTTGGAATTTAAAACAATTCTCAGTATGCAACAATTTAAATCTAACTACTAAACGTGCTAATTTAGGGTCATTAGCTTAACTTTGCATCCTTGGAAGCTCAGCCTGGATCAATTATGAGTGGCTTGCTTCCACCCTTCTCGTTCAACATCAATTTTGTACCTTGTGAGTAAGCTACAAATTTCAAGATAATGAAAAGGAAATAATATATCAAATTAAGGAAACCTAATAAGCTTAATAATGTCCTTTTCGGTGACAAACTATCAACAAAATAGAAAATAACAAAACTCCCTAAATCTTCCACTGAATCTAGCAATTTTTCTTGTAAGAAGGTGAGTTGTTCGTATCCTTCCTCAGTCACCCCCTTCTCCTCTTCTTCTTGCATTTCAAGAACAGAGACTTCCGTGTCTTCTTCAACCTCTATGTCCTATATCCTCTGTTCTTCTTCGTGTTGTTCTTTTAAAGATTCAAACACATCAATTTTCACAAATGGTATGTTCAATGGGTAAGGTGCAGAGGAACAGAGGGTCCTCATTCTTTTTTTCATCCTTTTTCTACTTCTCTTGGTCTTCTACAAAGTGGGTTTCAGCTAGTCTATCCATTGGTTCTCCTAACTCTTTCCCGCTCGTAAGTGTGTTAGTCTTACATTGCTCTTTTGAATTTGCTTTCATGTTGCGTAGACAATTTTCCACACTTTGCTTACAAAATTCCCTAGAAAGTTAACCCATTCGATCCTCTTAGTTGTGAATAGAAGAGGCATGATCTTCCATTACTTGGTCAAACTTCTCTTCCAGTCTCTTCTAGGCCTCTTCCACGTTCATGAGCTTATCCATGATCTTGTCCAATTTAGAATCCCATGAACTAGACTCATCTGGTTGAAATCCTGATAGGTCTTGATGTCCAAAGTGAGCATTTACATTGTTAAACCAACAAAAATATGGGTGGTTTTGCCACCACATATTGTATATATTCTAATAAGAATGATGACTTTCCCAACTAAATTTTTCCTCATTAAAGTTCTCAAGGGTGGTCTTTTGATTCCTATGATGTATTGCCTCCATCATTTAACCTTTTGGACTCCTCACAATTGCCTAGTGATGTCCAAATTAATGTGTCATTTACCTTACGCCCAATCTTCCGTCTTTTTTTCTTAATTTATATTTCTTGTGATTGGGTACCAAAATCACAAGAAAGGGTAATAACTCATTAAACTAAAAGAATTAAACTAACCCTACAACTCCTCAGCAACGGAGTCAAAACCTTGTTCGAAGGTGTCGAGTCTTACAATTTATAGCCTTAATTACCGCAAGAGCACGGGTTGTGAATTGTAATAAGTGAAAGGTTGATCCCATGAGGAGGGTGAACTAATATAATCCTAGGATATCTAAGGCTAGAAAATTAATAAAATAAAATAAAAATAAACATGCACAGAAAAAGTAAATACAAGAATTTGATCAGCAGGAATTTAATTTTGAAAATTAAGACACAAATAAGGGAAATTGAGCAACAAACAAGTCACAATGAAAATCACTGAAGAGAAATTACCAAGTTATAAGAGATGGAATTTTCTTATCATTAATGCTAATATAGCCATTTATGCGTTATTGTGGTGTCGATTCTAGACTATCAAAGGGCCGATTACTCTCTCTCAAGTTATAATCATTAAACCCTAAATCATAAACACTAATTGAATTATGGAGTTTACAATCTCTCAATTAACAAAAGACCCAAAATTCTAATTAGATCTTAAGTCCTCTAATAAACTATTGGGACTCACACGTGATCTCTCTCCACACAAAAATCAATAAGATTATTCACGTGATATGTTAAATCTCCTAACTCTCATTAATCCAAACCAATCACTTTTATCTGATTCACCCTCTCAGTTTATTATCGAAATATGCAAATACCGCAATTAATCACAACACCCAATCAATAAAACACAAAAACAACTATATTAGCATTAAATCAAGGTAAATCCCAAAGGAAGAGTTAGAACATCATCAATAATCCAAAATCCATCATCATACAATCCATTTCAATCTTATACATTGAATGAATAAAAATGAAAGTAGAAAGGAGAAAGAACTTGGATTGGATAATCCAGGAAGGCAACAGCGTCAAGAGACCCACTTCTCCGAGAAGGCAGTAGCGTCGAAAGATCTGCTTCTTCTTCCTCTTCTTCTTCTCTCTCTCTCTTCTTTCTCTCTCTTCTTTCTCTCTCTTCGAATCGCAAGTGTAATATAAGAGGTCTCAATCCTTCGAGGACTTGGTGAACTAATCAAATTATAAGTTGTCTAAGGCATAAAAGATAATTAAAATGAAAAAAAAAACTAAACAGAAAAGTAAATACGAGAATATGGAATGATAAAAACAAGAAGTCTATATTAAGCAAGGAAATTAAATTGAGCACCACCAATTTGACAATTGAAAATCAATCAAGAATAATTGACCGATTATGAAAGAGGGGGATTTATCCTATCATCAATGCTAATCTAGTCACTTACGTGTTAATATAGTGTCAGTTTTAGACTATCGAGGGGTAGATTACTATCTCTCGAGTTATAATCAATAAGCCCTAATTGATAATCCCTAATTATGTCGAGTAACTGAAAATGTAATCTCTCAATTAACGATCAGCTCACAACCTACTTAGTTCTTAAGTGTTCTAATAAACAACAGGGTCCTCACACGGGATCTCTCTCCATATAAATTATCGATTTAATTAATCGTGTTTTCTATCAAGTCACTTAGTTCTCATTAATCCAACCCAATCATTTTTATTCGATTCACCCTCTCAGTTTATTATCGAAACATGCAAGCACCGCAATTAATCACAACACCTAATCAATCAACATAAAAGAGAACTAGATTAACATTGAATTAACTCAAAATCCCTAAAGAGTTTAGAACTTCATCCAATCCAAACCCATCATCATCATCTTATTCATCATATACATTTAAAGAAAAGAATAACAAGATGAAATGGAAATGTTAGACCCCAGTTCTGGAGCATAAAATGTTAGATCGTGGTTCCGAAGCCCAACATTCGGAGTCAAAAAATGCTAGCTTATTTTCTTATAGGGTTATTTCCATGAAACCTTATTAGCCATCATCCCACAATGGTGGCATGCCCTCAAATATAATGCACCTGCCTTGGGACAATTAGCATATCTTTTACTAGAGATGTTGGATTAAGATCATTCTTAGACGGTTTGAAAGAAGACTCATAGATCAAAAATTTTCAAGAGACATTGAAGGTAGGATCAGACGAAACTAGACGAAAAAGTAAATGAAGTGGGAAAGTTGCCATAACTATCCCTATAGACATCGGGTTAAGGTTTTTTGTATGGTTTGAAAGAGGACTTCAAGATCTACAACTTTTATAGGACCTATAAGAAAGATTCTATCATTTGAAAGGTCGAAATTAGACCAGATGAAACTAGATGAAAAATCAGACGAATTGGGAAAATTGCCATAACTTTCCCTATAGACATCGGATTAAGGTATTCTTTATATGGTTTGAGAGGACTTCAAGATCTTCAACTTTCATGAAGACCTCTAAGACAGATTATATCGTTTGAAGGGTCAAAAATGGACCAAATGATAAGCCAGATTAAAAAGCAGAAGAAGCAAAAAGCAGAAGAAGCAAAAAGTAAAAGAAGCAAAAAGACAGAGATAGCAAAAAGTAGAAGAAGCGAAAAAGCAGAAGAAGCAAAAAGACAGAAGATAGCAAAAAGTAGAAGAAGCAAAAAGATAGAAGATAGCAAATAGAAGAAGAAGCAAAAAGACAGAAGATAGCAAAAAGCAGAAAAAGCAAAAAAGCAGAAGAAGTAAAAAAGACAGAAGATAGCAAAAAGCAGAAGAAGCAAAAAGACAGAAGAAGCAAAAAGACAGAAGATAGCAAAAAGCAGAAGAAGCAAAAAGACAAAAGATAGCAAAAAATAGAAGAAGCAAAAGGATAGAAGAAGCAAAAAGACAGAAGATAGCAAAAAGCAGAAGAAGCAAAAAGACAAAAGAAGCAAAAAGACAAAAGATAGCAAAAGCAGAAGAAGCAAAAAGACAGAAGATAGCAAAAGCAGAATAAGCAAAAAGATAAAAGAAGCAAAAAGATAAAAGATACATCTTCACAGACCATACAACTTTACAGACGATATGACGTCATCATAGGCCATATGACGTTATCACAGACCATACAATTTTACATACGATGTGACGTCATCACAAACCATACAAATTCACAAATGATACAACTTCACTCTTGAACATCTTCCCTTATAAGGATCATAACTTTCTATTTATATGTCTAAAATTTTCATACTATATATTGTTGGAAAGACAAAAGAAAGATCTACAACTTTTTGGAGATAACTTTGCCTAAATCAACCCAGATCAACCCAAATTTTTCCTTGAAGTCAGAACACAAATTTTTCCCTTATGTAATTTTGAGAATCATGAGCACAAATGAAATCATATTCCATTAGCATCAAAAGATAATAGTTTTACAAAGCTTTAGTAGGCATTTCAAGCAGCAAATACATTAATATTTCAAAATCCCAAAATACAAAAGATACATGAAAAATGATTTACTCAAAATGCACTAAAGCCTTGTTTTACAAGATTTTCTTCAAAATACAAAATAAATAAAGATCAGAGTGATGCCTTGACCCTTGACTACTTAATATGTTGCTCATCACCTGAATATGGGGAGGAGAATGGGGGTGAGCATAAAGTCCGTGGGTAACAATTTTAACAAGCAAAATAATTTATAACCTCACTTCCATCGCAAAAATTCAACTTTATGTAAACTATATATGCATCACTCTTATTAACTTATCATGAGCACATAAGCATATCAAAATAGTTCTGGTGGATCCAACAATAGAATGTACTATGCATTTCCACATAATGGTCTTGTTAACCGTGAACTTATGGGAGTCTATAAAGGAGCTCCATGCTACTAGCGGACAGGTGGGAGAAGCATTTTGTCAAAGTGCACTTAACTTAACTTAGAGGACCACCACAAACCCACATAACATGTATTTCATGACTTGTAAAACATATTGCCCAAAAAGGCACATTTTTGAAACTTAATTTCTTAAGCTTGATACCTTTTCATAATCATTTTCATAAATCAAATAAAATTTATATACACAATATGCAGCACACTTTCAAAGCCTTCAAAGAACAATAAATGCACATTTTAGAAGTAGTTGAAACTCATTTATTTCCATTTTTCGAAAGTGACATTAATGGCTCATTACTTAATTATAAAAATATAACCCACCTTGAATTCCTTACTTAATAACTTGGCTTAAGGAAGTCTTTCCTCTTGCTCCTCTTGTCTCACTCGATCCCCTCCTTGATTTCCTTCAACATAACAATTTCCCACTCAATAAGGTTTTCAATTCAAAATCCCACAAAGCACAAAAACTAAAATTGGTTCTAAAATACCTAAACCCATACATTTCCTAAGCTTCATGAACCAAAACCCTTCTAAAATCCAAAGCATTGAAATGTTCTTACCTTAAAGCTTCACCAAATGAAGAGATGTTTGGTTCAAAAGAAAGCTATTATCTTCCTCTACCTTTTTTCCTTCTTGTACTACCTCAAAATCTCTTTAGAAAACTTAGAAAAGATGAAACCCTAGCTCAACTCTCTTCTTTCCTCTCAAACACTGAAATCTCTTTTCTCTCTCTCTTAGATTTGTTATTTCACTTCCTTCCTTTCCATTTTCGTTTTTCCCTCTCTTTAAGAAGAAAACAACACTTCTTTCTTCCCATTTTACCCTTAATGATTGATAAAAGTCCACCTTGCCCTTCCTTTAATGCCTTATGGTCTTTAAACTAAGTAAGCTACCCAAAACACCCTTTTTATGCATTCTTACTACTTGCAATTTAACTAACCCATGAAATAAATTCTACCAGCATAGACATAAAAAAATTTCACTCCCAAAAAATCCACCTATTCAAAACTCATAATTATTTAAAACAAGCTTAGCTAAAGAAGAAAAATTCATGGGCCAACAATTACTATAGATTTTATTATAGGATTACCAAGGACTCCAAGGTAACATGATGCCATATGGGTCATTGTTGATAGATTGACAAAATCAACACATTTCTTGCCTGTACGAGAGAACAATACATTAGATCAACTAGCTCCGAGATATGTGAATGAAATTGTGAGATTGCATGGAGTCCCAGTGTTTATTATATCAGACCGGGATTGTTAGACCCCGAACTTTTCTTGGAAGTTAGAACTATTAAATAAGAATTGTTGGCGATTATTCATGTGTAAAGAAAAGGAGAATTCTTAAATTAGAAATGAAGCAGAAAAGATGGTTTGGGTACATGATGGGTTATATGTGAAAGGTTGGAAGTTAAAAGCTGAAAAATGTAGTTGAAACAAGTTCATTGAGTATGCTTCAGTGTTTTAGCCATAACTTTTTTTTTAGTTATCCAAATGAGATGATTTTTGATTTAGAGTAAACTAGAGAGATAGGACTACAAATTTTCAAATGAAATCGAGTTTTAATTTAGTCTCAAAGAATATCAATTTTTGGATGGAAGTCAAGCATAGAATATTGTTTTAGTATAAGAACAGTTTGAAAATGTTTGGGGTATAACTTTTAGACTACTGAACCAAATTGAATGATTTTGATGTCATTAAAAAATTAAGACAATGAGGAACATTTTTCAAGAAGGAAGTGTTATCAAATTTCTTCTAGATTTTTGGAAGGATTTAGTTAAAAGAGTTAGAAGTATAAGATGTTAGTGCTAACAGACATAAAGGGTAAAATGGGAAGGACAGGGTAAATGAAGGGCAAAATGGGGAAAGAACATTTAAAATGGTCTTGAATTAGAAGAAGAAGAGAGAATGTCGTGAGTGTGAGAAGAGAAGAGAAGAGAAAACGTGAGAGAAAGAAAATAAGAGAAGAAAAATTGAAAACGCTAGGGAAGAAGGAGGAAAATCGTGGGAAGAAGAAGAAATCAAGCTTCTTAAGGTAAGTTAATCATCTTTTCTTCTTGCTTTATTAAAGAAGGGTTGTGTTGAGAATGAAGGGATTTGAGAGAGAGTGGGAGTCGTGTTGGGAGAAAGAAGAGGAAGAAGGAACCTATTTGATTTAGGGTTTCTAAACGAGGTTTTGGCTTTTCTAACCTAGATAGACCTTGGGTAAGTTAATGACCCAATTTAGCAATTATTTCATTTTTTGTGATTTAAAGTTTTAGGGATTATATTGAATTGGAATTGAATGAGGAAATTGGTTTGTTTTAGGAAATCAAGAAGACCCTATCCAAAGATAAGAGGAAGGGCACAATTGAGTTTGGATTTGCAAGCGAAATTAGGTGGGTAATATGTTTATAGTTGTTGTGTGATGGGAAAATGCCCTACTTGTGTGTTTATGCTTAAATTGTGTGAATTTGAATTGTTATGAATATTTGAAAATGCATGATGAATTATGATCATGTTATACCTTAAAAAAGGTTATGACATTTTGAATTGAATGAAAAGAAGAAGGAGCATAAAAATATGAGAATATTATGAATTAAAAGAAGTATGAGAATATGAATATGTGATTGATTGAATTGAGCATAAATTTTCTTGTGATTGGATAAGAGAGGAACTCGTTTCGTTAGTCATATGCACGTTGACCTATAGCCTTCTCCCGGCTTCCCGCTTAAGGCCACAAGATCCTGAGAAGTTGGACTCGTTTTATTCACGATGTAAACTTCAGTTTCTTCGTTTCGTTCTACAAAACTCTCGAACCATTTTTTGTGCATTTCATTATTGATTTGTTAAGTATGATGCATAATTGAGTGTTATGCTTTTATAGATAATTACATGATATGCTCTATGTGATGACATTTTGTTAATAATGAGTTGTGAGATGAATTGTGAATTATTTAATTGCTAGACATATGTGTATATATGTTTGATTGTATGGCTCATTGCCGATGTTTATAAATGTATTAGCCACTGAGCTGTGTAGCTCACCCCACTATTCCCTTCTTAGGTGCAAAACGAGAAGGTTAGCGATCTTTGCAAGGCAATTGGACAAACTCCGAGATAGTTAGCTTTTGCATTAAGCTAGTTTGAACACTGTTGGATAGCTTATTAAGCTTGCCAAACATTAAGCATCCACTTGTATTTGTATTAAGTTAGTGATGTGTATGTTGACATGTAAGTAAATATTGGAACGAGGATGATTATGTTATTTTACAGGTTGAATATGATGGTTGTGGAAGTGGAATGTGTATGTGCACATTCTTCTTTGTTGAGATTGCAAATTGTTGTTTGTTTTAGAATTACATGTTAGAGATTAGAAAGGTTGCATGGGATGAATCATTTGAGGTGAGATTCAAGAGGTTAACAAAAAGTACTTAGTAGTTGAATTGATATGAAGAGATATTGCATTTTGTAAGCTTTCATAGGTGTAGAAATTGTGTTCTGAACTCAAAGGAAAAACTATATTGATCTAGGTAGAATTAGCCAAAGTTGTCTTCATGAAAGTTGTAGCTTATCTTTCTAGATTTCCAACGATATAAAGTATAAAATTTTTGGATATCGGAGCTGAGAGTTATGATTATTTGAAGTTTGTGATGCTGTATAGGAAGTACATTCGGGATAGGTACATTGATTAGAATTTGACCCATTTGGAGGTAAAATATCTTTTCAGGATCTTTATGAAAGTTATAGGTCTAGAAGTCTTCTTCGAAACGGTCTTGAATGACCTAACTCTGATATATCTAGTGAAAATTATGCCCATTTTACCAACATAGATCATAAGAAGAAAAGTAGGAAGGGAGAAGTCGCGATTGTGACTTCTACGGACTTGCGCTAAAGTCGCGGTCGTGTATTTACATCGCAGCCGCGTGCGTATGCGCGATCGTGACCCGTAGTGCCCCCTCGCCAAACCTAAACATGTTTCACTCTTTTGGCCATAACTTTGTCATCCGACCTCCAAATTACTTGATTTTTAAAGTAATGATTTCCTAACACATTCCTCTATCTCTAAATAAAAATTTATAGCTTTTGATATTAATTTGAAAAGGATTGCTTGAATCAAAGTAAGGGCATCGATTGGAAGAATATGAATTGGATATTTTACTGAACATGCTTCAGTATTTTGGTGATATCTTAATCTGTAGAGCTCTAAATGAGATAATTCTTATTTTAAATAAACTAGAGACTTAGAGCTATAAATGTTCTGAAAAAGTCAAATTGTAATTCCAGTTTGAGGTTTCCCAAAATCTGTTCTGAATTTGAAGAAATGAGTTTGATTTTGTTGATTGACTTCGAATGTTGGGCTTCGAAAGCAGGGTCCAACAGGATTCCCAGATTCACATCCAGATTTTAGGGTAGTTTACAGACAACTTTGGGTGCAAATCTAAATTTTAGTACAACATTTCATCCTTAGACAAACGAACAGAGTGAGAGGACTATTAAGACTATTGAGGATATGCTTAGGGCTTATGTATTGGAGTTCCAAAGAGCATGGGATCAATATGTAGCCCTTATTGAATTTACTTACAATAATCATTACCACAGTAGCATCAGTATGGCTCTGTTGGCCCTCGAATTTTTTTATAGTTAAACATGATTTAAATAATTATGAGGTTTGGATAGGTGAATTTTTGGGAGTTAATTTTTTTTATGTCTATGTTAGTAGAATTTATTTTATGGGTTAGTTGAATTAAAAGTGGTAAGAATGCATAAAGGGATATCTTTGGTAGTTCACTTAAGTTTAAAAAGACATTAGGTATAAGGGAAGGGCAAAGTGGACTTTTATCATTCATTAAGGGTAAAATAGGAAGAGGAAAATGTTGTCTTGCTTTGGAGAGGAGGAAAAACGTGAATTGAAGATAGAGAGAAGAAGTGAACACCAAAAATGAGAAAGGAGAGTTAAGTGTTTCGGTTTTTGTAAGAAAGGAAGGAAGTTGAGTTAGGGTTTCTTCATTTCGTAGTTTTCAAGAGAGAATTTGAGGTTGTTTAAGAAGAGAAAGAGAAAGAGGAAGAGAAGTTCTTCTATTTGAGCTAACAATCTCATTATTTGGTGAAGATTCAAGGAAAGTTTGAATTTTCATCATTTGGATTTTTTGGAAGGGTTTTGGTTCATAAAGTTTTGGAAATGTATGTGTTTAAGTATTCTAGGATCAATTTAGTGAATGTATTTTCTTAGGATTCTCAAGTTTGAATTCCTATTGAATGGGAATTTTGTCATTGATGAAGGAAATCAAGAAGGGGATCAAGAGAGGCAAGAGGAGCAAGAGGAAAGACATCTTTAAGCCAATTTTTAAGCAAGGAATTTAAGGTGGGTACATGTTTACAATAGAGTAAATAAGCCACTAATGTTTTCTTTGAATCAAGGAAGTTTAATGATTTCAATTACGTCATAAATGTTGTATTTATTGCTTCTTGAATGAATTGAGAAATTGCTATATGTTTGATATATGTTTATGAATTGTGTTGATGATTTATGAAAAGACTTTGAAAATGATTTTTTTTGAAAAGATAACATGTTTATGAAATCATGTTTTCGGAAATGGTTTTTGAAATATCTTATGTTCATGAAAAACAAGTTTCCAAAATATACCAGTTGGGCAAACTGTTTTCAATTCATGAATTACATGTTATGTGGGTTTGGTGTAATCCATTCAAGTATGTCACGTGCATATTGACCAAGTTAAAGACTTCTTCCGCCTGCCTGATAGTAGCACGGAGCTCCTTCATGGATTCCCTCATGTTTACGTCTATGCAAAATCACTATGTGAGATTGCGATAGTATGTCAAGTTTACAACTACATAGGACCATTATGTGGAAATGTGTAGTTCATCAAGTTTACAACTCCAGCTAAGTTGAAGGAGACTAAGGAACAGTTGGAAGAACTGTTATAGAAAGGGTACATAAGACCGAGTTCGTCACCATGGGGAGCGCCAGCTTTGTTTGTTAAAAAGAAGGATGGAACATGGTGGATGTGTATTGACTACCGGAGACTCAACAAAGTGACTATAAAGAACAAGTATCCTCTGTCCTGGATTAATGATCTGTTTGATGAGCTATAGGGAGTAAAGGCCTTTTCCAAAATTGATCTCAGATTAGGCTATCATTAACTCAGAATCAAGGAGTCTGATGTAAGCAAGACAACCTTAGGACTCGTTATGGGCATTATGAGTTCTTAATCATGCCATTCGGATTAACTAATGCTCCACTTACGTTTATGGATCATATGAATAGGGTCTTCGAGGAGTATCTGGATCAGTTTTTCATAGTGCTTATAGATGACATTCTAGTTTATTTCAAGAGTGAAGAGGAACACGAGGAACATCTCAGGATAGTATTGCAGACACTGAAGGAGAGGGAACTTTATGCCAAATTCAGCAAATGTGAATTTTGGCTTCATGAGGTGGTATTCCTTGGACATGTAATTTCTGAAGATAGGGTACATGTTTATCCAAGGAAAATTGAAGCAGTGGTGAAGTGGCATGCACCAAGACAGTGAGAGAAGTGAGGAGTTTGCTAGGTCTGGTAGGTTATTACAAGAGGTTTGTGGAAGGATTCTTTATGATAGCTGCTCCATTAACTAGGTTATTGAGGAAGAATCAGAAGTTTATTTGGAGTGATGAATGCAAGAAGAGCCTTGAGGAGCTTAAGCACAGATTGACAAGTGCTCCAATTCTGACCTTGCCTATAGGAGATGAGGGTTATACAGTTTACAGTGATGCTTCAAGAAAGGGTTTGGGTTGTGTGTTGATGCAAGGAGATAGGGTGATAGCTTATGCTTCACAGAAGCTAAAGCCTTATGAGTTGAATTACCCAACTCATGATCTGGAATTAGTAGCAGTAATCTTTGCCTTGAAAATTTGGAGACATTATCTGTATGGGGTTCAGATGAGAATTTTTACTCATCATAAAAGTCTCAAGTACTTACTGAGCCAAAAAGAGTTGAATTTGAGGCAGAGAACGTGGTTAGAGTTGTTCAAGGATTATGACATACTGATTGAGTATCATCCAAGGAAGGCAAATATAGTGGCAGATGCTTTGAGTAGGAAATCCTCAATAGCCCACTTTCAGACAGTTTATCTGACGTTATTGGAAGAGATGGCTAAGTTTGGGATAAGTTTGAAACAGGAGGAACCTGATTGTATTGTTGCTACTTTCAGAGTGAGACCGATACTTATAGAGAAGGTTAAGGAGTTACAAGCACAGGATGCAGAATTGGGTAAGCTTCGAGAAGCAATTCAGAATGGAAAGAAATCTGACGTGGTAGTGAGGGATGGTGGACTTATAGTTGTAGGGAATAGATTTTGTATCCCGAATGTCAAGGAAGTAAAGGATAAGATACTTGACGAGGCACATAATGCGCCTTATACCATGCACCCACATAGTACCAAGATGTACAGAGATCTGAAAGAGCATTTCTGGTGGAAAGGCATGAAGAGAGATGTAGTAGAATATGTAGGCAAGTGTCTAGTGTGTCAGCAAGTCAAGGATGAACACCAGGCACCTTCAGGCAAGTTAAGGCCATTGTCCATTCCTGAGTGGAAATAGCAACGGGTAACTATGGATTTTTAGATGGGTTTGCCCAAGAATAATAGGAAGCATGATGCAATATGGATTATTGTTGATCGTTTGATGAAGTCAGCTCATTTTTTGGCAATTAAACAGACTGATTATCTGCATGTGTTAGCAAAGAAGTATATTGATGAGATAGTGAGACTGCATGGAATTCCCGACTTTATAGTTTTTGACAGAGATCCTCGATTTATTTAGAGATTCTGGGGAAGCTTATAAGAGGCTTTAGGAACTAAGTTGAATTTTAGAATTGGTTTTCACCCCCAAACAGATGGTCAATCTGAGAGGACCATTCGGAATCTTGAGGGAAGCTCAGGGCATGTGTAATGGATTTCAAAGGAGCTTGGGACGAGTATTTGCCATTGGTTGAATTTGCATACAATAATTTGTATCATTCAATCATTTAGATGGATCATTATAAAGCACTGTATGGGAGGAGATGTAGAACTCTTGTATGCTAGGATGAAGAAGGAGAAAGGAAACTAATAGGACCAGAGTTGATTCAAATGATAGTCGACAAGGTCAAGTTAGTTAAGTAAAGGCTTAAAGTGGCTAAGGATAGAATGAAAAGCTATACTGATGCACACTGAAAGGAAATGGGGTATGAAGTCGGTGAGAAAGTCTTCCTTAAGACATCTTCTTGGAAAGAAGTCATAAGATTTGGTAAGAAGGGCAAGTTGAGCCCAAGATATGTGGGTCCTTATGAAATTCTTGAGAGGATTGGACCGTTAGCCTATAGGTTGGCGCTGCCACTGGAATTATCACAGATACATGATGTCTTTCATGTTTTCATGTTGAAGAGGTATAGATCAGATCCCTCTCACATCATTCAGACCGTTGAGGTTCAGTTGAGAGATGATTTGACTTATAAGGAGACGTTAGTGGAGATCTTGGACCTTAAGGAAAAGGTAATCAGGAACAAGACAATTTAACTAGTAAAAGTCCTATAGAGAAATCATTATGTAAAAGAGGCCACGTGGGAGCCCTTGGAAGCCATGAAGGAGAAGTATCTATACCTCTTCAATGACTCAGGTAAGAATTTCGGGGACGAAATTCTTTTAAGAGGGGGAGAAGTGTTGGCCTCTAAATTTTTTTCTTTAGTTAAACATGATTTAAAGAATTATGAGGTTTGGATAGGTGAATTTTTAGGAGTTAATTTTTTGTGTGTCCATGTTAGTAGAATTTATTTCATGGGTTAGTTGAATTAAAAGTGGTAAGAATGCATAAAGGGATATCTTTGGTAGTTCACTTAAGTTTAAAAAGACATAAGGTATAAAGGAAGGGCAAAATGGACTTTTAACATTCATTAAGGGTAAAATAGGAAGAGGAAAATGTTGTCTTGCTTTGGAGAGGAGGAAAAACGTGAATTGAAGACATAAAGAAGAAGAGAACACTGAAAATGAGAAAGGAGAGTTAAGTGTTTCAGTTTTTGTAAGAAAGGAAGGAAGTTGAGTTAGGGTTTCTTCAATTCGTAGTTTTCAAGAGAAAATTTGAGGTTGTTCAAGAATAGAAAAAGAAAGAGGAAGATAAGAGCTTCTATTTGAGCTAACAATCTCGTTATTTGGTGAAGATTCAAGGTAAGTTTGAATTTTCATCATTTGAATTTTTTTGGATTTGGTTCATGAAGCTTAGGAAATGCTTGGGTTTAAGTATTCTAGAACCGATTTAGTGAATGTATTTTCTTAGGGTTCTCAAATTTGAATTCCTATTGATTGAGAATTTTTTTTCATTTATGAAGGAAATCAAGAAGGGGATCAAGAGAGGCAAGAGGAGCAAGAGAAAAGACATCTTTAAGCCAATTTCTTAAGCAGGGAATTCAAGGTGGGTACATGTTTATAATAGAGTAAATATGCTACTAATGTTTTCTTTGAATCAAGGAAGTTTAATGATTTCAATTACATCATAAATGTTGTATTTATTGCTTCTTGAATGAATTGAGAAATTGTTATATGTTTGATATATGTTTATAAATTGTGTTAATAATGTTGGACCCCCCCGCCCTTGCGAGTCACGTGCCGACGTCCTATGTGACATCTAGGCGCGTATCCCACAAGGTTGGTGAGCCCCTACTAGGTCAAACCTCAAAAACGAACTCATCTCACTCACATCCGAACAGATTTTGGGATAGCTCATAAAGGAAATTCAGGAAGACTTCTTCACAACTCTTGTTCCTCATTGACTTACGTTTCTAACGACTCCAAAACACTCAATTTGGGTCAGAAATGAGGGAGTATTGGCCAAAACACTTTTGGCCTAAAATTTAAGTCGAGACTTAAATTACACGTGAATTCAAACCATAAATTGAAAATATTAGGGCCTAAATTGAAAATTTCTTCCTTCAGATAAGTTATAGGTCCATGTCTCTAGTTTGTTTAGAAATAAGAACTAACTCAATTGGAGCTCTACTAAAAAGATATCGCCAAAAGACTGAAGTCTGTTCAGAAAAAATGTCCACTCATATTCTTTTATCCAATTCTCTCATTTTGATTTAATCCATAATTTCCAAATTAACATCAAAATCTGTACATTTTTATGGAGAAGTAGAAAAATGTCTTAGGAAACCAACGCTTCAAAAATCGGGTCAATCGGAGGTCAAATGAAAAGTTATGGCTAAACAAGTGAAGGGAGGTCGGATCGGCAAAAACAATCAGGATCGGCCACGCTCGCACGGGCTCTCGGCGATCGCCCAGTGTTCACGCACAATGGGCACTCGGTGATTGCCCAGCGCGCGTGCGCGATCGCCCGGCGCTAGTGCGCCAGGCGCGCGCGAGGCTGTCCGATCGACAAACTAGTCCAGCATCCTATTTTCCAACTTTCATATCTTTTGATCCAGAACTCCAAATTTCACAAACTTGATATTAATGGAAAGGTAAAAGAACACTCTACAACTTCCATGAAGATTCTAAGAACAATTTCTAACTCTATGAGGGTCACAAATTGACTCAAAACTTCTGTCCAAAAATGGCCATTTTGACAGCACCTGCACCAAACTTCCACAACTCGCATCATCCAACTACCATATCGAAAAATAGCACATTATACATCATTGGAAAGATGAAAAGACAATATACAACCATCATGAAGGATGCAAAAATCAATTTAGTCTCTAAGGGAATCAAAAACCTCTTCAAAGCCACTGCTTATAAAAAGACATTTCAAACAGTAAATGCATCTTTCTAACCTCTTATCTTTTTACTCCTAAGCCCAAAAATGACATATTATACATCAATGAAAAGATCAAAACCTAAACTACATTCTTCAAGAAGACCTTTTGGTCAAATTCTAACTCTACGAGGGACAAAATTTCCCTCAAAGTTTCTGCCCAGAAATTTCATTTGGACAGCATCTCCCCCAAACTTCAACAACCCATACTTCTAAAGCATCAACCAATTTTCCAGCACCTGCATCACACTTCAATATCGCACATCTTCCAACCTCCACATCCGAAGATAGCACATTATACATCATTTGAAAGCTATGAAGCTCCTCTACAAATATCAAGAAGACTACTTGCTCTAATTCAAACCACAACAGTCCAGAAATTGCTTTAAACCACAGCACACATAAACTTACCTTTATAGACATTTTCCAAACAATGCAAAGTCATGATTGAAGCAAACATTGGAAAAACACAATTAATCCCAAAGGAATTTCATTAATATCATAAACTAAATTCTTACAAGGCTTTAGCGGGCATTTTTAGCCCCAGTACAACAGAGTCTCAAAAGTTCAAAATATACATAAACATGCTTTTTGCTCCAAAAATGCCTCTAAATCCTTGATTACAAAACATAGCTTCAATTTCAAAAACAAATGGGAGTGACGCCTCGACCTCGGTTTGATCAAACATTTTCTTTCTTGTCGCCTGTGCATGAGGAGGAAAAGAGGGGGGTAAGCTCGATGGCTCGTGAGTAACACATTTATAAACAAGAACGCAAGCAGAAACCTTGAATCATTTATTTTCAAAGAAAGCTTACAATTAATCAAGCAACTCATAAAACCAACATAACGAATACATCAAAATCAACCAATTACAAATCACATCATATAAGCACATCGGAAATGGTTGGGGTGGATCCAAACAGAACGTACTACACATTTTCTCATAACGGTCATGTGTAGCCGTGAACTTATGGGAGTCCGTGAGGAGCTCTATGCCACTAGCGGGCAGGCAGAAAAAGCCTATGACAAGTGCACTTGACTCACTTAAAGGACCACCACAAACCCATATAAGCATGCATTTCACATTTTTCACACATATTGGCCAAAATTGCACTTTTCCGAAAGGCAAATCATATAACAATGCATTCTTTATAAAATCGCATTCTTTTACAATCATCGAAACAATCTAAAAACATTCTCGCAATTCATTCCCAAGCAAAAGACATATGGTATAATCTCAAATTTTCCAAAAGAGTAATAAACACATATTTTTAAAGTTGTTGGAAAGCATTAATAGTCATTT
>JANZLC010000005.1:22626846-22637530 GCA_026413385.1 Erythroxylum gracilipes
CTAAAAGTCCACTTTACCCTTCCTTTATACCTTATGTCCCTTTTTACCTTGAGTGATCTTCCAAAAATATCCCTATGTAATCTTACCACCGTAACACTTTCATTCAATTAACCTATGTCACAAAATCTTATTCACATTAACATAATAATTAATCCCAAAAAATAATCCCTCAAAACTGCAACATTAATTTAAATCATGCCTAATAAATAAATAAAAATTCGAGGGCCGACAGGAAATATCTCTTGGAAAGGATCGGGATGGCCCGGGAATGTAGTAGTTGTAGCAGCACACTCCTCTCTCTCCTCTTCTTCCTTTTCTCTCTTCTTTTTTGAAGATTTTCAAATGTAGCAAAATGGAGGCTCTCCATAGGGTTTCATTATAATGCCTTTTATAGGCTTTTCTAATTTGGGTAAAACTAGGGCTTTTTTTTAGTCCGAAAGGCTTGTTCTGTCGTGCAGGCCATGACCCATAGTGCCACAATCATGTCCCCCTTGTTTGGCTCTCTGTCACAGTCATAACATAACATGCCACGATCGTGACCCCTTGCATCCGGTTCTTTCACGATTGTGGCCCTGGTTTCAGGTCCAGCCCTCCTCTGAATCTTCTCTGTTCTTCAATACTTGCCCTAAAACACCAGCAAACTCATCAAGACACCTAAAATATATAAAATTGTAGCTCAAAACCATACTTTAACCCACAAAACGCTTAAAACATAAATATATACTAACACAATTCTAACCTAAACACACACTAAACAATCAAATTAACAACTAAATACAAACTAAACTACCCACGAAAACACGATGCAATCTACAACTATCAACAGATGAGTTAATTAAAAAAGGGTAAAGTCTATGAAAGGTTATATAACTACCTTTTGGACATAGGTGACCATTCACATAATATATTTATATCTTTATATGTTCTCTATGTTGTTTTGGCTCTAAAATCCCACAAATGATTGCCTTGGTAGCATTAAGATTAGGATGGTGCCCAATAAGTTTGCCCGTCTATAAGGATTCATTATCCCTTTTATGATCAAAACTTTGAGAAGATGGGAGAAATAATCTAAACCAAATCATTTATTTCGCACTCGTCACTTTTTTGGGAGGTTCACTCAATCTTTAGCAACCCTCAAACTCAGTATACTAGTTAACTTAGAGCTCACTTCAATTCTAGCCCGATGTTATATGTTGTTCTCTTGATGCCCTCATCCATTTGTTTTTTGTTTGTTCTTCTGACGTCCTAAACTACTCACTCATAATAACATACAGCACCAGTAAGCTCTTTGTTTTTAGTTCATTTTATTGATGCCCTTAGTGAGGACGTCGAGGCTACGTAATGTTAAAATCGAAGTGGGAGGGCCTCGAGAGAATAAAATGAAAACAAAGGAAAAAATTGAAATTAAAGCATAAGATTGTCAAGGTTCCATAATCTGATTTAGGTCATTTTTAAACAACGACATCATTTTAATTATATGTTTAAATGATATCGTTTCATTAATCTTCATTTGTTATGTTAATTTTGGCTGACGTGTATTAATAGTTAAGGCTTTTGAAATGCATAGCAAGCCACGCCAACAAACTTAACAGAAACACAAACGTCAGGCTAAAATTGAAAAAATTGAAAGTTTGAGCATATTATTGATACTTTTTGAAGTTCAGGCTAAAATTTAAAAAAATGGAAAGTTTGGGCATTTTATTGCTACTTTTAAAAGTTTGGGCTATAATTAAAATTTTGACGAAAGTTTAGGCTTTTTTTAGTAATTAACCCTAAATTTTTCTTATATTTTATTTCAAGGATAGTTAGGAATTGTCGTAGGCTTCTCATATATCCCCTTACTTAAAACCATAAAGTGAATTAGTAGAGTAAATTCTTTACTCTCCTTTTTACAAGTTTCTTTGACTTACCAAGCTTGGACATAATGTTGGATTCAATCCTCTGGCTATGGTAGCTTCCTTATCTTACCAATAAACCTTTGACTAATGACCTATTTATTGGTTTAGGCATCCCTGAAAATCCCCTAGTTTCATTTCGTCCCTAAAGCTTAAGGTCTCCCTTTATAGGACATTTGATCTTGTAGCCTAATCAATGATATTTTCCAATAGATAAAAGTCACATCATAGGTTGTAAAGGGCTAATATCTGATTCTAAATTTCAGAGGAGAAACTACATTTGAAAAATAAATCGTCTATAGCTTCATCCTTGTCTTTACAGATCACACAGGGTCTACGTAAGGGAATTCTAGAGCTTTTGTACATAATCTATAATTTATTGCAAACTAAAGGATGAATGATGTGTTAGGGATTGTTTTTTTCTAAACTAACTTGTTCCATAAGACCTTTCCTTATGATCCCATTAGTAACTCCTAACAAGACTAGTTTAAGAATAGTGTCCTCTTTAAAGTGGCTAAGGGAATATGTAGGAGGTTTTCTAGTACTAGTCCAAAACCCCTTGAAACATAAATTAGCTAGCTCCATATATATCTCTTATATGATTGCCTCAACATTAGTTCTGATAAAAGTACATACTTTGAGTGAATCAAAAATTTAAAGTTTATATAAAAGACCTAAATTGTTCCAATTGACAAACCAATGGGAAGTACCATTACCATTCCCATTTTTATATTCGAATTGTAGCTCTCTAAGTCCTTCATCAGTAAATTCTATCTAAGGGTCTATGAGGTATTTTCTTTTTTTACTATACACATCTCTTACCTTTTAAGAACTATGTATGAAGCCATTCAACCCAAGGTGATTCCTTATCTATGCAAATCTTTCGTAGGCTTTTCATTAGGAATATATATCTCAAGGTTCTAGTAGAGTTAATCTTAAGACCCTAACACCCTCCTTGTCCAAATAGAGTTCAATCCATTTAACTAAAGTCACCTTAACTTTCTCCTAGAGCCCTAACCATGGGAATTTCCTAATTAGCTTTTTAATAGACCTCATTTTCTCCTCTAAGGTGGTAGTGTGATGAACCAATAAATATGAAGATTACTCAAAATGGAGCTGATGAGTTTTAGTTTTCCCCTATAGGAAAAGGCCCTATTGCATCAACTTCCTAGGCTTTCATGAATTGATTTATGAGAGGTATGCAATTGGAGAATGACAATCTCCTTGTAGTGATAGTAATCCCTAATTATTTAGAAGGAAGATGTTTGTGCTTAAAACCTTTAGTAATTTCTAAGAGCTTCTCTGTTGCTCTAGTTCCTGTAGATATATAAAAGTTACTTTTCAACATTGAAATTTCTGTGAAATGATCCAAGGATTTGGTAAGAACCTCCATCGATTCCTTTGTAATCCTATATAGTAATAGAAGATCATATACAAAAGAAAAGTTTAAAATGCCAATTTTGTTACATCTATAATGACATTTAAAATTGGATTCCTTGAAGCCAATGAGTCTACTGAGGACCTTCGTACTGATGGAGAATAGATTAGGTAATAAAGGGTCTCCCTGCTTAAGTCCTTTAGTCACTTTAAATAAGTTTGTTAGTTCAACACTAACCAAGATAGGGTATGAGGCTGAGGTGACACATTGCTTAACCTGATTGGTGAACTTTTCAAGGAAAACTAAAACTTCATTAAACTAAACAAGAAATTCCATTCTAAGGAATCAAAAGCTTTGATGAAGTCAATATTCAAATCACAACTTATTATTTCCATCCTCTTTTGATAGCTTTTAAAAAACTTATAAGAAATTAATATATTACCACCAATTCTCTTCATTTAATATAAGGCCCTTAATAAGGGTTAAGATTTTCTTAAGAATAACCTTTAATTCATAAGCCAATAACTCGAAGATGAGCTTATAAATCATATTATGGCATAAAAAGGGTCTATAGTTAAATAGGGAAATTAGGTTTAGGATCTTAGGGATCAAACACATAAAGAATTTATTATGTTCCTTTAATAATTTTCCTCTTCCAAAGAATTCATGGATAGTGATAAAAAGCATTTCACTTGATTTATCCTAAGTAATCTAGAAGAATCTTGCATTGAATCTATTAGGTCTAGGATCTTTTTCAAGTTTTATGTTAAAAAGGGCTTCCTTTATTTCATTTATAGTAACCTCTTTATTGAGGAAGTCAATTTGATACCTTGAGATGGCTTATACTAAACAACTTCTATCCTCTATACATAAAGGACTTACAACATCATTAGTACCTAATAATCTATTAAAGTGATCAAAAGCCAGTTCTTTCAACTTTTGGTGATAAATTAAGACAATACCATCTAGTTTTTTTATAGATACTATTTGTTTATTTTTCTCGTGTCCAAAATCACATTATGGAAGAATTTGGTGTTACTATCACTGTTACTTAACTAGTTAATCCTAGAATTCTATTTTGGTAAGGAATATCACATTTCAAGAGATTCCACGTCTCTGTTTAAAGTTGAGCCTTCAAGAATTTTAAATGTCTCATCTTTTGGTTTAGTTCTCAATTTTTCCTAGATCATATTGAGGGACTCCAAAGATGTATGTTTATCATATATTAAGGAGTTACATCTCCTTTTATTCAATTTTATTTGTTCTCTTTTGATAGCTTTTAGCTTCTACACACACCTATAGAATTACAGTATAATGCTTAGGCACTCAAACCTCTTATTGTGGTCTCATTAATTCCTAGATCTTCCAAAAAAGAGTTAATAAACTTTAAAAGGTGAATTCCTTTTAATCTCTTTCATATTCAAGTAAACCTTGGTTGGAGTATGATAAAAGTTATAAGCTTTGGTTGGAGTATGATAAAAGTTAAGGGGATTATAAAAGTGAGCAAAATTATGTGGAAAGTTAGACATGTAAAGGATAGTTTATCAAGCACCTATCAAGCTTTTTTTAAAGAAATCAGGTATCACTTTGCTTATTATTCTAAGTGAAGTAGTTATTAGTGAACCTTAGTTCTATTATAGCTCCACAACTAATAAATTTACAGAAATCATTGTTACAAGTCTTCAACTTGGATCTTCCATTCACCTCTTAAGCAAGTAAAGTATAGTTAAAAACACTTTCTAAAACCAAAGAGGATCCAACCTACAGAGAAGTTAGATCATCCTAAAGATACTTTCTCTAAAACTCTGGATTAGTAGGATATATACCATAGTCATATTTAAGAACAACTGAGAATGGATTAGGATAACTTGGCAATTGATGTATTAATCAAAATAGCTCTGATGATGTTGATAGAAAAGATTAGGGTCAAAATAGACAATGATCCGGCCATTATTGTGAAATTACATAATGTGATCCGCTTATTATCCAAAAACCATAGTCCCCTTTGGAATTGAGAACTCTTTATTTTGGTTTCAGTTAAACCAACAAAACTTGACTTTTTAAAAGTTACGAAGTCCTTCAACACTTGTCTATTTAGGTTATTTAAGCCCCAAATGTTTTAAGTAATAATGTTCATCATTAAGAAAGGGAGCTATTATGCCCTTTCCTCTTGGATTTACAGTTAGGTTTCTTCTTAATGGCATATGAAGATTCTTTATTCAATATAACAATAGGGGTTTCCAAAGTAGTATTGGAAGCAATCATTAAAGTAGGATTCTTTAATAGGCTGACTTATAAGGATTGAACTAGGGAATCTATAGACTGCTTTCATTTAGAGTACTCTCCCTAATCTATAATTGCACCTCTATCAATGAATTTTCTTTCCCTGGAGACTTAGTAATTCCTTCATTATCTACTCAATATTTTTGAGTTTATAGTTACATTAATGCAATTTGTTATTTTAATGAAAATTATTGTTTAGAAATTAAGATTCGCTCTTCATTTTCATAAACATTTATTTTTTTACAAGTTCTTTTTTATCCATTCGAGGCGAATGTTAATTAATTGTTTTTTTTAGGTTGGGTTCAATTATGTTAAGTATATAGATATAGGCTAAGTTTGTATTAAATTTGCATCAAGTCATTTCTTTTAGTTAATTTATTTTTGTTTTTAAGTTGGGTTAAATTATGTTAAGTATAGAGATGGGCTAAGTTTGTATTAAATATATTACATCAAATCATTTCTTTTTAAGGACCATAACTTGGTAATTGTTGGCTTAAAATACGAGGTTAAGTCAAGCTTATTATTACTATATTCAATCATTATTATATCAAAGTTTAAGAAAGAATCCCAAAGAATAAAATAAGTCAAATTGGGCTTAACACATTCTTCTTGTAATCTATTGTTATCAGAGCTAAAAAATATTATTTTTTAATTTCATATTTATCTTTAGGCTCATTGTTTTAAAAAGAAATACTCTTAATAAAATTGGACCTAAGTCCTAGGTTCTCAAAAACCTTACTTTTGGCCTTCAAATTTTATAAAAGAACCTAAGGTTGGACCCAAATCTCTAGTAACCCAATTCAAATCCTTAAGTTAAATTTTTTTTCAAAAATTGATTACATGAATATATTTCTGCTTGCAAATGGTCTTATATGATTAATACTTGGCCTAATTAAGGATAAGAGTGAGAGGAACAAGAGATCACACATATAAAAATAAACGCTTAAATAAAAGTAGTAATTGAAAAGGAAAAAGAAATCCAGTTGCCAGAATTCTTCAAAAGCACAAGTTTTGATAACTATTTTTTATTTAGCCCAATATTGGGTTAAGAGCATAATTTCTCTAGGTCCAAAAGCTAGATAGAATAAAATTATTTATAAAAAAAGCCTCCAATCACTTAAGGCTTATCGTTTTAAAATTTTGAGTTCAATTTAAGCCACCTAGTTTAACCTATTATATTTTTTCAAACTCATTTCAGCTTTATTAAACACCATTGGTTTAAAATTTCTATATTTTAGATGTATTTATATATTATAGTGTATCAAAATTTTTATAATCAACCTAATTTATTCGTATTAGTCTTTTTTTAGTTTTGAAAATTGAGAGTCTCTCTTTCATCCAAGAACATAATTCTTTATTTTAATAAATAAAGTTCATCTTTTATTCAACAAATATTTCTAAATCCAATTGAATTATTTTGTTTACCATAAAATTGTTTCATTTTAAAACGAGACAAATTAAAGGAGGTTGGTATAA
Source organism: Erythroxylum gracilipes (assembly GCA_026413385.1). Lineage (NCBI taxonomy): Eukaryota > Viridiplantae > Streptophyta > Magnoliopsida > Malpighiales > Erythroxylaceae > Erythroxylum > Erythroxylum gracilipes. The sequence goes on from JANZLC010000005.1 coordinate 22,633,879, forward strand.
ATGACAAATTGAGAGAGGCATGGCTTAGATGGTTCGAACATGTTAAGAGTAGACACATCAACCCTCTAGTAAGAAGATGCGAGAAAATAATACTTAGAGACTGTAAGAGGAAAAAAGGAAGACCTAAAAATAACTGAGGGGAAGTGATCAAGAATGATATGGATAGGTTGGATCTTAGCGAGGACTTAGCTCGCAATAGGAAACATTGGCATACTAAGATAAGGTTAAGGGTCTATCTTAAAATACGACATTCACTTTCTGGTAGGTTACAATAAACTGTGTCCTTTGCATTTATTATTTAGTACGTACCTTCTAGGGTGTATAACTTAGTTTGGTTCCTATATAATGTAATTAAGGTTTTGACAGGCCTGGCTAGAGTTATTCCTTTACGGGTGTTTCATGGTTGGTACAGGTCTTTTCTGGTACATAATTCTCTTAACGTTTATTACTAATCTTAGACATGTTCTACATGGACATTATTTTGTGCTATATTTATTACTCTTGCTCGTTATTTTTTAATATTACAATCATTGTTTCTCTTAATTATTTATTTGTATTGTGTTGTATTTTTTTATTTAGTTGTTTTTCTTAAATTTTATGTTCATTTGATTTATTTATTTATTTTAATTTTATTTCTTAGAAATGTATGCACATCCATTTATAATTTTCTAAGATCTTCATGACACATCGCATTTGGGTCTATCAGAAACAGTCTCTCTACTAGGTAGGGTTAAGGCTGCATACTATCAGACCTCCCCAGACTCCCCACCTTAGCAGGACTTCAACTGGGTGTTGATGATGATGATGAAACTCATTTCATTTTAAATCTTTTTAGCATTCTTAATGAAAACCAACAGATTTCCGTTATACAAAAAGATTTAGAGATTATTCTCAATGAACAATCATTATCAATGAAATGAGTTCTTTTTTATTTCTAAAAGGTATAATTTTTTATGAAGCAAAGTCAAATCCTAATGCCTCTTATACAAATTATTAACTAGAGGGATCAAATGAGAGGTGCACTAAAGTTTACCATACGTAAAGAGAAGAGGACTTTTCTAGTAAGACCATTTCCACTTCTGGTCTTTTTTTAATTTTTTTTTTTAGAGCATTAACTAAAGTACTTAGTGTATATTTCATGATAAATGATAATTACTAACACAACATCTACATGATTCCACTTCAACCTCATTTAGGCTACTGATGCATTATGCTTCTTTGATAACTTGACATATAAAGGAACACGATCCTTTGTGACCCCCATGTTTCATGATGGTGTATTCACCTTCTTTGATAACTTGGAACACGAAGGAATATGCCCTAAACATATTCCTATATTTAGTAACACGATGTAAATACGAACCTATATTATTAACCCATATTAGTAATGTTTGATTACAGAAAAGAAGCTAAGGGAGCAACAACGTAAGACAAGGTTAGCATTGTCCTATATTAGTTCTATATTACTCAAAATTTGAGGATTTCTTAAGATAAAAGGAGGGACATAGTGAAACAAGAGAGAGCTATCTATAATGACTAGAATTAGTCATAAAGTGAGGCTTGGATTTAAGGAATGTCAAAAGAAAAAAGGACAGACAAAGGAGATTAAATAACACATCAAGAATGAGTCAATCTTAGAGAAAAGCAAGAAATCGATCAAGAACATAAAGATTCAAGATTCATGAGAACCCATTCTTATTTTTTGTGTTCTTTTTTCATTTATTATAAGCTTTCTTTGTTTTAGTATAAGCTCATTAGGATATAGATCTAGGTGGGATAAACCTTAGACTTATTGTTTTAAATTGATTCTTAGATTTAATTCAAGATTTTAGTTTTCCTAATAATTATTTATGTGTGCTTATTGTGCTAAATTGAAGTTGCAAACATAGAAGATTTGACGTAGTGAATGCAAAAGATTTGTATATATGATTAGATCAAAGCATGAACATTAAGAGTTGAATGGAACCCTAAAATTGGGGTCATATAATTTTTTTTATAAATTAAAAAATATTGATTAAAGATAAAAGAGTAATAAAAAATTTAGGGAGACAAAAAACTCACCCATCAACCAAAATGACAATGTTACACCCAAATAACAAGTTTCCCTAAAATGACAACGTTCTATGTACAAATTAAAACTCTCGTTAGACCAAAATGGGAAAACAAAATCCCAATCTCTACAATCCTCCTTCGAACTTTTTTAGATTAGGATTACATTATCTGCAATCTCCACCCTTTTAAGGCATCGTGAATGAGCTTAGAGACAGATGACCAAGCAATTAGGTTTCTGCCTAATCATTGTAGCATGAACGCTCCAACCTATCCTTTGGCGATTAAAAGGTAAGACAAATCATTCATAAATTCATTTCTCTCTTCTTCATATTTCACCCTTAATCTGACCAATGCAAGTTGATTATAACTTCCCTTCTTGTCTCTTTATGTTCCAGGACATTGGATGGGCGTCCCAAACATCATTCTGAAGCCCCAATGGCATCTCCTTTTCGTCAGCTGAACACTATCTAGGGAACTTTTCTATGTTAGAGTGAACACTATCAAGGGAATTCATAAAATAAATTAAGAAGGTAAGTATCTCTTTCGCCTTTAGCTCCTTCTTAATTGACTTGTAATTTCTTTCCTATAACTGATTTTGTATTAGATGTTGTGTTTTCAGTGTCTTTGTTGAAGGACTTGATTCCTTGTTTGGCTTATATGTAGTTTTTTTTCTCCTTTAATACAAAGTTTTACTTTTAAAAAATTGAAACATTTCACTAGAACTAATATGGTTGAGCATAATCCCAAAAAAAAATTATAATAATGCATTTAGAGGTCTTTTGAAGTGCAAAAAATTTAAAAGTTAATGATTGAGATAATAGAGTAGATTTGTTTTTAATATTAGAACATATTATGATTAACATAAATAATATCGTATGTTTAATTCTATAACCCTTATATTGTTTTGATATAAGAATTTCTAATACTTCAGCTTTGAATAATCATATGATATTAGAAAAGGAAAATTGTGGCATCTCTTCTCTCGGTATCTATGCATATGTTGTTGTCATTCTCATTATAAATTAACAGTCCTGGGATGACGAAAAACAGACAGATCTTTTAATACAACAAAGCAATGAAATTCAGTACAACTGAATTCTTGTCGTAAAATCGTCTAGCACCTATTCACTAATACACATGTTAAGAAAAAGATTAAATCTCTTATTTTGATTATAATACTTTTTATATTTTATATATTTATATAAATATATAAATAAAATTTAATGATTCCAAAACATCGAGGATTTGACGTCGATAAAAGGGTCGTTCTTTCTGTCGAAGTTTAGTCCTCGCGAGTCGGGTTTGAGGCTTTTACGCAGCGTTTAGTTAGCGTCTTCAATAGACAGGGACGGGACGGGACGGGACAGGACGGAACAGAATAAGAATTGGAGACAGTGAGATGTTTGGTTGCGGTGGACAGAACAGAGATTTTTGTCTTCGTCCTGAGTACAAAAATGTATTTGGTTGCCGGGGACAGAACAGAAAATAGTGTTAATGACGGAATGCCCCTGTAATATAATAAAAATAATAGATGTAATTCATTGATTATTTTATAATTGTTGCAATATTTTATTTACAAATTTGAATTATGTTATTATAA
>JANZLC010000005.1:22641427-22655904 GCA_026413385.1 Erythroxylum gracilipes
ATTATTATTATTATTATTATTATTATTATTATTATTATTATTATTATTACCTATTATGACTAGTATATGTTGATGGTCAAATAGTGTTAATACGAGAGGGTAAGTTGGTCATTTTTTTTTGTCTTACGGACAAGAATTTCTATACCACAATTTTAAGAAGGACAAAAATTTTTGTCCTCTTTTTCTGAGGACAGAATAAAAATTTATATCTTCGATAAACAAACACACCAAAAGATAAAATTTTATGTCCTCGTCATTCGTCTTTGGTGCTAAGAACAGTAACCAAACGGTGTGTTAACGCTGCTGTAGAATGGGACAAGATAGACTCCACGTGTGGGTATTTATTTAAGCAAGGCAAAATTCAAAATAACATGGGAGCCACACGTATTTGAAGACTTGATGTGACCTATCTGGAAGTGGCGTCGTCTGATGTTCTTTTTCTTTCTTTCTTTCTCGGGGAAGAGTGGGCCGTTGCAATGTGATTAGTTTGATGGCTGTGGTTCCAAATTAAATCAAACAGTATTTTTGAGCTCTGATTGTTTGGATTGAAATTGATGGGCTAAAAAAGAAATGTCGTCTGACCGATGGGAAGAGGAGAAAGATAGCCTAATCTCATGCGGGATCGTTAACTTTCACAGTCTCTCAAGCTCAACTTTGGTCAACTTTCATTGTCCATCAATCATCTTACGTACATTTATTGTTTTTCGTGTCTCTTAAAGGCATAGTATTAGTTTTTACTTGAGCCACTTTCAATTTCTTTTTTCATGAGTTGTTCGTTTTCTCTGCTTTAATTACAACCCCAGTACCAGCAATTCACAGGATCTACATATGTACATATGACATATTTGTGCGTCTCCAAAAAATACTTGGAGAGATGTACACATATTGAAACAATATCTGAAACCTATTTTAAATTATATTTTATTCATTGTACTTCATCGATTGTCATTTTTATCAAAACCTTCCTGATTTATTTTACTATAGTTTTGTGACAATTAAATTATTCTGTCCCAATGCATGAAAAATTTGATCTTAAGCATATGATAAATTCATTCAACCAAAATCCATGTGTGTTTCTTAGAGGTGGATAGTTACATCGAAATCAAGACAACTCTGTCTGTACCCCTAAGCACCTGTAACCGTCACAAGATCTTTTTCACTTGAAACGTGTCAACGCTTGATGCAACCTGGCAACACAGGATTATCTCTGTGTCTTTGCAGCAGATCCTAACAAACCTAAAACGAGGAAATTCCGAAATTGTGGGATGAGTCACGTGGCAGATATATGGAAAGTTGTCCCCATCGGAATAATATTTCCTGCAATACAGATTCAACCGCGTGTGGGTCCCGCCTTACAAAAACATATTCTCTTTATTTCTGCTTTCCACTGATGGATGCGTGGCCTGGTACCCTATCCAACAAATCCTTTATTTCTTTATAAACAAAACACTAAACCCTATAAATTCAATTTTAAAATTATAAATTAAACAAATTTTAAATCCTAAAATGTATCTATCAAAAAAATTTATTATATATAAAGTCAATTTATTTTTCTTCACATTGTATCTATCAAAAACAGTACTTCTTCAAAATTTAGAATATATGTGTTTTTTAGTTTATAGTAACTTTTAAAGGCATAATTGATAATCTTTTGGTGCTTCAATTCTCTCTCTCTCTCTATATATATACATATAGATTTCTCCTGTCACCATTCCAGAATTAATTCTTCACTTTCATTAAAGGCTCAGCAGTTACCCCAACATGAAAGGGTATCATCTAACCAAGTAAGATACCTAGGGAGCTACCTGTCCAAGCTTGAACCTGCCTATATAATGGAATGGATAACAACTTTATAGTTGAAGTGAAATATTGGACATTTCCAATTACATCTTCAAATTAAATCAAAATGCTTTTTAGATTGATAAAGTAGTGATAAAATTTAGATGGGAGAAACCAGTGTCGAGCTTGGAAAGAAGATAAACAGATGATAAAGAAAGGGAATAGGGAGCATGACAAGATGGGTTACTTGCGGATTCATTTCACCACCTTTTCTTAACTTTAAAATAAAATGGCCATTGGATATTACAAGATAAAAATTTGCCACTGCTCTTTACCTTTTCTACATCATCAAAGAATGGCTAAGAAGCCGAAGCTGACAACTTTATGAACCACTTACTGACCTCTCTTAAAATGATCAGAAAACAGAACATCATAGTCTGTCTTTTCAAAAAATAGTATGGTTTCATCGTCTTTGGTTAGCGGGACTGGGAGAGTGCATTCGTTGTTTCATTGACCGTCAACGCTTAATGTAGTTCATAATTATATTTGATTTGATAAAATAAGTAACACCAATAGTTTATATTTTGAGTGGAAAGAGATCAAAAGAAAGAATCTTACAAAATCACCAGGGCAGACCACATCAGAAATGATACAGGACCTGCACTGCACCACACCACTCTGCATACAACCAAAGTTGAGTAGAAAACAGAAGATGAGGATTTCCCTTATCCTGAGCAAAGGGAACAGATCCTCTGTTTCTGTTCCCCTATTCGATTTTTATTCAATGAGGTGATCTGGTCCTTGAACAAATGTTTCTGATCTTTGTTTTTTCAGGGACTTTGTCCCTCTCTTTTTCAGGGATCTTGTCTGTGACTCACCTAGCTGCCATTATTGTTTCACTGACCACCTAAAAAAATACACATGTTTCTCAGGAAAACAAAAACTGATTCTGTTTGTATTCCCAGACAGACAAGTGCGAACAGCCTCTGATTCTACCTTATCCGGCCTGCCCACTCCGAAACAAAAGTTTCTGCCCTATCAACAGTTGTTGTGTCATCAAATCAATTCGAGACGGCCACAAGCAAGAATTGGGTCCAAGTGACACCCGTAGACTTTACTTTTATTATGACAAACATTTAATATTAATTCTAGCTAATTTTAGTGACATTTGAACATTTATGTAATAGTTGCGGACTATAATTTGCCCTTGCGTACCTAATAACTGAGGCTTTAAAATGTTCAGCCCACTTATGCTCCACAAAACAAATAACTTTGATTTCTAGCCAGATCTCGGGTGGTTCTGCAATCCGAAACTACAATCATAAATTTCTTCTTTTGTGCTGTCAATAAAGAACCAAACACGCATAGAACACGGATTCGTGTGGAACATTAACATAATTTGTGCGTTAGTGGTATATCTCACGTTTAATTGACTTGCTAGATACCAGCATTCAGGGTATGTATGGTTGGACTACTTCACTAGCCTTCAAGTTATTTTTATAAAAGGGAAACGATGTATTCCGAAGACTTGGAGGTGAGACGAAAAGCGTCTGAATACTTGTTTCGACAACACGTGTACAATTAATTGCACACCGTATTTAATTTAAATAGACTCAACGACGTCCCTCCGTTTATATTTAATGGAAATTCTTAGTAACTCTTCTATACAACTTTTAATTGGTTAAATGGTCAATAATAATCAAGGAAGGCGAAATGTAGCTTTTAATAGAGAAAAGTTGGTGCGTTACGAACCTACTTATTCTGAGACTAGCTAGATTCGGTCCCACTCCCTGTTGCTGTAGGGAGAAAAAAAGTTGGGTAGCTTTATGTTAGATGACAAAAAAGGATGAAGTTGAAAGTGGGTTTTGCTCTCTCTAATTATTGCCGTTTTAGTACTGCGCATAGCCCATGAGACTCAAGTGAGCAGGATTCCTGCCTACAATTAAGAACAGAAATCCCATGAAATGAAATTATCCATTTTCAATCTTTGCAACGAGAGGAAATTTAATCAAATAAAAAATTAAAATGAAAAGCCGAAGAAGCTTTCTTTGGAACTAGAACTGTTTTTGTACATTACGCTCTGGTCATAAAAATTTCAGGGGAAGTACACAGTTGAAGTGGGATACAGCAAAACATTAGAAGGTGGGTTAATCACTTTTTCCTAAGATAAGATGATCACAAAAACAGTTCTTTTGAGCCTCCATCAAAATCTAAATCTAAATCTACCAATTGACAACAATACGACAAATCAAGTAGTTCCTCAATCATGCATTTTTTCACCTCAATTCTTTTTGCCCCATTGCTTGTGACCAGGAACCCATTTTGGACACTTGGGACTGAAATAGCTTGACACAACCCTGGAGTTCAAGAGCTCCACAATGGGTGCAAACTTCACACATCTTGGAGTCTTGTACTGGTTTATTGATGCCCCTAAGCTAATGGCATAGTCCATGAGCTTGTCAAATGTCCCTGGTTCAACGATCTTGACCTCAAGTGGCCCAATGGACTTGTCAGAGACACGCCCTTGGCGATACACACTGTTAAGCGACTCTTCAATGGTCAAGCAACAATCTTCGAAAACTGAGGGAGGAATTGGGGTTGAGCCATTGATAGTAAGTTCCCAAAATAGCACATAATGGCCTGGAATTGTTGTGGTCTCTGCATAGCTGGTGTACTCTACCAGTGTTGCATCAAACGGAACCAAATGGTTCACAGCATTCTTGACTGCATTTTGTAGCTCAACCTCGTCAGTTTTGTCTGAATCAATACTCAAAACCACATTTTTCCTGCATATGAACTTGAACTGTGGTGCTTTATTCTCGAATCCAGCCACTTGCAGCACATCACCAACTCTATAGCGGTACAGGCCTGCAATACCAAATTACCGATAGTTATTTCAAGTAAAACTACAGCTAGCTAGGTGAAAAGTTAAAAAACTGAGGAGCGTTGAATATGAGGTAAATATGCACACCAGCATAAGTGGTAACGACGAGCTCGTACTCTTGACCAAGTTTGACGTCAGCGAGATCAACAAGCTCCTGTTGCTCCTTCTCATTAAGTGATTTTGGGATGGAAATTGAGTTAGTGAGTCCATAGTTTCTGTGGACAGGCAAGAACTCGAAATAGGCCATGGTAGGAATGAGGGTATACGACACTTCACTAGGCTTGCAAAGAGGATTGAGATTGACACCAAAATAGCACTCAGAGGAGGCATACATAGTGCAAACTAAAGGCAGGCCATTGCTATAGTAATCAAGGATTGGAATATATTGTGACATGGTCCCAGTCACAATAACATCCACATACTTTGTGTTAGGCCAGAGTCTCGCTATGATCCCTCGCCAGCAATCTTTACTACATTCAGCCTCAATAAAATCAGCAAGTTGTGGATCAGGCTTAAGAAATCTAATAACAGCTTCTCTCACAGAAGGATCGGTGATTTGGGAGTCAATTGTGCCCGTTCTAATGTCAAAGCAGAGAAGTTTCCAATGCTTTTCCAGAAACCGGATTGCCCTAATGAAACCTGAAGCGAAAACAGCACCAACACGGAGGACTTCTTTGTGTTGGCAAAGGCCACAGAGCAATTGGGAGTACATGGACTGGTAGGAGTCAGGGCAAAGAATGGTTTCGTTAGGGCTAGTGTAGTTAGTGTAAGGGTCATAAGGTCTTTCCTTGAAATGAGGGCTTTTATAGTAGCTGGTGAGGACTGGTCTAGCCAGAAGGCCACCAGGAGTCTTAGCCTCAGATTTAATGAACAAAAAGTACATTCCTTTGCCTTTTTCTAATCCAGGGAGAAACTGGCTCATAACAGGCATCAGTAGGCTATAGAGCAGTGACCTCCTTCCCAGTTCCTCTTCAATTGTTGGCATCAATTTTCTCTCCCCTCCTGATGTCCCGGAGCTGAAATATTAACAGCCCATTTAGTGAAAATATCCACGAACAGTAGTAAAAAGAAAAACTAAAAAGGCAGACATTGGAAGTTATCCCCTTTTAAATCAAATTAAATGGAGGAAGCCATAAACAAGAATAGACAGGAGACAACGTAAAATAGCCCATAGTGCACGAAATTTAAAATGACCCAACAGGTCAGACAAAGTAGAAAACCATTCATAAAAAAAGAAAAAACAGAACTACAAGCAAAGAAACAGAGTTTCATAAACCAAAAGGACGCAAACTTCACCTTGTTAGAAACTCAGAGATGGGCTGAGAGCAAAGGATTGGAGAGGTGTCGCCATTGGCAATACGGTTGATGTCAGAGTGGATGTCTTCATAAGTGATCACAGGCAAGAGTTTCTTGAAAGTTTCACGGTCAGTGCGGCCATGAAGGTCGTGTCTTTGCAAGTACTCAACATGAGCATTCCGAGACAGGATTTCCTCAAGAACCTTTCTTTGGACCTCATCAGCGTTACAAGTAACTTCTTCTATGAACTGGAGAACCTTCTTGTTCTTGTCAGAAACCACATAGTCATTATCTGTGGGTTTCGATGTGTCTTTTGGTGCCTCAGGCATGTTTTTGGAAGTTTGGAAAATTGAATCGAGAGAGATTGATCTGCTTCAGAGAAAGATGGTAGTTTTTGTGTGAGGAAAATAAGGATACAAGTGGGGTATATATATAGATGGCCTGGAGCCTGGAGGCTTGAAGGCTTTTTTATTTTTGCTTCTTCTTCTTATTATTATTGGATTTTCGAGAACAAAACTTAAAACTAGGAAGAGTACATGAGGGCAACGGCGTAATTATGTCATTTTGTTTTCCTTTTCTCAACATGTGCCCGAAACGAATCAAAAACGAACGGAGATTTTTTAATTGTATGGTCACAAAAGCATGTTTCTATGGTTAGTAAATTGCTTTGCTTAAGTTGGCATTCTAATCTTGAGCTAGTAATTGATTTTATGAGTTATAATCACAAACATGTTTTTGTTTGCCTTGTAGGAGTGTTAGATTCTGTTCATTGTAGACTTTCCTTTATTAGTTAATATATTCTTAAAATTTCAAAAAAAAATTCGAAGTAGCATTTGCTTAAATTGGCTTTCTTTTTCCAGTGATTAAAACAAATATTTTAATCTCCACTTCACTTAAAACTGTCAATATCTTGCAACTTAGATTCGTATGTGTGAATCATATGAAGAGGAAAACAAGGAACATTTACATTGTACACAGATGTCATTTGATTACTAAATCTCGTTTACTATTCATTTTGACCTTTTGCATTAGTTAAGCCAATAATCCTTTTCTTTTATGGGCAGCTGTAGCTGAGGATTGAGATGCTTACCGTAGAAGGAAAATCGGAAATCTTCGTTATATATATATATATATCCCCGTAACAAGGGAAACAATTTTCGACCGGCAATATCCGGTTTCACACACTGACATTTACGAACGTATCTAACAGACACGAAGTAATTTCACCGCTCGGGTGTCCTAGTATAAAATACCGGCACTCTTATTCTACAGATTCCTTCCATTTCTCGGTAACAGAAAAGGGCGCTCATTTCCAGTTTCTCGCGAAATACGGGTATGTGTGTATGTGTACAGTAAATAATTGTTGAAGTATCCAAATGCGACTAACTTGACAGTTTGACACGTGTCCCAATAGGAGTTCTGTGCCTTTAAGTAAAATTTAATAACAACGTAAAAACTTATTTATATTGAAAATAAGAATGATTGCTAATTTTTAATATATTTAAGAGGCTTATTACTGAATTTTAATATTAAAACTTAATTTAAGAATATTTAATAACAATAAAAATTCATCCCTACTCTTAAATTCACTTTCCAAGAAATAAATGAGGAAAGTTAATTATTCTTGAATTCTTATATCTGGCACGAATAATTGATCCAATTTTAAACAAAATTATAGAAAAAAAATTTCCAATCACTTTTTAAGTATATATTTTTACAAGATAATTACAACAAAGTTATCAAAATTTTCCAGCAAAAGGTCCAATTAGATTTACATGACAAAATGTTCACAAGCAAGATGACTCAACACAACTATACGTTAGTTTATGTCATTATAAACAATCAATTAGTTACAATTTTATGTATGGTATTATTATTTAAATTAATAAAGATATTCTTTATCTTTATTATTTTGTATTTATATTTGATATTTTAATACTAAAGATAAAATCTATGAATAATTACCTTGCAATTGAAATTATGATGAAAATAACATTATGAGATTCAATTTGTATTTATATATTACTTTTAAATTGTTCCTAATTGTAGTTTTGTCAAGACACAATATTGATAAAATGGCAAAACTAATATATGTTATTTTTCTTTTTTATGAAGAAAGTAACTGATCTCATAAATTAAAATATGGAGATACTTAAACAAAAATATTGGTACTTACTAGAAAATAAGTTCACTGAACTGACTCAAGTAAGGATCTCAAATGGAATATTACTTATATATCATTTTATAAAATTAAATTGATCTTGGATTTCGGAAAACTAATTTGTAAAAAAGCTTTGTAATCAATACTAATTGAGAACAAAGAAATATTCTTCCTAATTGCTTTAGGGTGATAAATCATATTTAATCACACAACTATCTCCATATAGTTTATATTACATCCAATGACTATCGATTGACTGACCCATAATTAAATAGATCATAAGTAGTATCAAAGCATAATAATCCCTATACAAAATAACTTTGGTGGTCTCAAGTCAAAAGATTACTTATACAATTATCACAATGAGAATTTCATAGGCATACACGTAATGTTTCAAATGAATTTTTCATATCGAATCTATTCAGTGAACTTTTTATCTAACAAGTAACCTACATGTTTGTTTAAATATTTCCATATTTCAGCTTATAAGATCAACTACTTCCTTCATAAAGAAAAACATAATGTATGCTAATTTTTTTTACGTTCTATTAACGTCTAATCTCAATAGAAAAATGACTATGAACAATTTAGGGATAATACATAAATGCAATATGAATCTCATAATTATAATTTCATTTGCAATGTATAATTATATAATAGACTTTATCATATACATTTAAACATGTAAAAGATAAAGAATGCCTTTAAATTATTTTATCACTGAGCTATAACCAAAGCGATTGGTTCATCATCATCATCACACCTAATCCGAAGTCTTGCAGTGAAGCGGGGTCTGGGGAGGTCTGATAGTACGCAGCCTTACCCCTACATAGTAGAGAGGCTGTTTTCGGTAAACCCAGATGTAAATGTGTCAGGAAAAATAGTGATGCAGGTTTACAAAATAAATAAGTAAAAACTAGCACGCAGGAAATTTAAGTAAATAGAATGACAATACAATACATAAGGACATACCTGATGGTTGACCCGAACTGCTAGTAACTTACACCCTGTAAAGACCGGCTTTTTTCGTCTCTAGTCACGCTAGAAGCATTTTTTGAGAGACCCACTCGCGAAGGTGTAAGGGACATTAGGTTGGACTTCCTATGCGGTAAGTATGAGGCGTGAGGACTCTAAAGGGTATCGTTTACCCTTATCCTATCACGCCAGACTTTCCTAATTCTAGCAACTGTCTCAGTGAGGGCCAACTTTGTTGTATCTTTCTTGATCACTTCCCTCCACGTTTTATAAGGCCTTCCTTTCCTCCTTTTGTAGCCACTAAGGTTTATTATCTCACAGCGTCGTACCGGAGCATCAAAGGGCATCCTGTGTATATGCCCAAACAACCTAAGGCTTTTCTCTCTCAACTTGTCTGCAATACTAGCCACCTGTAGTCTGTCTCCCACTACCCTATCTCTTACCCTATCTCTTATGGTAATGTCATACATCCACGTACGCTTACACATTTCTGCTACCAATAACTGTCGAATGTCTACGTTTAGTAAGCCAACACTCTGTCCCATATAACATAGTTGGCCGAATCACCATTTTATAGAACTTCCATTTGAGTTTTACAGGGACCTTTTTATCACATAAAACAACTGATGCACTCCTCCATTTGATTCACCCAGATCTAATACGATGCAATATATCATCATTGATATTATCATCTCTCTGAATGATGGATCTGAGGTATTTAAAATTCGATTTCTGTAGTATGATGTTAGTGCCAATCACTATCGTCGCCTCTTGTACTTTTTTGGCTACCCGAAAAGTTGCATTTTAAATATTTTGTCTTGAACCTGCTCATTCTAAAACCTTGTGATTCTAACGCTTCTCTCCAACGTTCTAACTTGGCATTGACCCCCTCCTTGATCTCATCCACAAGGACAATATTGTCAGCAAATAACATACACCAAGATACCTCTCTTTGAATATGTTTGGTAAGTTCATTTAACACTAATGTGAACAAAAAAGGACTTAAAACCGAGCTTTTGTGTAGTCCTACACCAATAGAGAACGCTTCCGAGTCACCTCCTATTGTCCTTACGCTAGTCAATGCTCCTTCATACATATCCTTAATCACTCTGATATACGTCCGAGGAATGCCCTTTGCCTCCAAATACTGCCATATGAGTTCTCTAGGAACCCTGTCATACGCCTTCTCCAAATCTACAAAAACTATATGCAAAAGCGATTGGTTGTAGGGCATAAATCAACATAACATATTTAAACTATGAGATGCAAAATAGCTAAAATTCAAAAAGTTAAAAATGATATTGTCCCTTCTATTGTAGGCACTTATTAGATTAAGGAAAAGATAAGTACCGTCTTACAACCTTAGTTATGTTTCAAAAGTTGAATAAGTTGTGACTTTCCCTTCAATTTTCAACAAATCTATGATAGTGGAGGAAATTGTTGCAAAAACACAAGCATTGCCTTTTAACTCAAACTTCATTAAGGACTTAATTTGATTTGAAGTCAACAGATACAGTTTAATTTCATTGAATTTTGGATTAAAATCAATTTTTTTCATTTACAAATTCTAAACCAAATTCAAGTTTGAATTACTTAACGTAGTTTAACTTAAAGCTCAAACATATTAAATACAAAAAAAATCATTTTAAAATTTAAATTAGGATAAAAATAATTAGAATTAATTCAAACTCGATTAAGCATCGAACTGCCCATTCATAATTAGGCTCATGTTCAAGCAGAAGCCACGAGCCTTAAGTCTTATTGTGAGTCCAAACTTTTATACACATGTTCAAGTCTGCCCAAGGACGGATGTACATTGGGGGCAAGTGATGGCACTTGCCCTTACTGCCTCCAAAAAATTTTATATAAAAATATTATTATTTTAAGTTTTGATCTCATAATTTTTTTTGCCCCCATTAATTTAATTTCATTAATATAAGATTATTTTACCTCCACTAAAAAAAATCAGTAATATAAGAGTACTTTAAATATTTTGTCTCCATTCAAAAAAATTAAGTAATATAAAAGTACTTTAAATATTTTACTTTCACTCAAAAAAATTTCTGGATGAGTCCCTAATTCTGCCCATCACGAACTCAACAAAATGAAGTCTATTGTGGTCGAAGCTGATTTTGTCACATTTATACAAATTAATTAATTTGTTTAAAATTTTACAATAAAGAGGAAATTTAAAAACGGACCCTTTTCCATCAGAAAAATAAAAGGATAGCCACGTCAGCAAATCGGCGAAAGTTCACCCCGAGACAAACCACTTGGGGGCCCAAATCAAGAAAAATTGTTGAGTGAAGAATGAGTTGTCTAGCTGACGTATTGACACCTCATCACAATGTCCTCTGCACAGGACGTCTCCCGTTTTGACACTTGTGCAGTATACCTTTGCGTCCAGCGTGAGAAATGTCACGTGTCAGAACAGTGGACCACTTTGACCAGCCAACCAACCGACCAGTCATGCTATCGGATGGCTGAGAACCCAACAGAAGTTATCGTAGCTCAAAATATGTTCTCATCAATCTCTCTGAACTGCAAAATGCCAATTAAAAAAACACATCGAATGTAAACACTCAATGATTAAAAATACAATAGGTCAACGAACCAAGCATATGATATGATCTGATGGTTAGGAACCCAACAGAGAGAAGAAGAAATATTAATGTATAAACAGATTCATTATATTGGCAGATAAAAGAAAACACTTAAAACTTAAATGATAGAAAAAAGAAGTGAATGGAGCAACTGATCATGCAATCAGGTGTCTCGGAACTGAGAAAAAAATTGGAATATAAAAAGTAAAGCAATTAAGAGTCACCTCGCCCAATTGACCTCACCTGCGATGCTAGAAGAAACAATTTGACAAAAAAATAGAAGAAAATTAGCAGGTCCAATTTTTCCTATGTTTGTAATAATCATACATTATCCAATTTGAACATTAACAAATAAGAGTACATACAGTACAGCCTTATGTTTGCACATACACCAGGTCAAATATATGGTAATTTTATTCTTTCAATTCTAAAACAAAAGAAAAACGTGGGGCAGCAAACAATTGGTAGGGTGGAGGCGGGTGCACTGAGGGAGCATATAGCATAGTGCTTGGTGCAGGGAAGAAGAGTTTTTGGAGAATGTTACGACTGTGATAGACACAGACAGTAATGCAAATATTTGACCCTTGACTTTATCGTAAGATAATATTTTAATGCTTATTTCTGTCCGAACTAAGCGGTCAAGATAATGGGTCTATTAAAGGTGCGACCCCGCCTTAAAATCACTTGTAATGTTTCTTGTTCTTGAGGACTTGAATTAATTTATCTAACTTGGGATTGATTGATATATAAAGTAACTTGGGATTGGAGAAAACAACCAAAATAATCCTAGCTACAACTAACTTGGGATTGGAGAAATCAATCAAATAATCCCATCAAGGGATCTAAAACTTTGATCTTCTAAGTTCTAATAAGAGACTTGCCTAAGTGTTTTTTCATCTATACGTGTATAACACATTTCATTATGGATCCTTGCCTTTAATTCATTATATCAGAAGAGTATTTTACTACTTAATAAAAAGAAGGAAAAAAATAAGGGTCAAGCCCTCCATGTAACAAAGATTATGCACAGGTGGTATACGCAGAAAGCAGGCACGTGACCCAAAGTTGAAAATGAAATTAGGTCTCGTCCACATTGATCCGGATGTGATACAGATTTGGTCCATAGTAAGCGCGATGTGTGGTGTACTAAATATATATTTTGAAGCAAGCAAGTGATGAAAAGTTTTACTTAATTTACACCCAAAATTACACCAGACACTGCCTTCTTGTCCTGATCAACACCCCTAATTTTATTATTAGCCTAATTAATTAATTTGTTTAATATTAATGTGGTCCCTAATGACATGTTGCTAGATAAAAACGTGAGTGGTTGTACTGACATGGAGACAGTTTCATCAAATCCATGGAATGATCACGGGATCGTTAAGGCATGATCCTACTTATCTGTATTTGCTAATTACAATAATTAAGTAATACTATGCTACGTGGACACTGATTGAAGTTAATTGGTTGATAAAGATTCATATCATTTTTTTAAATCTATATATATATATATATAGTTAATTGGATAATCACATGCCAACGCATTCAACTCTTGTACATTATATTTTCATGCCACACATGCAATGAAGTTCTAAGTTGTTTTTCTTTAACAATTCGAAGGATCTTTGGACTTATTGTAAATACGTATTCTTCATGATTCGTGACGAATCATCAGATTATGTCACAACTCAAATGTTAGACTCCAGTTTATTCTAAAGTTTCTTGTACGTACTACGTACTAGTGTTACATATAATCACGTCACAAAAGGAACGTGAAGCCATTTTCCAACTGGTTTGATTTAGTTTCTTAGGTTTGGTTCAAACTTGTTCTTGAATTCTCTATGGTTCATTCTTAGGTAGATTCACATAAGTTAGTATCAGAGTATCTAAATGAACCGTGGTTATCCTTTTATTCGAATCTAATATCTAAATTTTAGTTCTTTCCGGTTACTTCTTGTTTATTCTTTTGCATATTCTTGACTTTAAAGTTTCAACTAAAAGTTAAATATTCCTTCGTCGCCTTAGGATTTACCTATCTCCATTTATTGTATTAGGGATTTTCGTTGACCAATCACTTAATTTTGTGCCTTTCATAATCACTTGTTTTAAACTCTATTCTTTGCATCAAAAAAAAGAAGAAGAAAAGAAAATAAAAGGAAATTTATGTGGGTACAAACAATCAAGAAATTTTCTTAGTCAACTTGACATTCTTACTATTTTTCTTATTTTATTTAAATTTCTTACATCATGTTTAACTTGTATTTTATTCTTTTTCTTTGACCATTAGTTTATTGGGTTGAATTCATTGTTTGAATTTGCCTCTTCTTTAAAGAACTTGCGAAGAAATTAAAGAATGGAAAAAGGCAAGAGAGGGTGAGATTAGCATAAGAAAAAAGTCAAATAAAGAGTGAGACGAGTGATTTGTCATACTTGAGAATAAACACATGAGAGAGTGTTGAGAAAACTCCTTTACTAACATTTCTTGTAATTTCCAAATATGTCTTATAAAGGCTGCTCAACACCAAAAGAGGAGAGATACAACTAATGTAATAAGAAGCCTTTCACATCAAATAGTATGAATTTGATCCTTCTCCATAGGTTAAAAGTACTATCAATCTCTTAATATTTTCAATTCTAATTTACGGGATAAGCTATAATTTGTACGAATATTAAATTAAGTACTTTAACTTGAGTAAACTTGTAACGCCCCAAATTAGGGGTTAGAATATTAAAAAAATTGAGTACGTTTTATGCTTGCTATTCGAATATTTGCTAA
>JANZLC010000005.1:22693786-22705176 GCA_026413385.1 Erythroxylum gracilipes
TCAATTTATTTCAAAATAATTTAACAATATCAAATTAAAACCTCAAAATAATTTAATCACGCCTCCAAATAATTTAATCATGCTTATTGCGAATCGGGGCCCAACACTTTAGGCTGCCATATGTCACTTAGTTCCTAGGCCATTTGTCACTTAATTCTGTCGCCATATCTCACTAAATTTATAGGCTTAGTTATCCTAAATTTCCACATTTCAACTTGTCATGCTATTTGAAATTTTTCCTAGTCTAAATGTACATTTTAATCCATCAATCTTCCAATTGTAATAATAAACTCCAAATTGCTAATTGTAATTCATCAATTCTTTTTATTAGTAAATCAAAATACAAGACATTAGAAATGCACAATCATGTCACAATTATTTAGAAACTTTCATACCTCGGAATATGTCAATTGAGTGTAATTTTTCTAAATCAAATTTCATGTGTGTATGCTCATATTATGCATGTGAATGAAATCATAAAAATCATATTCTCAATGCACCAAATTCATTCTAATACGATGTAATTCATGTGATTAAGTAATCTAATACTCTAATCCCTTAGTAGGTTTGGAAACCAACTATTACATTTAATGGCCTCCAGTTCAACTAAAACTAAAAAATCAAACCCAATATTTACATATTCAAGCATCTATAATTAAGACATTGTCTAATTAGTGTCTCATGTTCAAAGTTTTGTCCTAAAATGACGTTTTTTCATATAATGACTCCATTTTAGTTTTATCATGAAACGATGTCATTTATAATTAAGACAGAGTTTAAATAATGTCTAGTGTTCAAAGTTTTATCACAAAATGATGTCGTTTCTTTAATCTATGTCACTTATGTTAATTAAGGTTGACGTGTCCTATAAATTCAGTTCACCCGATCTAGCCGATAAAATTAATATTTAACAAAAAGAATTATAAAATACAAACTTAGTTTTAAAGGTTTAACTCATAATTCAAGTTCTTAAAATCTTGAGATTTTATAGGCATAAACTTTTTGCATTCAACTAATTTTACTCATTGAACTCAAATTAATGTGTATTTTGATTACACTTAAGGCTGATTTTACTCACTTCAACTCAAATTGATGTATAATTGGAATATACTTAAAGTTTATATATTAAAGCATTCTAAAATTTTAATATTGTTTATACTAATTAACTGAGTAAAAATTAAAGATAGTAGGTGTAACTTAAGAATTATGATGTTTTCTAAGGGCAATTAACTTGCAATTATAGGGAAGTACTAATTTTCAATAAAAACGACTTGCTCTATTGCTCCGACAATATATTCAGTCCATACACAGAAAAATTAGATGGCATCATGTGGTATACAACCCCAATTCAAGAAAAGTGTTAACTAATTTAATAAAAACTATATTTGAGTTTGCAATAACCATTTCTATCAACATCTTTAAATATTATTTCGTCTATAATTTTTTTAGTACTTGACGACATTATTCTCTAGAAATTGATCCTAATGGACAGTTAGTAATTGGCAACTCGAAGTTCATTATGGGTCATGGGTTGGATTAAGTTGTTCACGTTCTGGTCATGATTTGGAAGCAGAAGTCAATTCATACCACTTGTTGACTATGCCTTCTTAAAAAATGTCAAAAAATTAACATGCTTAGTGCACAAGGCTCCCTACCTTTGCGGGAGTCTGGAAAGAGTCAATAATGTATGCAATCTTCTTTTTGTTAACTTGAACTTATGACCTTATTATCACAAAAAACCAACTTTACCTGTTGATCCAAGGCTTGGCCTCTAAAAGTATTTATGAAATGTGTAGAGGAGTTCAATAAGAGGGTTGTAGATGTTAGAGAAGCTTTTGATTATCATTCTTGCATAAGCCAATTTGTCAGTACAACTGATCCTAGTTAATAAATGTCCCTTAAACACTATCCAAAAAGTCTTTTTTATTTTTGCTTTTTTTTCTTCGGATGGATAGCTCGCTATTAGCTAGTGAACCAATAATACTCCTTTAAGTTATGGTCAAATGTTCGGTACTATTTTAACGGTTCTAGTCCCTATGTCCAATATTGAAAGATTTTCAGTCAAGTATGTAACTATTAACTTATTCAATAAATTTAGAACATAAACAACATTTGGTAATAATAGTAACCTAGACAATTATGAATTGCATACAGGGTTTCAAATTGATCACAAAAATGTTACTAGTTTTGTAATTATAAAATCGTAAAAGCATTTTATGATTCCATAGGCTTTAATTCAAAGTAATGATCAGTTGATTTTACACTATTTTTTAACTAATAAGTAATTAGGTTATTAAATCTAAAACAATAAACTTAATTCATTTTCTTCTTTCAACAACCCATTTGGGTTTGATTTTTTTCTGCTTGCTTCCTCGTCGACTGTAGAGCTTTGATTATGATTTCTTCTACCCTGATTCATTTTCTGCTTTCCTTCGCCGTCGTCGCTCCCGTACATTTATTCTACTCATACTTTTTATTGTCATTGCTTATTTCTAGTGTAATGATGTTGGTACCAAAAGACAACCGTGGCAACCAATCAAACAAACGTAAGGGTGATTCATCTTTAGGCAACCAAAAAGGCGCAATAAATGTGTCCTTTAGCTTATATAGCTCAAATAATTCATGGTTTGTGATGTCTTTTTTCTCCCTTTAATGGACTAGGACTGTATGACCAATAACACTCATGTTCTTTTTTAAAATGAAAGTTAAATTGCCTACAATCTCTGCCCTTTCAATCCACTCCAATATTTGAACCTTATAAGGCTGGGATTTGGAAGCAAAGATAATTAACAGTTTAGGGGGAAGGAAGTTGAAAAACATTATTAAAAAAAGCAAGTTAGGGACTAGAATGTAATTTTACTATAGCAACGCCAGTGAAGGAATGAAAAGGATGTAAGGCAAAGGAAGCAAAGAAACCCAAATGGGTTATGTGGATAAGAAAATTAGGAATGTCAATTTTGACCCAGTCTGGCCTAATTTTGTCCTAGGTTAATTGCATCATGAACCTAATTTTGTGAAAAATGATGTCATTTTTTAATTTTTTAAAAATATATAAGGTTGGACAAAGTCAGCCTAGCCCGCTTATGGCTCATCCAGCCATAGATCGCGCCACAAGCCACCAGCCTGTGGATCAAGCTGGGTGACATCCCTAAAAAAATGAATTAGGTTGATTGTTTAAGATTTAATAAAACAATTATTTATTAGTTAAAAAATAATATACATGTGGTAACCACGTGGCAAGTATAAAAAGGTCTAACGTAGCTATTAATAAAAAATTAGCCTCAGACTACTTTTGCGATAAATTGAAATTCAAATATTTTAGCACCACTATTTAAACTTTGGACTACTATTGTAAAATGAAAATAAGTTTGAAATTTTTTTATAATTTACCCATTATTTATTTAGAAGTTTAATGTCTACTATTAGTTCTTAAGATAACATTTTGATTGTGTAGCAACTCCTCTAGGGATATTCTAACTTCAATTCACCTCTAAACTGCACTGTTAAGCTTGACTTCCATATGCTGTTTGATAGTGTGTGTTGGAGTTTCTTATGGCAGATAATGGAAGCTTTTGGTTTTCCAACCGTCTTCATCAATTGAATCAAGGAATGTGTTACTAAGGCCATATATTTGATATTGATCAATGACAATCCCTCAAAATTTTTTACGGCTAGGCAAGAACTGAGGCAAGGGGATCTTTTTCCCCTACTTTTCATCATGTTCATAGAAATGCTCAACATTATCATTCAGCATGAAGTGGCTCTAAACAATAAGTTTAGATATTACTCGAAGTGTAAGAAACTTGTAGATGATCTATTGTTGTTTTGCAAAGCTACTCCTAAGTCAGTACGCAGCTTCAGGCAAGATCTTGATAGGTTCAAAGAGTTCTCAGGGTTGAGCCTTAAACTTAACAAGAGCCATCTTATTTTCTCTAAAGGAGTTGCTCCAACGGCCTCTATACTAACTTCACTTACAGGAATGATTGCACAAACTCCACTTCTACTATACCTGGGCCTCCCTACGTAAACTAGGAGATTAACGATTCTTAAGTGTTATCCCCTTGTTTAGAAAGTTCAAAAGAGAATTGAATCTTAGGTAAATAAATTCCTTTCCTTTGCTGGGAAAGTTCAACTCATAAAATTGGTTCTTAGTTCATCATATGTTTATTGGAGCACTCATATATTCCTTTCCAAAGGCTTCATAAATTCAATTGAAAGACTACTCAAGGATTTTTTTATGGAACCATTTGACAAGAATTAAAGGTAGTGCTAAAGTTAAACAGTCTGACATTTATTTCCCAAAGGTAGAAGGAGGGCCAAATATTCTTTCAGTGAAAACCACCAACCAAACTCTCATATTGAAAAGCTTACGGTGGATTCGTGAAGAGAGGAAAATGTAATGGATAAGATGGCTACACTTTGTTACGTCAAATTTATATTGCTTTCAATTGCCTTTATATCTTGAATTTGGTTACAAATCTTTATATTTTGATCCAAATGTGAGATTAATTGAGTGAAAATGGTGTGAATATTGTATGAATGTTAATTGGGTTATTTTGTGAATTTTGCATTAAAACACCAAAGTCATGTAAATTTTTCCTGAAAATTTAAAAAAAAAGAAAAAGAAAAGAATAAAGAATAAAGTGATGACACATGTCACCACCTCATAGTGGTGACAAATCACCACCTTAAAGTGCATAACAATTAATTAATTCATAACCTTAAAGTGCATAACATTTAATGTAATTAAATGTTATGCACAGTGCAAGGTGATGATTTTATTTCACACCCATGCATGGTTAATGCACAAGTGTGATAAGGGAGTCACACCCGTGACTCCCTATGCATGCCCGTGAGAAGTTTTAAGATTAATCTTGGCTTTAATACATGGAAGCTTACAACGTTAACGCACGCAACCTGAAACCTAGGAATAGTCTATAAAAGGTAAGAGGGGGTAGCGGCTGAAGAGGATTTTTTCCATTCACTGTTTCATTCATTCACTCAGGTAGAGACATAGACATAGGAGGCACAGAGAGATAGGGAAAAAAAGATAAATAGAAGAGAGAAACAGAGAAAGAAAACAGAGTGAGTCGGAAAGAAGAGCAAAATAGTGGAGAGGTGGAAGCTTGGAAGAGGCCGAAAGCGAGAGTTGGAGCTGAATCCCATTCAACTTGAGTGAACATTCATCTGAGGAAGAAGCTGAAGCAGAAGGCGAGAGCCAAAGCTAGAAGCTTGAGAGGGACTGGAGATCTCCATAACTTTTCATCCAATGATTTATTTGCCTATTCTATTCCTCATTTGTTGCTTTGTTTCTTTCATTTTACTATCTGTTATTAACTGACTTATACTCTTATTAGTTTAGCCAACTGTTATTTGTTTCTTTTGATAATCCATTTGGTATTCACTGTTATATTATTGCTTTAATACTTTTATTGACAGTAACATGCGATTAAAGTGTTTAATGATGATGGATGTGGTGATATCCATGATGAGCTAATCTCTTTTCTTAAGAATTAATGTAGCTATTTAGTTAAATATGCATGATTGAGTTACAGATCTGTTGTCTTATTTATTGTTGTGGTTTATGAACTGAATGGATGTAATAGAATGGCCAAACTTTGCATCATTTTAGTATTAAATGAAGATTTGAGAGATGAAGTTTAATACTGATAGAGAAACTATAGACACTTAAGTTAAGAACTAGAAATACATTAACTTAAGTAGTAATTAGTAGTCAGGTTTTCATAATTAATTTGGATAATAACTTGTTGAATACAAAAGTTAGACTAGTTTATTATTCGAATCGATTTAGAACCTAACTATTAATTTTAGTAAGAGAATAATCCAATCATTTTCCCTTAATCATGCATAGGAGATTAAATTAGTTAAATTAATTCTCAAGAGTTTTTCCACTTCGATTAATCTATTTGTCTTTGCTCCCAATTGATTCCGTCTACTTTTCAATTTAATTTTGTAATTTTCCTTAAAAGCTTTCACTTAACAATCGGGATAGAATGTCTAGGACTATATTGTTTTTATTTTTATTTTTAATTCAAACTTAATTTAAGTTGACCAATTTCACCTCCGTGGGAGACGACCCTGGGTTATCAACTACAACTATCTCATATACTTGTGAGTAGGATAGCCTAGGTCCTTTTAGAACTTTTTGGGCATAACAAGTTTTTGGCACAGTTGCCGGGGAAGTGTTTAGAGTTTTGAACTTGAATTAACTTTGATTATTTTTGTTTGCTAAAGTGAATTTGATTTTTTTGCCTATTTTTTTTATTTTTTCATGCATACATTTTTGTCATGTTATTTCATTGATTTGTTTTAGTATTTTTCTTATTAACTCACTGTTGTTTTTATTTGGTTTATGTGAAGAAGGATGTCTCATGAATGTGAACTTGGTACCTTTATTGACAATGTACATCAGATAAGAGAACTTCCAAGGGACCCAAACTAGAAGATTAAGAGATGGGTGAAAGGAAGCTAGTGATGAAGGAGAATGCCAGACCAGTAATTGGTACTGCCACTTCGTGCATACGATTGGGGGAGGCACCTAGGAACTATAAATTGAATAGTATACACTACAATATACTGCCATCATTATATGGGGTTCCTAATGAAGACCTTTAAACTTCATTCAGGAATTATATACCACTCTCCAGACATTCCTGTTGGATGGCCAAGATGAAGACCAACTCAGGATGAGGTGCTTCCTATACACATTGAAGGATCGGGCCAAGGCATGGCTGATGACCCTTCTGCCCGGTTCATTGACTATATGGGAAGAGGTGTACAATAAGTTCATGGGAAAGTTCTATTACCACCAGAAGACTTCTGAGTTGTGGACAAAGATAGCTACCTTCACTCAAATGGAGGGAGAGCCATTCCATGAGGCATGGGAATGCTTCAAACTCCTGCCCATTCAATGTCCACATCATCGATTTCCACTCCACATGCAGAACCAGTTCTTTTATGATGGATTGACTCAACAATGTCAATATACGATAGACAATTTAGGGGAGGAGTTGTGGGAGAGAAGATGGCCAAAGAAACATATAATATCTTCGAAATGTTAGGTGCCAATTCTCAACAAACCAGCGTGAGGGGAAGAAGAGCTAGAGTTCATGAAGTAAGCTCGAATTAAGAATTGGCTATGCGGTTAGTTGAGTTAACAAGGAATATGAAGATGCTAACTACAAGGCTACCCCAAAATGTTCCAAACCAAGAGGTATGTGGTATATGTGGAACTTGTGGTCATGGAGCTAATGTTTGTTCATATTCTTGTGAGCCTTTTACGGATGGGAAGGAACAAGTGAACTCACTCAATGGATTTCAACCAAAGAAGCGAAATGATCCATACTCAAACACCTACAATCTTGGTCAGAGAAACCACCATAATTTTTCATGGAAGACCAATAATCCACCAGCACAGCCCCAACAACAATACCAGAATTTTCTGAGGCTGAATTATTACCAAGGGCAATCCTCACTTCAAAACCTATCAAGAAAGCCTTTTTTGGAGGAAAGCCTGAATGTGTTTATTCAGGCCCCTACTCAAAATCAAGAAATGAACAACAAGAGGTTCGATTCTTTAGAGGCATCTATGAAGAGGATTGAGATCCAAGTAGGGCAACTTGTGGCTCAATTGCACAATAATCAAAAAGGGAAGTTGCCTAGTTAACCCGAGCAAGCACAATTATGAGAAGTGATATGGTAATCGATAAGCATGTTAAGATCCCTTCTAATCTTTCTAATGCAGGTAATCAAGAGGAGGAGAGCCTCCCCAATGAAGAAAGTGAGCAGAATGGAGGAAGCAATAGGCCCGACACCCCTTCAAGTCAGGTTTTAAAAGGTGAAGATTGTATAAGGCAAATAATCCTTATAGATGATTGATCCCATATCTAAGCTACCTTAAGGAATCGAAACAAGATAAGCAATTTTTTGATCTTTATAATATGTTTTCCAAAGTTAATATTAACCTGCCTTTGTTAGGTGTGATCAGAAACATTCTAGCTTATGTGAAGTTCTTCAAGGAACTATACAATAAGAAACAAAAATTTGAGCCAAACGAGAAGTTGATAGTTTCATAGGTTGCAATCGTGTTGCTACAGCAACAATGGGTAATGGTGATGAGGTTAAGGGTATACTTGACCTTAGGGTGAGTATAAACCTTATGCCTCGATCTATTTATGAGAAAATAGATCTAGGACAATTAAGACCAACTAGTATGTGCCTATAATTAGCTGATAGGTCAATCCATTATCCAAAAGGGATAACGGAAGATGTGCTAGTGAAGGTTAGCGGATTGATTGTTCCTATAGACTTTGTGATCTTAAACGTGATGGAGGTTAAAAAGAAAGGGAAGGAGCACACCATACTCCTAAGAAGGCCTTTTATGGCCACTACTAATACCATGATTGATGTGAAGAACGGAAAGTTAAGCATGACTGTTTTAGGAGAAACAGTAGAATTCTCAATCTTTAATGTTGAACCTGTTCGTACAACTACTATTTATAAAGAATGCTTTCGTGTTGAACAATTTAATCTCACAGATTTTGCTTTTGTGTTACAGGAAGAAGAAGAAAATAAATTGAGCTTAATGAGAAAGATTTATAAGTGCTGTCAATTACTGGATGATGCAACTGCGAGAGAGGTTGGAAAATTTTTAGAGAAGAAGACCCATTTGGAGAAGGCAACAGTGGAATCAATCACTTTAGATGATCCACCTTGAGCATAATGGTTGAGGTGTCCAACTAAAATACATTAAAGAAGCGCTAAATGGGAGGCAACTCATATCATTTCTATTTTGTCTTTCAATTTAGTTGTTTGTTATTTCTTTTAGTGAAACTTGACTTAATCTATTTGCTTTGTTTGTACAAGCCTTCTTTTCGATCTCTTCTATTTGTCTTCCTCACAGTTGTCTCCACTCCTCAAATTTAGACACCATGCTTATTGCCATGCTCAACAGCGCATTGATGTAACTACCACCATACTTTTGTATCGTATTTCTTTCCTTGTTCTTTTTATTGTTCATATTGCATGCAGTTTAATTTCTTTTAGTCTTTAATGTTTGTCCTCATTCATATTAATTTTTTTCTTTTGTCCTAGACCCCTCTTTTTCTTTTTTTATGTCACATTAGGAATAATGTGATGTTTAAGTGTGAGGGGAGAGGATTAATTGTGTATTGTGTGTTTGTTTTCCCATTTATTATTTAGAGATGCATGATCATTAAATGAACTCAATCGGGATTAGAAATGAATAATATGAGTAAATGAGTATACTTGCATGCTTAGACTAATTAACTTTGATTTCGGTTAAAAGGACATTAGCTTGTTGTGATAGATGAATGACACTTTTCATTTGGTAAGAATTTGAGCCTTTTTGAAATATTAAACACTAATTATTCTTTGTTGAGAGTGTTGTTTCATGATTAAGGAACTCTAGAACTAGCTTGCAGCTACTAGTTGAGATCACATAACCTTATGCAAATGTTAAAATGATGAAGGCAAGTAGGATTTATACCGTTAGCTTAAAAAGCCATAATAATGTCAACTTTATTATGTGAGAGGAAAGAATTGAGTGTTTTATTTGTCATTTTCTTGCATTACTTTGAATGCTCAATTGACTCTATAGTTTTAAACTACAATTTTCCTTTTTTCCCTACCCTTAGCCAGACAATTTAAACTGAAATAAAGACCTTCATATTGATGTTTGTGTTTGATATAAGTGGTGGAGATTAGGTTAGTAAGCAATCCTATGGTAGATACCTTACATGGAATGAACGATGAGTGAATATTTACTTCTTTTAAATGCTTAAAGGATGGAGAGTGGAGTGAGTGTCTATCACACTTATTGATGGTTCTTTGAATTGAAGTTTTTGTTGATTTTCGCTAAACATGTGAAGAATTGCTTGTTCATGGAGCATTATGAGTTTCAAGTTCTTAGGTTGTGATTGTTGAATTGATCATTGACATCTTTGACTATTATTTGGGAAATTTGTTATTTTCATTGTTTGTTCTTCCATAGTTTAGTGCTTTTTATTATGCTTAAGGACAAGCATAGTTTAAGTGTGGGAGAATTGTTGTGTCTAATTTCTATTGCTTTTAATTGCCTTCATATCTTGATTTTGGTTACAAATCCTTGTGTTTTGATTCAAATGTGAGATTAATTGAGTGAAAATTGTATGAATATTACATGAATGTTAGTTGGCTTAATTTGTGAATTTTGCATTAAAACATCAAAGTCACGTAAATTTTGCATGAAAATTAAAAATAGAAAGAAAGAAAAGAAATAAAGAATAAAGTGGCGACATATGTCACCACCTTAAAGTGCATAACATTTAATTATGCACAATGGTCACCACTGTACAAGATAATGATTTTATGTCACACCCGTGACTCCACATGCACGCCCGTGAGAAGTTTTAAGATTAATTCTGGCTTTAATACGTGGCAACTTATAGCGTTAAGACATATAACCCTAAACCTAGGAACAGTCTATAAAAGGGAAGAGGGAGTGGTGGCTGAAGAGGAACTTTTTTCATTCACTGTTTCATTTGTTCACTCACACAAAGACACAGACATAAGAGGCATAAAGAGATGGAGAAAAAGAAGATAAATAAAAGAGAGAAACAGAGAAAGAAAACATAGTGAGTTAGGAAGAAGAGCAAAACAGTAAAGAGGTGGAAGCTTGGGAGAGGCCAAAAGCAAGAGCTAGAGCTGAATCCCATTTAACTTGAGTGAACATTCATCTAGGGAAGAAGCTGAAGTAGAAGGCGAGAGCCAAAGCTAAAGCTTAAAAGGGACTGGAGATCTCCACAACTTTTCATTCGATGATTTGTTTGCCTAT
Source organism: Erythroxylum gracilipes (assembly GCA_026413385.1). NCBI lineage: Eukaryota > Viridiplantae > Streptophyta > Magnoliopsida > Malpighiales > Erythroxylaceae > Erythroxylum > Erythroxylum gracilipes. The sequence goes on from JANZLC010000005.1 coordinate 22,704,642, forward strand.
TCTATTCCTTATTTGTTGCTTTGTTTTTTTCATTTTACTATTTGTTATTAACTGACTTATACTCTTATTAGTTTAGCCGACTAATCTTTGTTTCTTTTGATAATCCATTTGGAATTCAATATTTTATTATTGCTTTAATGCTTTTGTTGACAGTAACATGCGATTAAACCATTTAATGATGATGGATGTGGTGATATCTGTGATAGGCTGATCTCATTTCTTGAGAATTAATGTATCTATTTAGTTGAATATGCATTATTGGGTTACAAATCTGTTGTCTTATTTATTACTGTGGTTTCTGAACTAAATGCATGTAATAGAATAATCAAACTTTGCATCATTTCAGTGTTAAATGAAGATTCGAGAGATGAAGTTTAATACTGGTTGAGAAACTATAGACACATAGGTTAAGAATTAGAAATGTATTAACTTAAGTGGTAATTGGTGTTGGACCAAAGGTGGTTGACAAGTTAAATTCCTTAATGTTTTGATAATAATAAAATATATAGAATTGGCTAGAAATCTATTGCAGGTG
>JANZLC010000005.1:22714569-22728281 GCA_026413385.1 Erythroxylum gracilipes
AAGAGTTAAAACATTAGGCTCAAAAGTAGTCAAGTAGGCCCGTATGAATGTCATATGGCATGCCATAATATTTTTTTTTGCCATAATAGGAAATATTGGCCCGCAAATGTTAACCTATGCAAAATTAAATTTAGTTATATACTATATAGCATCTGATTTTTTATTTTTGGGCAGTGTGGGCAACTGCCCATAGTGCCCACACTGTCCCTTCACCCCTGAAGATGAGTATGTATAATGTCTATCTAAACTATAGGATATGCATCAATCTAAACATACAATTCATAACAAACTAAATAATGATGGCTATAATAGATTTGGACTCTAGCTATACTTTTCACTCTCCCAAATGAGCCGATATTGGCAAGGCAATCAGCTTGGTCTTTAAATGATGAAAACTATGCTTTGATAACGATTTGGTTAAAACATCAGCCAATTGATCGATAGTTGCAATATAATGCACTTGAAGTTCTTTGTTAGTAACTTTATCCCATACATAATGAAATTCAATTTCCAAATGCCAAGACCATGTATGAAAAATAGATGTTGTAGTAAGATAAGTAGCAATTAAATTATCACACCAAAAAATTGGAAAGGATATTGAAGGAATATCAATTTCTTGCATCATCGATTGTAAGCATTGTAACCCTACTACAACAGTAGCAATTGCATGATACTTAGCTTTGCTAGATGATTTTGCCACCAACCTTTGTTTCCTTGATCCCAACAATCTTAAGTTGTAACTAACATAAATAACGAAACCTGTGGTACTCTTACAATTGTCAAGGTTGCCTCCCTAATTAGAGTCATTGTAAGCCGAGATATGAAAAGAACTTGAGCGTCTCAACAAAATGACATGATCAATATTACTGTTGAGCAGATATCTAAGTATTCATTTAACTACAGTTCAATATTGATCAATAAGTAAATACATAAATTAAGAAACTTGGTTGACTGCATAACAAATATCAGGATGAGTTAAGCAAAGGTATTGCAAGCCTCCAACAATAATTCAATAAAGAGTGGTGTCAAAAAAATAAGTCCATAATGAATACTCCATTTTAATTTGTCATAAGTTAGTGTAACTTGTGAGCAAAACTATTTATATCCTCTATATGAGCTTCGTTCATTAAATCTTTTATATATCTAGATTGAGTTAGTAATAAATCATCTAAAGTCCAATGTGCCTCCATACCCAAAAAATAACAAAAATGTCCTAAATCCTTTAGTGCAAAGGATTGTTGGAGATATTGAATTATGTTATTGACCACATGATTATTGTTTACCATGATAAAATATCATCAACATATAATAAACTAAAAACTTGAACCGAACCATGACGAAGGATGAAGAGAGAGATATCGATCTTTGAACCCTTGAAACTAATTTGATCAATGCATTCGTCAAATACTTAAACCACTGTCGAGGTGCCTGTTTCATTCCGTAAATAGATTTTTGTAATTTACAAACATGGTTCAGATATGTAGGATGAGCATGCCCTTACGATTATTGCATGAAGACATTATCGTCAAGTGAACCATACAAAAAGACGTTAGAAACATCTATTTGTCGAATCTCCTCTTCCAATTACAAGATAAGGCATATGATAATAAAAGACGGATATTGGAAAGTTTAGTAACTGGATTAAAAGTGTCTGTGTAATCCACATCTAGTCATTTATTGAATCTCTTTGCCACTAGACGCGCTTTGTATAGATCAATCATACCATCTAGCTTTCACTTGATATGATATACCCATTTGCATCCAACTATGTTATCAACTTGAGAAGGAGGCACTAAAACCTAAGTGTTGTTGCAGATTTATTGACTGGACTCCTCTGTCGTTGCTTGACTCCAATTTTCAAATTTATTGGCTTGTTTATAAATTGATGGTTCAATTTTAGAGAAGGTAAACAAATTGACGAGGCTTAAGAGGACAAATTTTGGATCTACTAACCATATGATATTGACGAGGTAGTTCAGTAGTATCATAATTATAACAAGTTAAGTAAAAAATTAAAAGCAAGTCAGATGAGTTGTATAAGAGCTAGTGTCGTGTACGTACCATCAACATATTTTGTTAAATCATAACTATGTAAAAGAGATATAAGTTGTGCCTTCGAAACAAGATAATTGGTAGAATGTACTTTGATAGACAATTGATGTGTGATGTTTGGAAGAGCTAAAATGTTAGAAGTGGTCAATGAAGAAGAAAAAAAAGAAGAAGACAAAAAAGTTCCCGTTAGACCATAAAAGCTCTAATACCATATAAAGGATATTTAGAAAGGCAAATTCTATCTAGTCACATTGAACATAAGATACATATATAGAGTTTATAAGAGTTTACAAAACTGTAGGATAAGTTTGTATAATGTCTATTTAAATACACAATTCACAACAAACAACATAATAATGGTTACAACAGATTTGGGCTCTAGTTATCCTTATCAATCTCATCTTCTTTTGCCTTATACTACCTAGTAAGGTGGCCCATTCAACAAACATCAATCTAATGGCACTGATGTTCATAATAGGCAGATCTATAATAACGATAACAACAGCAATAAGCCTAGTGTATAAGGCTTTCTACTTTGTGAGGATCAGGGGAGAGACATAAATTGTATGCAACCTTCCCTTTATATTTTACAAAGAAACTGTTTTTATGACTTGAACATGTGACCTTTTGATCACAAAGGAGTAACCTTATCAGTTGCTCCAAGGGTCATCTTCTCATAATAGGCAAATCTAGTTATATTTAAATCTAACTTTGTTTTCATGTCTATATTATTAATACTTTCCTCTTAATTATCAGTTTTATCCCTTCATTAATGTTGGAATTATGCCCATGACCCAATCGTTATATAATAGATTGAACATTTTTTGTTTTGTGATTATTAACTTTGTTTAATAACATGGAAAATGATTATATTATCATATTATGTTTATTGTTTTTATCCTAATATGATAATTCCTTGATTAAATTTATACATTTTCCATCATAATGGAGATTATGATAATAAGAGTCAAGTCTTTAGGGTTTAATCTAAAAGTATTCTTGATCATAAGATCATCAAATAAAGAATTTAATGTTTCGGTTAGATCAATATGTATGTAATAGTATCTATTGAATGGATATTAGTGGATCTCATTTACTAAGTTACATATATAGATGATACATATGAAGATATGATCATTAAACTTACCAAACTGAAAATCCCCAATGGTTAATATTACCTATGAACTGTCAAGTGGAATATTCTCATAAGGATTTAAATGTAGATTTTTCCTTTGACCTGAAATCATCATAGTAATCAATAGGTCACTTATTTGTTTTGATGTAGGATACCAAGTGTGTAAAAATGCTAGCTGAATGATCATTGGATATAATTAAGTACCTATTTAATTAGTGGTGAGTCAAGATGGGATCCATCGACTCTAAGTAAAGAGTTTGAGCTTTATGTTGTCATTGATCTTAATGGTTGTTTCAAGACCTTAGTCAGGGCAATCGAATGAGTAAGGAAAGGAGTTTCTTAAGTCATTCACCGATTATTAATGATCAACATGTAACATATTTAGTTATCTAATAGGGTTTGACAATTAAACCATACCTTAGGATAATCCAGAGTTGTAATGATGGAAGGTAACAATACATTATCCTAAACCAGGTTCCGTCTTTGTAAGGTTGTTACTTCACACTATCCGGTCGTTGAGGAATGTTGTTAGACTCTAACCTTGATTAGTAATTAATTGGATTAATTATTACCAGCTTAGTGATAAACCTATGTGGTCATACATTTACAAATGTAATATTTTTTTGAGTAAAGAGTGTAATATTTTCTGTTTATGATTATTAAATTTATTATGAGATAATTTATTAAATAATCTATATGGTATATTATAATATAAATTTATTATGAGATAATTTATTAAATAAACTATATGGTATATTATTATATTTTTTGCTAGTACAGAAAATATAATTAATATTGAAAATTCTCTTATACAAAATAAATGAATAAAATAAATTTCTTTTCTTTTCTTTTCTTTTATAAATAATAATAATTAAAAACGGCAAAAGGCGTCAGATGGTAAAAGACACTTTGTTCTTGGTGGTTTTGTGTTTTTTTGTAAGATTTTGAAAACGTTGTAACACTTGCAAAGAAGAGAGTAGATACTCTTTTATGTTTTATACGTTTAGCGAAGAAATTACTTTTTCTCACTATTTTGAACGTTTAAATCACAAAGAGAACAGAGTAAGTTGTACTCTTTCATTTTGTACGTTGAAATCAGTAAGAGCAAAGAAAATAAAATTATTTTCTCTTTTCTTAAAGGAATAGTTCTTCAAAAGTAACCATAGTCATATCAAGTGTTAAAAGCGAGATGTATTTTTTGATGTAAAGTGCATAGAGATTTTGTATTTTTAAAGTTTACTATCAATTAATCCTTATAAATTTTAGGATTTTTTTTTTAATTTCCACTAAGTATGCTATTCGAAAATTACCACTTGTCTTGTTTTAGCTGTTTGTCAGGGGAATTGTCAAGATGTACTTAAGGCCCAAGATTTGTTTCATCAATCTTACGATTTTGTTTACTTTTCAAGCTTCTCTATGCAGCAATAAGACAAGGGACGCTCGCTGTTGGAGTCTTCCATAACGTATTGTGGTTTTTTCAGGAATGGAACAAGAAATGCTTATTAGTTGAAGGGGAAAAAAAAAAGGTATCTTCTATTTACTATTTTAGTTGAACCTTCTTTCGTGAATAAAACGAGGCGCTAGAGTAATAAGTGCACCTTAGGAACTAGGAGTTTTGCTATAAAAATTCCACGGGAGACTGATGAGGAAGTTAAGTTATTGGTCATCCACTTCTGCTTAAGTGGTCGTTGATGCTATCACTACATATGGAATGGAATATGGCTATGCATGTGTAGCTTCTTAATTTGATCTTTAGCTTATCAAAACATTGTAATTCCATGTTTAAGTTACTACCAGTTTTATTTCCAATTCTCCTCATAGAAAAAATAAGAAAAAAGAATAGCTTATTTCTTTTCTATGAGTGGAAGTGGAAGCTAGCATGGCATGAATTGATTGGACATTAGACCATGTTGTTTTGTATTCTGTTGTTATTGAATGAACCAAAAAGAAAGGACACATAGCAGCCCAACAAAGTAAGAAGGAAAAAAGAAAATGAAAAAGACCTACATAGAGATCAAAATCAAGAGAAAAATAAAAAAGGGATGAGAAAAGGAAACTCAAATTTCAAAAAGACCTTTCCTTTGTCTAATCAGGTGACCCCTGAAAAGTCAAACGCTCCAGCAACATTCCAGTTAGTTCTATCCATGGCAACACACACACGAGAACCCAAAAACAGTCTCCAATTTGGCAACTATAAATACCCCTTGAGATGTAGCAAACCGTTTTCTATCATTTTATGTAACCAAACAACTTAAAGCAAACCTCAAAACCAACAGCAAACCTGCCTATATTGAAGTGGAAGCACCCACAAAATCCGAGAATTTGTCCATACAGCTGCTAACGTGAACTTTTAAGAACTTAACCCTTGCTCGCTATCTAGGAAGCCAAATCATGGCAGATGAATACAACCCAGGCACAAACTGGTGGAATTCCTCAAGAAACAGGTTTGATAGCGGTTCATCATCATCATCTTCTTCAGGGCTTAATAGTTTAGGCAGCTTTGCTTGGTCAACTGAAGTAGTTGATGTCAAGGGAAGGTCTTGTATGGAGTCTGTGTCGGTCTCGGATAGTTCTGCCGTTTTCCTTGATACTCAGAAGCTGCAATTGGGGCGAGATCATTCTGGTGGTGACCTGAATATGATGGGTTTAGGCCTTTCTTCACATGCCATGGAATGGGACCAAACTTTACTGTAAGTTCATATATTCTTGTAACCATTGAGAATTTAGCTTCTTGTTTAAAGGTGTTGCTGAAATTCATGACGTGGGTCTAATCTTTTGAGGCTGATATCGTTTGATTCCTTTCCAGTAGTCGAAGTGATAAGGTTGAGAATAATTTTCGTTCCTTGCTGCAAGAGAACTTGAATTCCAGTTCCAATTATCGGCAAGAAAGTGGGATCGGATCGTCTCAAGTTCAGTGGAGGGGAAGAATGTTTACTGGAGCTACAGGAGATTCTTCTGTGAACGATTTTAAACATATTAACCGAGATTTTTCCTTAGATCAGCCTCATTTTAGTCCTCATGGAAGCTCCACCGACAGTACGGTTACATGTCAAAGCTTGCAGTCTAGTTTCCAAATGGATTCATCGGCTATTTATGATAATCCTTCAACTATTTTTCAAGGGCTAGTGGGATCTCACAATCAAGCACAACAGTCCTCGTTCGAGAACCGATCCATGAATTATTTGTTTGGTCCAAATTATGGCATTAGCACCAATGAATTGTTGCCTTCTTGGTCTAAAGTGCCTCAATTCTTGAGAAATTCCCCACCTAAACAGCCTTCTCATAACCAGTTGCATTTCTCCAACAACGCACCCTTTTGGAATGCATCTGCAAGTGCCATGAGTGATGTTCGACCAAGCTTTTCCCCTTCCTTGCAACCGCAATTTCTTGCATCAAATTTTGACAAAAAACCAAAGGTATGTATATATATATATATATATATACACATGAATAAATCCCCAATAGGAATATCACAATCATGTATATGTACGTAGTGGCACTATGCGTATTGGTGTATGCATTTTGAATACTATAATGCTTATGGCCGAATAGTTTCACAAACAGATAGAAGCTAGAATTGATAAATATAGGTAAAGTATATCGAACACCTAGATGGATCGAGGCAGCTATAAAATTAGGGTTTGGAGTATAGAGATTGAAAATTTTCGGTTCATTCATTTCCAGCAGAACATATCTGAAGCACGGGATTCGAACACAGTAGATAAGAAAATTGGTGGGAGTGAAGCAGCAACAAAAAGGCCTAGAAACGAAACAACATCAGCTATGCCACCCTTTAAGGTACAATAAAAAAATTTGATCGGAAAATGTTTTTTGACTTGATAGAGGGTACACGTACACTAAAGCTTTTTGATTTGTACCATCTATACACTTTTATAGGTGAGAATTTTTTCGTAACTTTGATGATCATATAGGTAAGGAAAGAGAAAATGGGGGACAGAATTACTGCACTCCAACAATTGGTTTCGCCTTTTGGAAAGGTAGTCATATATATAATTTACGACTTCTTTTTTCTCTTATACTTCCAAAAAAGAAAACTAATGTGCATATGGTGAGAGATATCATTTGCATTCCTGAATCTTAGAAACTTATGTCTTGTCTATATTTTGATCATGGGTTTCCGCCAGACTGATACAGCCTCGGTGCTTTCTGAAGCAATTGGATACATCAAGTTTCTCCATGACCAAGTCTCCGTATGTTCCATTAGAAACCTTTGCTTTTTCTCTCAAGTGGGAAATAAAATGATATCGTTAATACTCATTATGTGCAGTGAGGACTTATCAATCATTTATTACTCATCATTCTATTTTGTATATGAAATGTTAGGCCTTAAGTACCCCTTACATGAAAAGTGGATCTCCCATACACCACCAACAGGTACAAATTCAATACATTTTCCTTCCATAAATATATGGATATTTTCGCTCATGATATAATAAATACTCATATACGATGATGATTTGCTGTCAAGAGTCAAGTTCAGTGAGGTCGATTTGGACAAGTAAAGTTTTTGGTTTCCATTTCCTTCTTTTACCTTCAAGAAATTTAATGTAGATATCATCTTCTCTCAATGTAGAGTTCTGACAAATCTAACGACCCTGAAGGACAAAAACATGATCTTAGGAGCCGAGGATTGTGTCTGGTGCCAGTTTCGAGCACTTTTCCGGTTGCTCAAGAGACGACAGTTGAATATTTTTGGACCCCCACATTCGGAGGAACATTCAAATAGGATTGAGGAAAGGGAAATGGTCGAAATTTGGGCGCAAGAACAGATTCTATTGTAAGCCACTAGTACATATATGATCTTATCAGAAACCCTAGCCAAGTTGGGAATGATAAAGATCAATGGAAAAGAAAAATAATAATAAAAAGATAAGCCCCACGTACCTGCTTAGCCCGGAATACAAAAAGAAGATGACAAATTGTGAAAGAGAAAGAGAAGGGACTAATTTTTCAAAGGTACATGCTTGTTAGTGCAGGGTCTGCAGCAAGAGGCAAAATGATAAGAGGTTGGCCCATGCATCGGGACCATTGGCTTTGGGAGCATATTCTTAAATTGTTGTAACAATTAATGAATAATTATGAAAAAATTAAATATTGTTGTGTTTAGGAATGAGAATAGGTGCTGATTTTAGGGCTGGATAAAGAGTCAAAAGAAAGATTTGTTTTAGATAACGCTAATATGTTGTTGTTTCAGTAGTTTAGTTGAAGAATATAAAGGAGCTTTTGTTGTGTCGTTCTACTATTGCTATAATGTGAACAGAGGTTGCACTATCATTAGTTTTACATAAGAGAAAAGTGATGAAAGAGAATAATTGAATTGAAGAGCGTTGAGATTTGTTTATTGTGTAGGAATATTGTTAGAATGTGGCCCACAGCCCTAACCCTTCTCCTTGCAAGTCTTTATTTTTATTTCTTCGATCTTATTAGCTCAACTTGGAAAGGGAATTGTAATATGTACAGGAGCTATACGTCTATTTGCTTTTGTGCTTTATATCCAATGGCCACATTCAAGAGCTTACATTGGAAGGGTGAAGACTGAAGAGTAGCCAAACCACCCCCACTCTTTTATTACGTTCCTTGCGTAGGTGTAGTCTTACTAGCCATAGGCTATCCTGTTCAGTCCGAAGCATAACAAGTGGCTTATGATTAGAAAGCAAAGGGATATTAAACAGAATATAAATATATAACTATTTTTTGTTATTTTTTGTTGGTTCCCGGACCTTTTTTCTCGGCCCACTCCGAATGATGATGTCATGCATGCTACATCATAGCTACTTCAATTGAGTTGGCACTAGTTTAAACATAATATTCGTTAACTTTGTATCTTTCTATTAAGTTCTGAAATATCAAATTCCAAAGCAACCACTTTAAAGAGGAAAGAAAATGATATAAGAAGGTTATAATTTAGAGTAGTTCTCAACGCAATGCGAGTCATCTTCCTTGTCATGGTAATACAATTGATCTTTATTCAGAACATATACACTTTCATTTGTACCTGGTTAAACGTACACTAGACTGAACGACACATGTAAAACAATATTACTAATGACTTCTGCAACCTTAACACTTATAATTATGGTTCCACCAATAATAATAAACCCTAATTACTGTAATTTTGAACCTGGTTGCAATACCTCTCGCACCATCCAATACTGTCCTTTCCACAGTTAAGTACTATTTGGTTGTGGTTTGAAGCCAATGCTGAATATTTTACTGTAATGGAAATAAAGTAGCAAGATCGCCATGATAATGCTCCAATTTGATTAATAAGTCCTAATTCTCACAACTTTTTCTGTTTTGACTTCATCACCTATATGCACTGTTTTGAGTTATATTATCTCCTATATAGTCGAGGGTTGCCTTAAAATCGAATACTTCGGAAATTGTTTCTATTTCTTTCTTCAAAGTTGCATCAACTTTACCAAGAAACATGAATGCATCAAGTTGAAAGAATTTGCATAGTCTTCCATGTGATCTAAAACATCAAGGGCTTTAACTTCCAATCCACATTTGTCTTTTGTTATAATTTCGTCCACTCTTTAATGCATTTTCTATCTACTGCCCCTCCAAGCCGAGTTAAAATGCCATTGATCGTAGGTAACATTATATGGAGGGGTTAGTTTTGAATTTTTAGTTTTCTTGGCCAGAAATTTACTACAGAGAGTTGTCTAAGCTGCATTACTGCATTCACTTCTTCTTTATACAATAGAGATCAAGAGGAATACTTGCCACTCAAATTATCAGGAAAGTATCGCCACAGTCAAAAGATGACAATGATTTTGACTTTTCCAAGGAATAAGAGAAATAGCAGCTTCTTTTCATTGAACACCTAAATCAGCATTAATATCATAACTTGTTATTATGAAATATACATGGTTATGAAATGTCAGTTCTCCAATACCGAGATCGATGACATTGAGGTCTTTTTAAGGACAGGACGGTAAAAGTTGGTCTTTATTTTATCAGAGATTTTGATATTTTTATTTTTTTATTATATAAATTTTCTTAATTATGTTTAATCATTTTTTTCTTAAATCATAAAAGTTTGCGATAAAAAAATACAGACGTTATAGTGAATCAAAATTAATGCTATTTTGAGGCAAACATGGTAAAATGGAGCTCATTACTCTCCGAAATTTGAAACCATAGAGATTTCCTTTACTATGATTTTGTTACAAATAAGTTTGATTCTATTTAATAAGGATATTTCTGCAAATCTGCAAATGAAAGTATACTGGATCCTCTTGTTCATACTTTGCTCTCAATGGTCTTATACTCCTTAGATCACTTATCAAGTCAATTGAATCTTTAATATTAGTAGACAAGATAGAATTTAATAGTTAAATACTCAAAATCACACCTTTCATGAACTTTGAGGACTTACAAATTTAACTATTTACTATCATTCCCATAAGGGTTGAATATAATCACCTAACAGTTTCAATCACACTTTGTATAAGGTAACAAAAAATTGAATCGATTAAAAATTAAACTAACAAACTTGATAACTAAACAAGATAACAATAATATTGAAGTACTCAATTATAGAAACTTATGAATTATTCTATTCTTACTTTGTCTTCCCTTCACCTTGTGAATTCAGCTATGCTTGATCCTATACATCTAAAGGTTTTGATTATCTTATCTAAGATCTAATCAAGTAATCCCAATTGAAATAGATAAAATTTGAGTTGCAATCTCTCAATCTCTCAAAATTACTCAAAATTACTCAATTGAAATTGAAGCAGTCCTAAGGATAATTAACTTTTATGATTTAACCTAATATTTGTAAGTCTTAAGGTTCTAGCTCTGGTTGTGTAACTTAACACAAATACCTTGATTCAATCTCTCAATTCAAATTAAGCATGAGCACAAAAAATATCACAAAGCAGTAATATATTGAATTCAATGAGGTAAAATTTGTATAAAACAATTCAAGAATAAACCCTAGAACAAATTTAGGATCCATAATCATGTTCAAGACATAACTATTGAGATTTAGCATATAAGGAAATGAAATATAATATAGAGAAGAGAAAGAAATAGTTTGAAGCCTTGATCTAGAAAATCTAGAAAGCTAGAATTGATTTTGATGTACTTTTTGATCTTTATCCTTGGGATGTCCAACTTTTTTTTTTGGTGTTTTTCTTTCCTCTTTTGGTGTCTCTCATGGCTCTCAATTCTACCCCCCTTTGTTAGCCTTTAATGATATCCTTTTCTAGAAAAACTAGTTTTTCTGGAACATACACGGTAACTTACATGGTCGTGTAGGTGACCGTGTATGTCCAAAAACCTCTTAATTGTGACTTTACATGGTCAAAAGCTTACACGGGCTCATACACAGCTTTGTATGTCAACGTATGAGAGCATATATCTTTACAAGAGTATAAACAATCTCTTCGAAGCTCCACACGTGACCATGTAAGTCCAAGGTTTCACCCGAATTCTTCTCATTTTGATCTACAAAGGCAATTATCAACTAAAAACACACTTGAAGTAAAATAAGTGTCATAATACCATAAAATTCTCAAACAACAGGAAAAACACACTTAATATGTGTATGTAAATATGGTTAATCGATCATTTATTAAACATCTCCACACATAAATATTTGCTTGTCCCTAAGCAAAACTAAAACCATAAAATAATTAAAACACACAAACACATACACACACAATCACGCAACATTACAATAGTGGTTCAATGGCATCAAATTTCAAGGAATTAAGATAACCTGAAATATCAACCACTTGAAAAATTCTAACAAACTAACTTAATCCATTCATGTTCAAGTTCTTTGATTTGAATACACATATCAGTCAAAATATTAACATACTATTCATGCACCTATGTCACTTGTAGGCATTCACTCATTATTAGTGGTAAATTAAAGAGGTAAACTATCAATAAACATCATTTCATAAAAATTCTTTCTATTTTAAAGATCATCATGTTTAATTTTATTGTAAGAACCATTTTTAAAATTTTCTTTAAGTATCATCTAGTCTTTTAATGTGAAGGCAAACACCTTGTCATGAATATCCCCTACTTAACCAGTAAAAACATGTTAATAGTTTTAATTGAAAAACTTCTAATATTGCAAATATATAGATAGCATCTCATAGTATAAAAGATATCATTCCTACAAGGATTGAATATAGTCACCTAACAATTTGAATAACACTTTTTTTAAGGTAACAAAACATTGAATTGATCGAAAATTAAAGTAAACTAGTAAACTTGATAACTTAATAAAAGAAATAACAATAAAATTGAAGTATTCAATTGTGGAAACTTATAGATTATCCTATCCTTGCTTTGTCTTCCCTTCACCTTATGAATTCAACTGTGCTAGATCTTAGATATCTAAAGGTTTTTGATTACTCTCTCTTAAGATTTAATCAAGTAATCCCAATTGAAATAGATAAAAATTGAGTTGCAATCTTTTGATCTCTTAAAATTATTGCTAACTACTTAATTAGATTTGAAGCAATACTAAGGATAATTAATCCACAATTAATCTCTCTTCAATTGCTTATCAATATGATATTTGTAAGTCTATTAAAGTACCAATTCTCATTATGTAACTTAACACAAATACCTTGATTCAATCTGTCAATTCAAATCATGTATAAGCACAGCAAATATCACAAAGCAGTAATTTATTAAATTCAACAAGGTAAAATTTATACAAAACAATTCAACAATAAACCCTAAAAAAGATTCAGCAATCCATAATAAACCCTAAAAGAGAATGAAATCAATTTGAAGCCTTGATCTGGAAAATCTGGAAAGCTGGAGTTGATCATGATGTTTCCAATTTTTGATCTTCATCCATGAGATATGCAATCTTTTTTGTGTTCTTCTTTCTTCTTTTGGTGTCTTTCATGACTCTTTAAGTCTTCCTCCTTTGCATAGCCTTCAATAATATCCTTTCATAGCAAAAAATAGGATTTTTGGAACATATATGGCCTTGTAAATTACCACGTATTTCAAAAAACCTCTCAATTGTGACTTTCTAAGGTCATAGAAGCTTATATAGGCTCATACACAGGTGTGTATGTCAACATACATAGGCTTGTATCATTACATGTGCTTAAATAACATCTTAGAAACTCCACATGTTTACAGTGACTTATATGGTCACTATAGACGATCGTGTAAGTCTATAGTTACTTCAATTCTTTCATTTTATGCCTTAATTTCACTTGGATTCTTCTCATCTTGGTCTATGAAGGCAATTATCACCTAATAACACACTTGAAGTATAATAAGTACTATAATACCTTAAGATTCTTAAGAAGTAGAACACACTTAATATGGGTATATAAATATGGTCAATTAGTAATATATTTCTATACAACAGAGTGACAAAAATGGAGAAGAGTGTGACGGAATGAAGCTATAGTATCACACTCGTTATGATGAAAGTAAAGGTCAATGGACAACTACCGAATGCAGAGAAAAATAGGTGAGTACATAGTTCATTTACAAATATTTCTTA
>JANZLC010000005.1:22738333-22750951 GCA_026413385.1 Erythroxylum gracilipes
ATCAACTTGCAAAACCCCCAACTTTTTATCAGCTTTTATTGCATTTGTTTGACTTAGGCTAGCTTTAAACCATTTTCCGTCGGTTCCAAGAAGTGAGACGACCCGAGGTTCAGCTTATACTGCAATTTTGGAATTTATTATTTTTGACCGATTTCTAAGGATCGATCTTAGGATTGAACGACGAGCCGCGATCAAGTAGTGATTCAGAATTTTTAGTGAAATTCGAGAATTTTCTGGAATTAAGGGTATTTTTGGACTAGGAAAAATGCCAAGTGGCGAGGCAAATTGATAAATAGTAGCAGAAATAAGTGTCATATGGTCATAGAAATTTTGATGAATGACATTAGGATTTAATGACATTTGTAATTGAAAATTGGGAGTCAACTGGATTAGAAATTGGAAAGAAATGGACTGGTTATTAACGAGGACCCATTAAAAACCACAACATGGTGACATATGGCAAGGGACAAGTGACACTTGCCATGCCACACACCTCACTCTCGTAACTTACCTTTTCAAGACTAATATTCATTTATTTCTCACCTTTTTCTAAATGCTCTCTTTTATTCTCTTTTTCATTTCTTTCTTCATTCTTCTCCATCTCACGACATTTTCTCATCCACCTCATCACGTTGATTTTGTTCAATTCCTTCACCTTGTTTCTTCAAGAATAAGCTATCTCCTTCATCATGTCATAAGAAAAACCTAATCTCTCCCTTATAAATGATGATGATCGTGTGGTATTGAGAAGCTAGGGTTAAGAGTGATTTGAAGATCTTGAAGCATAAATAAGTAAGTAGTATGTTATTCTTCTTGATATGTTGAGTGAAACATGCATGATGGTAGTTAGATGTTGAAAGATCATGAAATGGTGATGAAAACATGTTGAAGCATAGATGAGAAAAATGAGCTTATAGATGTCTTCTTTTTATGTATAATGTGAGTAATAATTTATAAATTGGTAGAGAGATGATTTTTAGCTAGAATGATCGTTTTAAATTTTGTAGAATGAATGCATAAATTTATAAAGGGATGATATATGTTCATGTTCTGTTTTGAGGTGTGCACGTGGATTATTAGTAGCTGTTATAAAGATGAACTAGAATGTGTTTAAAGCAAAAGAAAAGGCTAGTGTATTTTCTTAAAGTGAGAAGAAGTAGGATGATAGTTTTGAGACAAAGTAAAGTTGAAAATGAAGTTAAATGTGTGGTGGAATATGTTAGATGTAGTGTTTTCACTGAATATGCATTTATATTTTGGCCATATCTTGATCTATAGATATCCAAATGGGATGATTTTTAATTTAGATTAAACTAGAGACATATGGATATATTTTTCATGAATTAATCAAATTTTATTCTATCTCTAATAGTTTCAAAATTTAGCTTGAAGTTGAGTATTGTGTACTGTCACGGTGTGAGTACAGTCTGAAGTATTTATATATAACTTGCAAAATACTAAAACAAATTGTGTAAACTTGGTATCGTTATAAACTAAAGACATATGGGAACATTTGTTTAGAAGAATGTATTGCCTAAATACTTCATTTTACTTGTCAAAATGGTCATGCAAAAGTGACCTAAAAATCTATTTTGAGAAAAGCTAAAATGCTGCTTAGATTAGGTGACTAAATGTGTGATATGTATGAGGTGATAATTGAGGTTATAACTTAGTGAATGAATTGTTGATATCAAAGTACCAAAGGCATGAGTATAACGAGAATGGATATGTTCATATGATTGTAGTTGTGATTCAAAGGAGTTGAGTAATATGTGTTTAGTAAAGGTGAATGAGAATTGTATATTATGAGAGCATATAATGCTAGAAAATAAATGACGAGTAGTTGAATTATGATATTAGAAGAACCAAGTGTTCTTGAGGCATAAACCTAAGAATAAGCTAGACACATACAAATGATAAAGTTTGAATAATCAAGAGACGTGATTAAGGAAACATACCCAGAGTAGTCAAGTTGAGCATGCATTATACATTACACCTATACATATGTGTACAATTGAATGTTTATGTGATTGTGCAATTAATAATATGCGTGCAATATTTGTGTTGCATAACATTGATATATAGGATAGAATGTCAGCATCCAGTCGTTTCCGGATTAAGAAAGCAATTGCTAATCTAGAGCGTACTGTGAGTCGACCTAGATCGTCGCACTTTCATTGTTTGTCCTGTTTTAAATTTTTGTATTGAATTACTACTCAATGTGAATGTGCTTGAGACAATTCTGGACATTAATAGATCAAGGAGTTTGATAAATGTGAGAACATAGGAAGTGCTTTATTGAATGTGAATGTGAATGAAATAAGTGATACTCAACATTATTGTTGAATGTTAGACCAAAGTCCGATGATAAATGTGAATGTGAATGTAAAACTAAAATCAAGTGACCGATTGAATATATGTGGATGTGATGCATTTGATTACAAGAATGCTTAAACAGATAAAGGTTGTTGTGATTGGAGTAGCCACCAAAATAGAGCTTAAAGCTCAGAAAGTGAAAAAAAGAGAGCTTAAAGCTCAGAACGTGATTAAAAGGCAAAGGTTCACTATGTAAAATGAGCCCTGTATCCCCAATGGATAAGGGACAATTATTAATGAGCCCAGTATCTACAATAGATATGGGATGGTTATAGGCACTCGGTCACAACAATAATAACTGGAAGTGAGTTTCATGAGCATTGCATATTGAAATGTATTGTTGAATTGTGTTGAATGAGAAATGTGAAAATTGTGAACAAAGAGTATTGTGAAGCTATATGATGATAAATGAAATGATGTGACTTATGTGATTGTATGAGTTGATATGTTATATGACTCACTGAGTTCGCTAAACTCACCAAAGTTGCAACGTTGACCTTTCAAGCTTAGAGGAGATCTCCAGTTAGACAAATTGGAGTCTAACCATTGCATTCAGATAAAAGATAGAGGTCGGGATTAATTCGCGTCTGCATATATTTTTCTATTTTTTTGTATTAAAGAATATATTCCGCAATTATTGTACCATGTGTATCTGAATAATTCTTCTTTGTAATGACTTTCCAAATTGGAAATGCTTGTAAATGAGATTGAACAATGAGTGTAATAATAATTGTGATTATGATGTTTATGAAAAAAAGGGCTCAATTTGATTAGTGTTTTTTTGTAACATGCGTGTGATATTTGAAAAAAAATTGTAATGAGTTTGATTGTTTGACCGTCCTAGCACACCACCTTTGTAGAGCGTATTTCCAAATACCGTCAGTATGTTCGAGGATATGCACTATGAAAATGTGGTGCTACAATCGACACCTTGTGGATTATCGACGTTAATTAATTAAAACTTACACACATCGAAAAACCACGATAAAGTTTTTGGTACTGTTACTGGGGAGGTGATTAGTTTAATCCTATAGTTAAAAGCGTTTAGTTAGTTTTGATTTTTGTTTATGTTTTTTTTTCTATTTATGAAATCGTGCTCTTACATGAACACAAGAGTCACAAGAAGATCGAGTCGTGTAGCTAAAACCTTAAATTTAGACAAAACTCGATTAAAATGATCCCTTAGGAAAGCTCGGTGCGAAGAAGAAGAGGAAATCTTGAAAGCAACAATGGCCGAGGAATTTTAGGAAGATTTGGACCACGGAGTGAACCAAGGATGTCAACAATAGACCTTTATAGACTTCATGAGACTAGGGTTCAATGTGGCTAACCAAGGAGTAGCTAGGCCACCCGTACAAGCAACATCGTTTGAAATCAAACCAGCCCTCCTAAACATCCTTCAACAGAATGTGCCGTTTTATGGACTAACAAATAAAGATCCTAATCCACATATAGTGAACTTCCTTGAAATCTGCGATATGTTTCGGTACCATCAGATGTCAGAAGATGCAGTTAGAATTAGGCTTTTCTCTTTTACCCTTAGAGATAGAGCAAATGCTTGGTATCATTCCCTCAACCCAGCCAATGTCACAACTTGGGATTAGCTAGTTCGTGCCTTATTAAGTATTTTTCCCTTACCAAGACCACGAAGATCATCAAGGAGATTACTAACTTCCAGTAAAGTGATAGGCAATCGATCTATGAAGGTTAGGAAAGATACAAGGATTTGCAACGAAAATGACCACACTATAACTTACCCAAGGAATTTTATTGCAAACATTCTATAACGGAGTAACCCCACATACAAGAGGCACGATTGGCACAGTTTCAGGAGGATCATTGATGAGAATGATGGTAGACGAAGCGGAAGAGTTGATAGAGGAGATGTTGAATACTAGTTGCCTATGTACGAATGAGCGGAGTAGAAAAACTACTACCTTCTGAGAACAAAAAGGAATTATGGATATCGATCAAATGACGAAGATGTAAGCTAAAATTGACAATCTAACTCCAAAGCTCAACAATATGACGACGTCGTCCTTAGCTTCGGTAAAAGCTGTGCAATTAAAGTGTGAACTCTATGGAAAAATGGACATGATACAATGGACTGTTTCCTGATGACAGAAAGTGATCCAGAGCAAGGGAATTATATGGGAGCTCAGCATGGATGAGGAGGGGGAAACAATCCCTACTCCAACATATACAACCCCGAGTGGAAGAATTACCCTAACTTCTTATGGGCGAACAATGCTGCAGAACAGTTCAGACCTCAAGGACAACCAAGCTTCCAACACGATAAATCAATCTTAATGGAATCCAAATTGGATAGGATTTTAGATAAGTTTGGAACAATAGACGATGCACAAAAGAAGTTGGAAGGCAAATTTGAACAAGTAACAAAGAACTATGCCTCTTTAATCCACAATCTAGAGGTCTAAGTAAAGCAATTGTTAAACAATTTCTTTACGTGAAATGAGGGAAGTCTTCCTAGAACTTTGGGAAAAAAACCAAGGGAGCAACTAAAGGCTATTGCACTTCGAAGTGGGAAGGAACTAGAACTACCCATAAAGAAAATAGAGAAGCCCATCCATCCTGTTGAGAAAAATCAAGAAAAGAAGAAAGAAGAAAATATGAGCGACCACCCTCCTTAGGTTGCCCCTCCACTGTATCAACTCAAGATCCCTTTTCCTTAACAATTACAAAAGAAGAAGCTAGATGCACAATTTGAAAAATTCGTTTAGAAATTAAAGATGCTACAGATATGTACTTGGGAAGGTAATTAGATGGTGGCTCTAATTGGCACCTGTAGTTCCATAGTCACCAGTCAGATGCCATCTAAATTGAAGGATTCAGGGAGTTTCACAATACCCTGTGTGATTGGTGAGTTTGAATTCACAAAGTTCTTGTGTGATTTAGGTGCAAGTATTAACCTTATTCCTTTATCAATATTCAAGAAATTGGGACTGGGTGAGGTCAAGTCAACGTCATTGTTAATTCAGTTGCCTGATCAATCCATTAAAAGACCATTTGGAATAGTGGAAGATGTTCTGACATAAGTGGACAAGCTCATTATTCCTGTAGATTTTGTGGTTCTTGATTTTGAAGAAGATAAGAACTATCCACTAATCCTAGTTGGACCATTTATGAATACAGGGAAAGCAATAATTGACGTTCAAAAAGGGAAATTAACACTTCGAATAGGCGAGGATCAAATTGAATTTAATATGAATAAGGATTTAAAGAATCCAACTGCGAGTAGCGCATACATAAAGGTTGAAATTATGAATCAAAATTTGCAAGAACAAGTTGAGAGTTGCATCGCAAAAGTACAGTCAGTAGAAGCGGAGACAGACGATGGAAATCAAAAATTTGAATCTAAAGGAGACGATGAGATGGAGGAGTCAGATGTTAAAATGCATCAAGATATATTAATTCGAACCGAAGCACCCATACCACTATCTACTGAAAAACCGCCCACATTAGAGCTTAAACCTTTACCTACATATCTTAGATATACCTTCTAGGTGAAGGTCAAAGGTTTTCGATAATCATTTCCAATCAATTGAACGAGAAACACGAAAATAAGGTGTTAGAAATTGTTGGAAAGCGAATGAAAGCCATCGGATGGCAGATTGCTAATATTTGAGGTATAAGCACAAATGTTTGCATGCATGGAATAAACCTAGAGGAAGGATGTAGAATGGTGAGGGAGCATCAACGAAGGTTGAACCTTAATATGAAGGAGGTGGTCAAGAAGGAGATAATCAAACTCGTAGATGGAGGGATAATTTATCCCATCTTCGATAGTGAATGGGTCAGTCCAGTACAATGTGTACCTAAGAAGGGTAGAATTACAGTAATAAAAAGTGATAGTGGAGAAGTAATTTCAACAAGAACAGTCACAAGATGGAGAGTATGCATAGATTATCACAAACTGAACTTACTGACTAAGAAAGATCTTTTTCCTCTCTCGTTCGTAGACCAAATGATAGAAAGGGTATATGGACATTAGTTTTATTATTTCCTGGATGGATATTCGGGATATAATCAGATCTTTATTTACCCTGATGATTAAGAAAAGACCACATTCACCTGCCTTTATTATACATTTGCGTACAGACGGATGCTTTTCGGACTATGCAATGCCTTGGCTACATTTCAAAGATGTATGATGTCTATCTTCGTCGATATGATAGAAGATTTAATAGAGGTGTTCATGGATGATTTTTTAATTTTGGAGTTTCTTTCAAGATACATTTAACTAATTTGGACAGAGTTCTTCAAAGATGTGAAGAGTCACACTTGGTGCTAAATTGAGATAAATTCCATTTTATGGTACAAGAGGGGATAGTGCTATGGTATAAAATCTCACACCAAAGATTTGTGGTTGACAAAGCAAAAAAAGAAGTGATAAAGAAACTTCCACTGCCAAGCAATGTAAAAGGTGTGCAAGTATTCTTAGTTCATACAAGATTTTGCCATCGATTCATCAAAGACTTTTCGCAAATCGCAAGACCTTTGACAAACCTTTAGTCAAAGATATACCCTTCCTTTTTTATGGCAAGTGTATGCCTGCATTCAACAAATTAAAGGAGGCATTAATATCAACACCAATTCTATCACCACTGGACTGGACACTTCTATTTGAAGTTATGTGTGATGCAAGTGACCAAGCCATAGGTTGTGTATTGGGTCAAAGGAAAGATAAAAGGTTGCATATGATCTACTATGCCAACAAGAACCTTGCAGGACCTCAACTAAATTACACCACTACAGAGAAGGTATTACTCGCAATAGTGTACGCATGTGATAAGTTTGGAAAATATCTTTTAGGGTTAAAGGTAATCATATTCACCGATCATGTGACGTTAAAATACCTGTTCGACAAAAAAGATGCAAAACCAAGGCTCATTCAATGGGTGTTACTATTACAGGAATTTGATATAAAGGTGAGAGATAAAGAGGGAGCAGAAAACGTGGTTACAAACCACTTATCTAGACTGGAAGGAGGGGAATGCAAGCCAAATGATGATATTAATGAAAATTTCCCCTATGAAACCCTAATGCTACTCGAATGTTTGACTACACCATGGGTTGCCGATATCACAAATTATGTTGACAATGGTAAACTTCCTTAAGATTTATCTTACCAACAAAGAACGAGATTCTTACATAATCGTAACCGATATATATGGGATGAGCCAATTTTATATAAAGCATGTGTTGATGCATTAATGCGAAGATGTGTTCTAGAGGAAGAAATGTTGGACATCTTAAGGTAATGTCATGAAGGTCAATATGCTAGACATTATGGAGCCAACAAAATGGTGGCTCGGTTACTTGAGAGTGGATTTTATTGGCCACAATTATTTAAGAATGCTCAAACTTTCGTAGCACAATGTGATCGATGCCAGAGAATAGGTAACATCTCTAAAAGAGATGAGATGCCTTTGTCCAACATTTTAGAAGTGGAAGCATTCGATGTACGGGGCATCGACTTTATGGGTCCTTTCCCATCCTCAATGGGAAACATGTACATTCTAGTGGGGGTGGATTATGTTTCACATTGGGTTGAAGCAATGACATCTCCAACCAATGATAGAAAGGCGATGTAAAAGTTCATCAAATAGTTATTCAATCAGTTTGGAGTGCGACGTACGATAATAAGTGATGAAGGTACACATTTTTGCAACAGATCTTTTGATGCTCTCTTAAAATGATATGGAGTGTACCATCGTGTTGCTACACCTTACAATCTACAGACTAATGGCTAAGTGAAAGTTGTCAACCGAGAGTTGAAACGAATCTTGGAAAAGACGGTGAACAACTCCAGAAAGGATTGGGCAATAAAGTTAGATGATGCCTTATGGGTTTATAAAACTGCTTTCAAAATACCTATCAGAACAACTCCTTATAGGCTCGTGTACAGAAAAGATTGTCATTTGCCAGTCAAACTAGAACATCAAGCATACTGGTGATAAAAGCATTAAATCTTGATTGGAAGCAAGCAGGTGAAAAGAGGCTTCTGTAACTGGATGAACTTGAAGAGTTTCATTATAATGCGTACAAAAAAACCATACTCTACAAGGAAAGGGTAAAGAAATGACACGATTCTCATCTTAAACAAAAGGAATTTAAAGTAGGAGATGCGGTTCTACTATATAATTAAAGGTTAAGGTTGTTTCTAGGAAAGTTAAAATCTTGATGGAGTGGACCTTTTACGGTCATTCAAGTTTTCAATCATAGAGCCCTCAATCTGGAAAATGCTAGCAAGGAAACTTTTAATATCCACGGGCATCGTTGCAAGCTATATCTCGGAGGAACGATTCCTAAAGACAAGGAAGTGATTTCCTTCTGTTCTAACAATTAAGATGCCTCCATGAATGCAAGGTCAAGCTAAAGACCATAAATTAGCACGTTTAATAATTTGAATGAAATCATTAGGTTTAGTTAAAGTTGTTTTGAACTTTCAGTAAAACTTTAGTAATTTGGATTGATATGGGATTACTAATTCCCTTACTCTCTTTAGGAAATTCCTAGATAAGACAACAATCTCAGGGGTCCAACGGATTCATCCCCTCCTCTATCACTATAAGGCTTTGTACTAACCCTTTTTATTTTTAACTTTAGTATTTACTTACTTTTTGTTTTATTCTAATTTATGTTTCTTCTTTCCATATGTGTTTGTTTGCCTGCTTCTCACATTAAGGTCAATGTGTTGTTCAAGTGTGGGGAGGGTTATGGTTTTTGATTTGAATATGAGTTTTTTCATATTGTATGATAGTCTATAGGTTGCATTTTGTGAATCGTGTGAATGTGTCAATGGCTTAGATGGATCGAAATTGATTTAGTTTTGAGCATAGTTTATTAGGTTGTGAAGAATTATTAGCTTGCAAAATTAGTGAATTGGGTTCTTTGGTTAAATATGCATCTTAATTAGGATTTAGTGTTAAGTTGTAGCCCTCTAAGTTGTCATATTCATTCATAATTTAATGCCTTTTAATTTAAGTAGCTTTGCTAGTGTTTTTTCTTTTATGGAAACGAGTAGCTAAAGTAATAAGGTAGACAATAAAAAATTGTGTTTGTTAATTTTAAATTAATTACTATTCCGCTGACCTTCGGGTTATGAATAGAGCTAGTAGCCAGTTGAGAACGTGATGTAACTGAGTAACCAGATCGACAGGCATCACAAATATGTACCTCCTCGTCAAAAAGCTATAATAACCAGTCATCCAAGCATCTTAATAAAAAATGACTTAGTCGAGTAACCAGATCAACATTCATCACTAATGTTTTCCTCCGAGTAAAAACTAGGTTTGTGTTTAAATTAAAATAAGTGTTTTCTAATAAAACTTACCGAACTTGTAATAGCTTGACTTTTCATGAAAACATACTTAGGAGTAGTTACAAAGTTTGAATGACCAAAAAATTGCTAATGTGTGTGTGTAATTGAAACGGATAAATAAATTAACACTTGGATCTAGATTAATATGTATATTTAGCTTAAAGCACCTAACGTAAATTTTGCATGTTAATGATTTGATATAACTTCAATGATTATGTTTAAAATAAAATTTATTTCATGAAGTTGAAGCCATTGTCTCATTACTACATTGTGTGTTGTGTGTTTGTTGTTTTGTTTTCTTGAGGACAAGCAAACGTTTAAGTTTGGTGATGTTGATAAATGTGAATTACATTGTCTTTTAGGGCTTAGTTTGATATGCATTTAACTGTTAATTCAATCGTTGAGTACGTGTTTAAGTTAGAATTAAGTTAGTTTGTTAATTATTTATGTTTAAAGTGTTTTACGGGTTAGTACAAGTCTTTGAGCTTAATTATTATGTTTTTGAGATACCTTGATGTGTTTGTTAGTGTTTCAGGGTCAATATCAAAGAACAGAGAAGTTTCGGAGACATTCGGGCCAAAACAACGACCCAAGATCGTGGTACAACAGGCCACGATCGTGACAGAAGTATTGGAGTTAGCCCTAGGCCACGATTGTGGAAGAAGCCTAGGAAATGGCCCACAATCGTGGCCTACTTCCCACGATTGTGACAGAAGGCTCAAATGTGGGCCACGATCATGGCCAGACACGCAGACACTCAAAAACGTCAAGTTTTAAGGGATTTTTTGGACCTTTTGGACCCCGAAAAAACCCTGCCCAGAACACAAAAGGTATTTAAAGAATAAGACAAAGAAGAGCAGGGAGCTTTGGCATCAGCCACTTTTGAGAGAAACCCCATAGTGAATTATCGAGAGGTAGGGGAAGAGAAGAAGGAAGAGAGAAGTGCAGAAGAAGCTGACTTGACGTACTTCCCAGATCGCGAGTTTCCTAAGGTCACTGCCTCCCATCATCCATTCAATTTTGTATTTGTTGTTATTTTCAATTTTATTATTATATATAATTGGAATAATAGTTGACGATAGGATTTTTTGGATGTTGATGTTGCTTCTAAACTCACCTTCGGAGTTTTATCATTGTTTTAATGAAATTTGATTGTTTATGATTTACTGGATTTAAATTGCATAATTCGGTGATAAACTGAGATAGTGAATCGAGTGAAAAATAATTAAATTGGGCTAATGAGAGTTAGGTGATATAATAGAACAAGAATTAAATCAAATCAGTAAATTGTGTGAAGAGAGATCTTGCAATAGTTTTTGATAGTTTATTAGAGAACTTCAGATCTAATTAGGGTTTTGGATAGGTTGTTAATTGAGAAATTGAACTTCCATAATCTGATTAGGGTTTATAAATTAGGGTTAATGGTTATAACTCGAGAGAGAGTAATCATCCTTAGGATTGTCTAGAACCAATACTTCAATAATTCATAATCAATTAGGTTAGCATCAAAGATAGGAATTCCCTTTCTCTTAATTGGTAGCTCCTTAGGTTAATTCTTGAGTGTGCGTTGCAATTGTTAATTTGTTAATATTTTTCATGACTGATTCTTGAATTGATTTGCTTGATTGAATTGGATTTTTGTTTTAGTTTCATTACATTTGAATTTTTGCGATTTATTTTGGCCTTAGATTTTAGGATTAGATTATCCCTGTTCGTGGGATCGACACCTTAAGTACCATAAGAACGACCCGTGCGCTTGCCAATTATCGAGGTTAACTAATTAAAACTTATCAAATCTAAATTGTATACTTCATCCATCAGAAGCTCAGGGTGCCAAGATCAACGCTTCTAATCTTAGTAGAGAGTTGATGGGTGTTGTAACCAAACCCAAAGTGATAGATCAAAGATATTCTGGATGTATTTACACTTAAAGAAACAAATAACAAGGAAGTTCCTTACCAAAAAGAAGCTGGACAAAATTATGGTTAATCACTTATAGGTGAGCCAATTTCCCAACTCCTATGCTCACTTCGGAGCCCCTTTATGTTCAAATCACTCCACTATAGAGGTGTTTAACCTTATGCCTCCAATAACCCACAATTCTCCATTCAAATTCTTCAACTTCCTAGTTGGCATGGACATATTTATGAAGCTAGTTAATGATGTCTGGAATCTTAAGATTGAGGGTTGTAAAGCTTTTTAACTAATGAGAAAGCTCATATTCTTAGATCAAATTGAAGAGTTTCTATAAATCAAGTCAGACCATTGCCAATACCAAGCTGTTAAAAGCTAAAAAAAATTGAGATGTGCACAGGAGGATTTTTATAAACATCCAAACAACACTACCTTTTAGAGCACTGAAACTATTAAGCTGGGAAATTACATAGAGGCACTTCGAGAGCATAATTCAATTCTTATGCAAAAGGTAACAATTACATAGATAAGGGAAGGGGACTTCAAAAATAAATTCTTTCAAAATTCAGTATTGGCAAGGAGAATCTCAACAAGATAATTTGTCTCTTGGATTATAATAATCAGTTAGTTATTGATAGAGAATCCATAAGTAGTTTGATTTTTAACAACTTTGATTCCCTTCCTAGTTTTATAACTACACCTGGTCTTTTAAATTTGTAGGAATTTGTTAATCTTATTGGTCCTTCCTCAGCCTTACCGCAAGTGTCTTTAACTACGCTTCAATAACCATTTACTATATAGGAGATTAAATCAGTTCTTCTCAATCATAACCCCATAAAAGCACCATGCCCTGAATGTAACATCCCGTTACTGGTAGTAAAGGGTATTATGGTAATATTGGGTCAAACTGATAGATTTCATTGCATTCACTGACTGAGCATGCTACTGGCCTCTGATCGTAGAGGAACAGGTTTCTTGCTTAT
>JANZLC010000005.1:22765424-22781705 GCA_026413385.1 Erythroxylum gracilipes
CCCAAGGGTCTAATTCAAGTACAAGAACCATTGCCTCTAAATGGATGGCATGCGAAAAATGTGACTTTAGATTTCAAGGGAATACAAAACATTATACTTATAGTTTTCAAGGAAGAAAAAATATTTGCTCCTTAAAAGTCTACTTTTGAAGATAATACAATATTTCATTTGATGATAAATTGTAGAATATTATCATTAATATTCATTAAAAGTATCAAATTATCTATCCTAACCAAATTTTAACGAAAGTCTTAAAATAAAGAATTACAAGTTAGCACAATTGAAGTCAAATTAACACCTTTACTTCAAAATCTTGATGCCATTACCCCAATCATATTCATATCATATTCATAATAGGTCAATAATTTCCTAAAGGACCAAGAAACAAACAAACAACTATGTTAAGCATTCCATCGAACACCTTGAGGGCAAAACCATCTCAACCCTATCTACACACAAATGGTTTAAATCTTTCCATTATTTACATGCAAAACACTCACACAAGACCAATCAAACCTAAATAAACAAACAAATGCTATTAAATCAGTCAAAAAAACATGAAAAATATTCATGACCCACGGCTTACCTTCGGCAGCGGCAGAGGAGAGACGACAGGGGCTTGTTGTCGTCGAAGAAGAGGGGGAGGAAGGGTAGCCGGAGATGCAGCAGCTGATCGGAGGAAAATCTCCGGAGGAGAGGAGAGAAAGAAAAGAGGAGAGTCAGGCGCGAGGAGAGAAGAGGGGAGGGAGGAGGTCGATCTTAATTATTTTTGGCAACGGAACAAATCCGTCGGTATAGTACGTTAAATTAAGCTTCTGAACCTAATTTCATGACGACTTTTTACACAATACCGACGGATATTTTCTGTCGGCGAACCACTCCCTTCAACAACTTTACCGACCGAAAATAGATTACTTCCCTATTTACAGACGGAATTCTATGCATCGGTATATTTTCGTCGCTAAAATTTTTCGTGAATATTTCCCTCCAAATTTAGCAACAGAATTCTTGTCCGTCGCAATTTTCTTGTTACATTCTGACGGAAAGGGAATTTCCGTCACAATTCACATACGAATACTGTTCCGTCGGTATATTTCCGTTGCTAATATACAATTTTCTTGTCGTGATATATATCTAATCATGATAGATACATTTGAGCTACATCACTCATCCGATAAAAGTATATGCATATCAGATTAAATATATTTTGCATGAAAATTTTTGTAATCAAATTATAATATTAGATATTTAGATTTTCACTATTTGTATTAAAAAAGGCCTTGTTTAATAATCAGCAGATTGCATTAGTTGTTAACTGATTCTATCAGTGGTTAGCTAATAGTGGATTATATCAGCTGATTTGATCAATGTATAACATCAGTTATTTATTAAAAATGTTTAATAAAATTAGTTGTTTACGCATAAAATGAGTTATTAGGGCGTGATTTAAAAAAAATTATAAGGATGTGAGTATTATATCTTAGTATTTCTTTGAATATTCTCATAAAAATTTAGATATTAGATATTTAAATTTATAAAAATTAAGTTTGTAACTCTAATGAAAAACGTATAATAATAATAATAATAATAATAATAATAATAATATTAATAACCAAAAAAGAAACTAAAAATGTTGATCTCTGCAGCACTATTTTCTCCAAATTAACAAATCGCAGCATTATGTTTTTCTTTGATGATTTTTATGGATAAAAATGAGTTCGGGAAGTAACTATTGAACATTAGTAATAATAGCACGGGATACAAAATTACAAATGCTTGGTGTATTGTGATAAGACATACTTTTAGCGGCCTTAAATAGGGCCATAATCGACTTTTGGTGTATTAAAATCATCAGTTTTATGCTATCATTAGAATGTAGTTTTAATTGCATTAAATCAGCTACATATCATTATAATATTTCAATTATGATTATGATTAAGCTCAAATACAAAGATATGGCTCTTCTTATAGTTTTTTTAGTTTTAAAAAATATTTTTTATTATTTCAAATTATCAAAAATAATTTATGATATTAAAAATATTAAATACAAATTTTTTATCAAATTATTTCAACATTGATTGTCATGTATTTAATTATTAAATGTTTCACAGAGTTTATATTATTATTCTTAGTTGACTTCAATAGCAAAATATACTAAAATAACTTAATATAAATTTTGTAAAAAAATTAATATTTTTAATATTATAAAATATTTTAAAGTAATTGTAAATAATAAAAGCTTTTTGATGAATAAATTCATATAAGTAGTTATTTTTTAGCCTAAAATTCAATGCATGTGTTAACCATTTATGGTGCTAAAATTGCTAGATACTGTTTCCATATTAGTCCTTTTCAAACCAGTATGATAAAAATAGGGCCATTTCTATAACATCATTATCAAATGCTGGATGATCACCTCCCAGGAAAATAAAATCAACGCAAAAGGAAGGGCAGAGATTGAGTTCCCAGTCAAGTGCAAATGCAATTAATGAGCTACATACAAAAAGGATAATTGAGAGATTAGGGAGGACGGTTATGTTAAGATATGTGATTAGTGAACCTAAAAAAGCAAGGGAAGGAGGAGATAAAACCTTTGTAAACCCAATCCAAGAAACCACCAAGTGACACACATGACAACATACTCATACACCTAGTCATGTGCCTACCCGTTATTGAAAACACAACGCCGACTCTCGTAGAAATGGAGGCATTTGCTCACAACTTCCCCTTACAAAAGAAGAAATGAAAGTAATGCCCTCATTCTCGAGTCTAGATTTTCTGTCTAATATTATGGTGTCTTATTGTGTCCAATAAATCTCAGTCATTTATTTATGTGAGACCTGCATGGGTACTGCGTGGGTCCTACAAAATAAATGACTTAGATTTCATGAGACAAAATAAGACAGAGTAACATTAGACAGAAGATCTGAACTCCTCATTCTCACCTTCGGTTCACAACTCCAACATATTGCATCAAATAATCTGTTTGAAAAACTCAACTTTGACAATTTACTAAACTTGGGTGCTGCTGTGCAATTTAGCTAGCTAAATCTCAAATATCTACTACTGAAGTAAAGGATCTGTTTTATTAACTCTTTGTTAGTTTATTGACTAAAAGTTAGCTTTTGACTATCTTAAAATGTTATTGATGTGTTTGATGAATGACTTATTGGTTAGCTTATTTAACTTCCAATAAGTTAATTTCTAAAAGCTCCATAAGAGGAGTTTTTGGAGTTAGTTGTTTGCTTAATGACAATATTATCTTACACTTTACTCTATATTTTTGCTATGTGTATTTTTTAAATTGTTTTTTTAATCATACAATAATATCGTGAAGTTTGGAAGAATATAATAAAGGGATTAATTAAACTATTTAATCTTTATTTAATTTTATAATATTAGTTTACATTTAAAAATACCATAATATTAAGATTTTGAACATAAAGAGTCACATCAAATTAATATTTTTAATATATAACTACTATATATCGTATCTATGTCATACTATAATTATAGATATTTTAATTTATTAAATAATAAAATTCATACATATTATATGAAAAATACTAATATGATGTAGCTCGCTGCATCATTCATATTAATAGAGAATTTAACGTTGTATTATTATTATTATTGTTATTATTATTATTATTATTATTAAAGTTATAAACTTAATTTTTGTAAAATTAAATATCTAAATCTAAATTCCTATAAGAATATTCAACGAAATACTAAAAAATATAATATTCTTACCCTTATAATTTTTTTTAAGTCATGCCCTCATAAGTCATTTTACACATCAACATTTAATACTAAAAAGCTAATTTTACCAAACATCTTTAATAAACAACTGATGTTATCTACTAGTCAAATCAACTGATAAAATCAGCTATTAGCTAACCGCTGATAGAATCAGCTAATAGCTAATGCAATCCGTTGTTTGCCAAATAGGGCCTTATTTTGCAAAGGAACTGTAGTAATGATTGCTTCCCCTATTCTTTTTGTATTCTCAATATTTTGAGCTTCGAAGCTCTTTTTATTTACTGGTCATACTTCCTATGCAGAATCTATCCGCAGCTCTAAGAGCAGGACTAGAATTTGGATTTTAGGAATCAGTTTATTGGTCGTGGTTTCT
Source organism: Erythroxylum gracilipes (assembly GCA_026413385.1). NCBI lineage: Eukaryota > Viridiplantae > Streptophyta > Magnoliopsida > Malpighiales > Erythroxylaceae > Erythroxylum > Erythroxylum gracilipes. Next base: position 22,769,560 of record JANZLC010000005.1, read on the forward strand.
GCTTTACTAGGATTTTTCTGATGCTGCAATTGAGAAGAAAGATACTTGAAAGATAAGTTAATTCTTCTAAAAATCTTATTCAATACTTGAATTTTGAAATGCAACAAACAACAGACATGCAGTCGAAGGCTTCTTGATTCCTGCAAGTATTATACTTCTAGTTTTCATCTGTTAACTGATGTTGGCTATTTTGAGTGAAACAAAATGAAGTGAAGAACTTGAATGTGTACATCAAAAAGCTATTTCAAGTAAACTTTGATTGATGGACATTCTGATATGCAGCAACCATGATTGTGATTGGGGAAACGGATTTGACCAATGAAAGTGACGAAAAAGATTTGGAGCTTCTTGATTTCTCAACTATTGTTAATGTTGCCAACAACTTCTAGGATGACCGCAAACTTGGAGAGGGGGCTTTGGACCCGTGTATAGGGTATGATTTTAACTGAGAAAATCAGGTAGTAGAAACGTTGAGGGCCACAATTATAACTTCTAACACTAGATTTCAACATCTATTTAAATGACTTCTCAGGGCGTGTTGAAATATGGACAAGAAGTAGCTATTAAAAGGCTTTCAAAAAGTTCCCTCAAGGACTAGACAAATTAAAAAATGAAGTTATTTCCATTTCCAACCTTCAACACCAGAACCTCATTAAGCTTCTAGGTTGCTGCATTGAGATGGAAGAGAAAATGTTGATTTATAAAAACATGCCTAACAAAAGTTTGGATGCCTTCATTTTCGTCAGGTCCTCTACATAATATCTTGATGAAATCTAATGAATTTGTCTTCTCTTTATGGATTAATACTGGAAATATGTTGAAGAGTAATTTGAAAGTTAGTCTAGATACATAGATGCTTAAGTTCATTGTTAGGAGTTTAATTATGTTCATGTATTAGTTACATAATTAAATATTGGTCCATGTATGGTTTTGAGTTCATGTATGATTTATTTATTTGGGTTCATTAATTGGTTCATGTACTTAGATATAAAGTACATGAACTAAATCATTTAAGTGAAATACAACCTCTGCTTCTAAACAATTCTATCCTCTCTAAACCTCCTCACTTCTTAACAAAGTGGTATTAGAGCCAAGTTCTTTAAGAAATGACAAACAATGGTGGAGTATACTCATTTCAATTCCCTTGCCTCACAAAAGAAAATTATGAAACATGGCGCCTTCGCATGAAAGTCGTGCTTAGCTCACAAGATGCTTGGGAGATTGTCGAGAAAGGTTTTATGCAACCTCAAAGTGAAGCCAATTTGTCTCAAAATGAGAAAGTTGCTTTGGCGAAGATCAAGGAGAAGGATCAACAAACCCTCACCCTCATCCATCAATGTCTAGATGTTTCAATGTTTGAGAAGGTGGCCAATGCAACCACTTCAAAGGAAGCATAAGAGATTTTGCAAAGTTCCTTTCAAGGAATTGATAAGGTAAAAAAGATTTGACTCCAATCATTACAAGGTGATTTTGAATCATTGCGCATGAAGGAATACGAATCAATATCAAATTATTGTTCACAAGTGAAGGCCATTGTGAATCAAATGAAGAGATATGGAGATTAAGTTTAAGATGTTTAAATAGTAGAGAAGATTATTCATTCCTTGAACCCAAAGTTTGATTATGTGGTTTGTGTCATTGAGGAGTCTAAAGATCTAGAGTCTTTGACACTTGAACAACTAGAGGGCTCTTTACAAGCTCACGAAGACAATATCAAGAAGAGGCAAGAAGAACCTTTGGAGCAAGTACTTAAAGCAAGGGTTGTGTTAAAAGATGATGATGGAGAAAGCAATCAAAGAGGAAGAGGACGAGGACATGGTCGAGGATATGGTCATGGTCGTGGTCGTGGTCGTGGTCGAGATCGAGGGCAAAGTTATGGAAGAAGAAGTAAAGGAGATTATAACAACACCAACAATGATGGAAACAATCAATCATACAAAGGCCAAGGAAAATCAAGAGGAAGAGGAAAAGGAGGTTACAATTTTAGACAAAATGAAAGGAGGTATTATAAGTCTAATGTTGAATGCTACAATTGTCGTAAATTTGGACATTTTTCTTGAGAATGTTATGCTACGCCTAATTAAGTTGAGGAGCAAGTCAATATTGTTAATAACAAGCAAGGAGACGAAGAGCCCACTTTATTGCTAGCTCTCAAAGATGATACAAGTAAGGATGAAAGTACATGGTTCTTAGATAATGGAGCAAGCAATCACATGTGTGGAGATAAAGGCAAATTTGGGGAACTTGACGAAAAAGTAAAAGGCAACACTTCTTTTAGAGATTCGTCAAAGATTCAAATTCGTGGAACAGGTACCATTCTAATTTCTTCAAGAGATGGAAGCCATAGATTTATTAATGATGTCTATTTTGTGCCTAAATTGAAAAGTAATATTTTAAGCTTAGGGCAACTTCTTGAAAAAGGATATGAAATCCACAAGAGATCAATATGCTCAATTGATTGCTAAAGAGCTTATGTTGAAGAATAGAATGTTTATGTTGAATATCAAGACAATCGAAGCAACATGTTTAAAGGTGGATGTGAAAGATGAAGCATGGCGTTGGCATATGAAATTTGGACACTTGAATTTTGGCACACTCAATGCATTGGGAGATCAATACATGGTGAAAGGAATGCCCTCCGTCAACCACCTACATCATTTATGTGAAGCATGTTGACTTGGCAAGCATTCAAGAAGGAGTTTTTCAAAAGAAGCGGTGACAAGAGCAACTACACCACTTTAACTTATTCATATTGACATGTGTTGATCTATCAAGCCATTATAATACTTCTTACTTTTCATTGATGATTATAATAGAAAAAACATGGATTTATTTCTTAAAGCAGAAATCAGAAGCATTTGAAGCATTTAAGAAGTTCAAGGCACTTGCGGAGAATGAAAGTGGCTATACAATTAAAGCCCTAAGTTTTGATATAGGAAGCGAGTTCACATCTAAGGAGTTCCTCGATTTCTATGGAATACATGGAATCCGCCATCTTTTAACAGTCCCAAGATAGCCCCAACAATTCTTAATATGGCTCGATGTATGTTAAAGGCCAAAAATATGCCTAAAGAATTTTGGACTAAACATGAAAATGTTAAAGGATTTATAAGTGGTAAGGATCAACTATCCAAACAATTAGTTCTAGTTATTTGGACAATGGTTGACCCAAGCCCAATTCTTGATAGTGGACTCTACACTCTGCCCATATTAAAAATTCAATATGGTATCAGAGCAGGTTTGATCCGGATTATTAATTTCCTGGTTGTTCATTTGGATGTCCAGTTCCAACGGCTCAGTCCGGTTACCACTGCGTATATTTCAAGTGATAATTGGATGTCCAATCTTAGTTGCACTTGAGGGGGAATGTTAGAGTATCCCATATTGACTAAACATGAAAATGTTAAAGGATTTATAAGTACGAAGGATCAACAATCCAAACAACTAGTTCTAGTTATTTGGGACAATAGTTGACCCAAGCCCAATTCTTGTTAGTGGACTCTACACTCTGCCCATATTAAAAATTCAATAGGGCCGAAGTTGTTTCTTGTGCAGTTTATTTGTCAAATCAATCTCCAACGAGAAATGTCAAAGATCAAACTCTACAACAAGCGTGGAATGGAACGAAGCCTAGTGTTTCTCATTTAAGAGTTTTTGGAAGCGTAGCATATACTCATATGCCGCAACAAGAAAGATCCAAGCTCGATGATCAAAGTTTTAAGCATGTATTCATTGGCTATGATCAAAATTCCAAAGGATACCGATTGTACAATCCAAGCATGGAGAAAATTCAAGTGATGGAGCACAAAAAATAAGGAGTATTTATGATATTTATAAAAAAAACAGAAGAAATCAATGATGTTGATGTAAGTAATTTCTTTTATCTTCTTGTATATAGTGAATCTTTAAATTTTAGGGGGGCGTGAAGGAAAAAAGATGGAGACAAGCCATGGAGAAGGAGATCAAGGCAACAGAGAAAAACAATACTTGGGAATTATCAACTCTTCCTAAAGGTCATGAAGCTATTAGATTCAAATCGATCTACAAGATTAAAAATGAATGTCAATGAAGGTGTAGAGAAATATAAAACAAGGCTCATTGCTAAAGGCTACAAGCAAAAGAATGAAGTGGAGCTCAAGCATATGAGGACTGATGATCAAGTTGTGGATATTTTTACGAAATCACTCAAATTTGAAGTTTTTCAATATTTGAAGGCAAGACTTGGAGTACAAAAGAAAATTTTCAAATTTAGGGGGAGTGTTGAAGAGTAATTTGAAAGTTAGTCTAGATACATAGATGTTTAAGTTCAATATTAGCAGTTTAATTATGTTCATGTATTAGTTACATAACTAAATATTAGTCCATGTATGGTTTTGAGTTCATGTATGGTTTATTTATTTGGGTTCATTAATGAGTTCATGTACTTAGATATGAAGAGTCATTTTTGTACCTTTAAGTACCTCTTTGGACTTGAACTAAATCATTCAAGTGAAATACAACCTCTTCTTCTAAACAATCCTCTCCTCTCTAAACCCCCTCACTAATATAACTTTCAGATCAAAAGCAGAGGAAATTACTAGACTGGCTTACTCAGTTCCACATTATCAATAGGATTGCACGAGGTCTTCTTTATCTTCATCAAGGTTCCAGGCTGAGAATAATTCATAAGGATCTAAAAGCAAGCAGTATACTGTTGGACCATGACTTCATTCACATGAACCCAAAAATTTAAGATTTTGGTATGGCCAGGAGTTTTGGTGGAAATGAAGTTCAAGGAAACACCAAAAGAGTGGTCGGAACATAATAAGAACGCCTGGAGATGTTTTTCTTTTATGAAATACCAAGTGATCATAGATTTTGATTTTTGTTATGACCACGTTAATTCTTGTAGTGGCTACATGTGTCCTGAGTAAGCAATTGATGGGGGTCTTTTCTGTAAAATCTATTGTATTTAACTATGGTGTCTTGGTACTAGAAACAGTTAGTGGGAAGAGGAACAAAGGATTCTATCATATTGACCACAATTACAACCTTCTAAGGCACGTAAGTATAAGCTGCAAATTTGTCATGTTGCAACCCGATCCGGGAACCGGATCCCAACCGGAAAATGGGAAACAGAAATACGAAAACTAATCGGAGAATTCAGAATCGAAACGAATACTAGTGCAAACGAATCGAAGCAAATCAGTCGGCAAGCGAAAACAAAGTATCAAAAAGGGAAATCAAATTCCGTTGCAGAAACATAAAGCGAAAATGGATCTGACATCCTAATACCACCACCGAAACAGATGCGACACGCGTTGGAAAATCATTTTAATATTTCTAATTTTCACCAAAAGTTTGGGGTCCAACATGTCATATGCATAGAACATGCCATTTTGATTAACAAATTGTTTATAAAATCGGAGGTGAGGAAACTATACAATGAAGAGAAGCCATTGGAGTTGATCGATGAATCTTTGAAGGACTCTTGTACATTCTCAAATGTGCTAAGGTGCATTCATGTGGCTCTGCTACATGTGCAACAGAGTTCCGAAGGTAGGCTTAATATGTCAAAAGTGGTATTGATGCTAAGTAGCGACATAGCTTTGCCTAAACCAAAAGAGCCGGGATTTTTCACTAAAAGAAAAGTTTTTGAGCAAGAATCTTTGTCGAGCAATGTTACACTGTTGACTCGATGGCGGACACTTCTAGTTCCCAATTTACTAACGTGCCATCTAATCAGTAGTTATTTGCTTCATTTCCAGGCAGTGATACAACGTTAGAAACTCAGACGTAATGACTGGAGGCTGGTTATGCTTGAATTTGTTACCTGAAGGTGAACCAATGACAAGTCATGGTATTAAGATTTTGTGCGGCTGGAGTCGTAATAAACCCAAACCAAGCTATTAAATAGTAGGCAAAAGAGAGAAAGAGCAACAAGAATTTATAGGTAAAAGTTCCGTTTTGCCCTCGTTTCTGATTACTGTGTAAAAAGGTAGCTCTAGTTAAGGTTTGGTGCCAAAAATGGTATTCCTGATGAAAGCTGTGAGTTCCTCTCCCAAGATACCTGAGGAAGAATGCTCTCTAGGACATCTCCTTCTGTATTATGTCAAATCAACATCACATATTTTTGCTACTCGTCACTGTCTTTAAACGAAAAAGGTTGAACTCAACTTGCCTGGTGCTGAAACAGCTTCAATCCAAGCCACCAACAGGCAACATCTACCTTTTTAAGAAGTAGTTTTTCTCGCAAGTACTCAATCAAGTTCATGAACAAATAACTTTTGCCTAATCATCTTTCAGCCAACTTGGTAACAAATCGTTTACATGCCTACACTTTGCTTTCCCTGATAGGAAAAACATACGAGCAAATAAAGCGGAAGTGTAATATTTTTTCCTTAAGCTTGAAGAATTTGTAGGAGCGGATTATAATGTCGAAACATGCAAGTAGTGTAAAAGAAATAATACCAGAATTTTTACGTGGTAACACTCTCTCAAATGACAAGAGGCAACTTCCACGACAGACCATATTCCTAAAATATATCCACTATAATCAACGAGTACACCAAATGTATCCAAACAATACACGGATAACACAATTGCCCTTACTCCTTTTAACAAATGAAATCACACCCAAAATGTATCTCGAAAAAAAAGATACAAAGTACACAACCAACAACAACAATGCAAAAGACAACCAAAGACATCAAAATCTAAAATAAACTAGACGAATACTGCCAACAGACAAAAGAAATTTACCTATCGTAGCTCTTCAATCTTGTGTAGAAGAAAGCTCCCAAAACTTGTCTTTGCCTTCAAAAGTACTGAATTGTAATTAGTCCAAATGAGAGACAATAGGACCAAATTGTAATAGTCTAATGGTGTTGTTATTTTTCTTTTGTGGTGTGTCATCAAACTGTGGCATAACTCATGTATTTATATACATGACATACACCCACCAAATTGTATTTATTCAATATGGGATAAAGCTAATTGGGCTTAAAATTATGAGCTCCATTTTATTTGGACCTATAACAAACTTCCCCTCCAAATTGAATGCAGCTAATTTCCAAACCAGCAATCGATCTACAAACTTTAAACTTCCCTCTGGTAAAATCTTCGTGAACATGTTCGCACCATTGTCATCCGTGTGAATCTTCTCTATCATCAATAGTTTAGACTCCAAAATATCATGGATCCAATCAATATGTTTTGATCTACCATGGAATGTCGAATTCTTGCTCAAATGAATAGCACTCATGCTATCACAAAGTAAGACATACCTCTCCTATGTAAAACCGAGTTCGCAGACAAACTTCTTCATCCAAAGTACCTCTTTAGAGACTTTAGTTATAGCAATAAACTCAACTTCGGTAGTAGATAAAGCAACACATTTCTATAATTTAGATTTCCATGCCATAGCTCCCCCTGCAAAAGTGATCATATAGCCTAAAGTAGATTTTCTAAAGTCAATATCCCCAGCCATGTCTGAATCAGTAAAATCATAATGTTTTGTTTTTCCAGTTCCAAAATACAATCTTAAACTATATGCTCCACGGAGATATCTCCATACCCACTTCACTGCGTTCCAATGTTCTCTACCCATATTGGATTGAAAGCGACTAACCATACTGACAACATGAGCTATATTAGGTCTCGTGCAAATCATTACATATATCAAACTCCCTACTGCTGATGCATAAGGAACAAGTTGCATATCTTCCTTCTCTTTATCAATTGAAGGACACTGACTACTACTCAGTTTAAAATGTGATGTTAGAGGAGTACTTATAGCTTTTGTGTTATTCATATGAAAAAGTTGAAGTACCTTCTTGATATACTTCTCCTGTGATAGCCATAACTTCTTGGCATCTCTTTTACAAGTAATCTGCATGCCAAGGAGATTTTTTTCTGGTCCCAAGTCTTTCATCGTAAAAGACTTGCTAAGCTCCTTCTTTAAAGTATTGGTCTTAGAGAAATTTTGACCAACAATCAACATATCGTCAACATAGAGCAATAAAATGATGAAGTCATTATCTGAAAACTTCTTTATGAAAGAACAATGATCGGAAGTAGTCTTTTTGTAATCCTGCTGGATCATTACAAACTCGAACTTCTTATACCATTGTCTTGGAGCTTGCTTCAAACCATACAGACTTTTTTTCAATTTGTAGACATAGTCTTCTTTACCTTTCACCACATAACCCTCTGGCTGCTTCGTATAAACCTCTTCCTCTAAATTACTGTGAAGAAAAGCAGTTTTGACATCCATCTTCTCAACTTCTAGATCAAGATTTTTGGCTAAACCCAGAACAACACGAATAGAGGATCTTTTCACAACTGGTGAAAAGATTTCATCAAAGTCGATCCCTTTCTTCTGACCGAACCCTTTGATGACTAATCTGGCTTTGTATCGTATCTTGGAATCTTCATTCTTTTCCCTAAAAATCTAATGATTTCGTAGAGTTCTCTTACCTTTGGGCAACTTTACCAACTCAAATGTATGGTTATCTAGTAAAGACTACCATTCATCATTTGTGTATGCTTTCCATTTCTCTTTTTCCTCACTTTTCACATCTTCTTCAAAAGACTCTGGTTCTCCATCATCAGTAAGAAGGACATACTCGTCATCTGGATAATGACCTTTTAGATCTCTAAGAAGAATAATAGGCTCTTCAATGGTAGGAGCATCTGAGTTTTTTGCAACATCCTCATGAACAGTATCATCACCTGGAAGGTTATTTTGCAAATCATACTCATCGTTACCAGGTTTATTTGTCTCTCAAACTGGATCAAGATTAATCAAACCATCTTTATCAGGAGATTTCATCTTCTCTTCCTTTCTAATGTCTTCAATGGTCTGATCTTCTATGAAAACCGCATCACGACTTCTAATAAGCTTCTTCTTAGCTGGATCATAAAATCTATAGCCAAACTCATTAAGACCATAGCCAATGAAGACACATTGTATCATCTTGTCTTCTAATTTTAGACCTCTAATCTTTAGGCACATGTACAAAGGCTTTACATCCAAAGACATGTAAATGGTCATAAGAAACAATTTTCTTATACCACACTCTATCAGGAACATCACCCTAAAAGCATAAGCGGGAGATAAATTGATAACATATGCAGCAATCAGTAAAGCCTCCACTCGGATTGGGATAACTTTGCTTCAGAAAGCAAACAACAGACTCTCTCTACCAAGGTCCTGTTCATCCTCTCTACTAAACCATTCAATTAAGGAGTCTTCGAAGGCGTCTTCTGTTGTCATATACCTTTCTCTCTACAGTAAGCATCGAAAGGTCTGTAGTATTCGCTACTAGTGCAAATACACTTTAGTTTCTTCTCTGTTTCTCTTTCAACAGAGGCCTAAAACTCTTTAAAAATACCAAGAACCTTGTCTTTCCTTTTTAAAGGATAAACCCAAAGCTTTCTAGAATGATCGTCAATAAAGCTAACAAAATAAAGATGACCACTATGCAACATAGTTTTTATAGGGCCACAAAGATCTCAATCAATTAATTAAAGTACCTCTGACTTCCTAGAAGGAGATTGGCTCTTAAAGGACACTCTATTTTGCTTTCCAGCTAAGCAATTAGAACATTTATCCAAAGTGACATCTTTTAAACCAGAGATCACATTCTTCTTGGCTAGTTCATTAAGCCCCTTCTAACTGATGTGACTGAGCCTCTTGTTCCATAACTTTGATAATTCATCGCTAACAACAATATTTGTACCATTAACAAAAACAATAACCTTGGTCTAATACAAACGTGAAAGCTTCACTCCATATGCAAACACCAAGGAACCTTTACTGAGTATCCACTTTCCTCTTTCAATTTTGTTGCAGTAGCCTTCATCGTTAAGCACACCATGGGAAATCAAATTTAACGGTATATCAGGATTGTGTTTGACATTATTCATGTAACACCTCACTACCGCCCGATGTATGCACATGCACCATACGGTCACACGTGCACATGCTCGATAGAATTGGCATGTTAACTATATCACCTTCACTTTATTGCATGGCATCACAAGTAAAATCATAAATAGAACAAGATCTAAAATCCAAAAGTCTCCTCATTTCATTTCATAAACCATCATTTACAATGTAGCATTATCCATCATCCACATTTATATAACATCATCCTATGAGCATTTACAGCTCAGTCTACCAAGTATACTACATACTTGAGGAATTAACGAAAGTTAAAAACAAAGACTAGTCCTTCAGTCCCAGCTGACCAACCTTTGAGCCTTGCCTTTACTTCAAAAGTTATACAAAAATGCTTCTAATGCAGTCTTAGAAGCTAAGTCGTCGCTCTCTCGAACCTGAACTTGTCAACGTTGCAATTTTGGTGAGTTTTATGAACTTAGTAAAGTAACCATCCTCAATGGTTCATTCTTGTCAAACCACAAAATAATTGATAATCATGTTACCACATAATTCACATCAACCTGACTATCATCAAGTAATATCATAAAACACTTTGTACACAATAGTCATATTTCAATCACATAGTCCAAACAATTCATCATTTCATTACAATTTTGTAGAACACAATCATCAATAATTTATCACAGGTTCATTCAAGAAAGTTCTCACAACAGTGCAATCATTCAATTTATTCATTTCATAAGGCAATGTTTATGAGACACATTCATTTGTTACGTCGCTGTGACCGTGTGTATTTTTCACTATCCCGTATCCATTGTTGAGCCTTTGGCTCTTTCCACAAGTGTCTGAGCTTTATGCTCTCTTTTTTTTAACTGGTGACATCAGTCACAGCTGCCTTTATATTCTATGCATTGGAAATGAAATGCATTCACTAATTCAATCATCATATTCATTCAGTCACATTCACATTATTTCTCATTCACATTTTTCATCGAAATTTTAGTCCAACATTCAACATTCACGTTGAGAATCAAATAGTCAATCTCATTCATGTACAAGTAGCACTTCCAATGTTTTAATCGTGCATCAAAACTCCTCGGATATTTCATGTATCGAATTCAGTACACGTTCTTCAATATTAAATTCAATTCAGTAATAAACAAAACAAGTTAAGGTGAGACCATCTTAGGTTGCTCATAATTGCTCCCTTTTTTCCTATTGCCTTGGAGTTCCGACAATATCTGAAACCGGTCGCTCAACTTGCTCTTCTATATGCAATCGAATACAATTTCATGTTACCACATTGTTCATGTAACTAAATATGCATTTTTATAAATGTATCATGTAACATGCATGTTTAATGGCATATGCCTGGGTATGCTTTTGTAGTAAACCGATGAAAAGAATTGTACTCCAAATGTGTCAAAATTCATACACTCATTAGCTATTCCAGCTTTCTTATCAACACGGATTTTCGGGTCTACTTTACATGATCATTAGAACAAGGAAAATGGTGTATTTATGTAACACTTTCTTTGTTGGGACCCGATCTCAAAAGCCGGACCCCAACCGGAAAAGCGGAAAACTGAGATCGAAAGAACGAATCCAAAGAAAAACGAATAGCAAAGAACAGAACATAAGCCGAAAGAACAGAATACGAACGAAAGCAAAGCGAATTCAAAACGGAAACAAAAAAAGTGAAACGAAAAGAACGAAGCGAAACAAAAGCGGCAACACAAGAGCAAAAACGAAATCGAATTCGAATCGAACTGAAACAAAATATCCGATATCCACAAACAAAAGCTTTAGAAAAATGTCTCGTTGCGCTGAAAATCCTAAGACTAAATCGATTCGAAATCCAGTATAAACTTTTTTTTCATTCTTATTCGTCTCTATTCAATCTCATACAAAGTACTTCAATATCCCATTAGTAAATTCATCCTCATGTAAAACTCAATCCATAAAAATCTTTTTATACAAACATACACATCCCAAAATTTTATCTTTTAACCAAAGTCTTATTCTTATTATATCCTTGCCCTAGAACCCATTTCTATCAAAAATTCGACAGCATAACAGATGCATTTTAAGAAACCCTAAACCTGCAAAGGGTTCAAAATACACTTCTATATAATCACATCCAACCATACTACTCATCGGACCTCTTGTCCGGAAACCCAGCTTAAGCAAACACAATTCTAAGCCTAAGACACTTCAATACGTCTCAATCAAAATCCAAAATCAGAACTCAACTTCATTC
>JANZLC010000005.1:22783511-22806197 GCA_026413385.1 Erythroxylum gracilipes
TTTGTATAATTAAATATTTAAAATTTAAATTCCTATTAAAAATATTCAACAAAATACTAAGCTATATAATTTTCATATCTTTATAATTTTTTTTAAGTCATGTCCTTATAAGTCATTTTATACATAAACAGCTAATACTAAACAGCTAATTTTACCAAACATCTTTAACAAACAGCTAATGCAATTCGCTGGTCAAATCAGCTAATAGAATCAGCTATCAGCTAACAGCTAATAGAATCAGCTAACAGTTAATGCAATCAGCTGTTTGCCAAACATGACCTATGAGAATTTGAATTGAAATAATTTTGGTGAGTTCAAAAAACATAATGAAAAAGAGGACATATAATTAAATTTCGATATGTTTATATTTCTATATAAGAAGTATATTAAAAAAAAGAGCAAAATGGCTGTAATGGATTAAAGGACTTGAAGTTAAGGAAACACTTGAGAGTTGGATTATAGAATTTATATATATGGATAAAATGTCTAGAATGACTCTTAAGGATTAATAATAAGGATATAATGCCTAGAATGAATCATATAACTTAAAATTAAGTAAGAAATCACTAGAGTTAGGTTTTAGGTATTAAAAATAGAGGTAAAGTGCGTATATTTTGCAAGAGCTTAAAGTGATGATAAAATTCCTAGAATGATTCTTAGGGATTCAACAAATTTTAGAATTTGATTTAAAAAGAGGGAATATCTAGGGTCCATTAACTTAATACCTTTTGTTTTATTAATTTACCCTCATTTATTAAAACCATTTTATTTTTTAAATTATGGGCTCTCATTTTTCATCTTTTTTCCCATTTAAGTCATGCATTACAAATTTTACGTATCAAGAAAACAAAAGAAAAAAAAGAAAGAAAAAAACTTTTATTTTTAAGATTGATTTTAAGTTTAAGTTTTTTTAGGTGTGACCTTTTCGAATTGAACCTATTAATTTTAAAATTATTATTTTGATTATGGACCACTTCAATCAAGGCATAAACAAAATTTTCTTACGAAGCATCTATAAAATAAGTGAGACCAAGTTACTAGGCGAAAAAAAGATTAAATAGATATTTAAAAATAATACATTATTCACATTATAATAAAGATAAGAGTGAGAGATTTAAAGTTCAATGACCACTTTAAATCACTTTTGCTTCGTCAATCTTTTTGCTTACTTTGATGATGTTCGATTCCCACTTTTCAATTTTTAAGCTCTAATTTTTATTGGCTTCTACTACAAAGACAAAAAAAAAAAGAGAAAAATAATTGAAACAAAATAAATATAGAAGAAATGATTGACAATATAAATACGAAAAAGGACTTATCATTATTGTTGATACTGGAAGTTTGGAAAAGCTTCTTGCTATCTCTTATTCTTTTCTTGCCATCTCAAGATCATTTAGATGTTGAATCTCCTTCCATTTCACAAACTCAATAGGTTCATTACTACTTTTGGGCTCATCTATATCCAATATTTTCAAATAGTTAGCATTGACGAAGTTCCATTCCACCCTAAATCTAGATTAAGCCTAAAAAAATTCCATTATAGCGACTTTGGTTTGTACATATTAGATTTGAATAGCTATAGAATGAGGCCAGCTACATAGTCATCATTTAGTGGCCCTTGTGTGGCTAATCTTCTACACTTCGTCAATAAATTGAAAAATATAATGGGCCAGCCACGTAGTCGTCATTTAGTGGCACTTGTGTGGCTAATCTTCTACACCTGGTCAATAAATTGAAAAGTATAATGTATTAAATCATCTGATTTGATTTATTTTCATTGTTCAATTTATATATTGAGTATCAATTATTTTTCTATGTTCATCTTTTATGATTGTATTGATTAATTACTACCTAAGGAATTTTATGTTATTTTTATTATAATCTATATTAGATATTAAATTCAGAATTATTTAATCACTTTAATCTATAAAGCAACTCGGGTTTAATAAATTGTTATTGCTCAAGATCTTAAAATCTTAAGAAGGAAAATTGATCGAATTAAATGCAACCTTATAGGCTCTATGTTATTCTATTTCATCAATATTTCTAATTCTTAAATCTATTACTCAATAAAAATTTTAAGCATATGTTCTAGCATTATCAATAATTAAGGTTAATTGGATAGAAGTTTCTTTCTAATTAACTATGACTAAGAAGGGAAAGGAATTAATTTTGAAGGTAAATATTTGAAGTATAAATTGATTTACTCTTATATTGGCGATCAATAAACAATTCTCATGATGGATGTGGACTAGAACAATATTTATTTCCTATTAATTTCTTCATACCAACTTGCATTGTTTCTGTGATATTTTTTTGTATTATTTCATTACAATCAAAATTGCTTATTTATTCTTGTTTGTAAAAGCACGAAACAAGACTAAGCACTCTTTATAAGATTGACCTTTGTACCTACCACAATATAGTTGTTAAGAGTAAGGTATTTTTTTTTAGTGCCCATGACGTAGCACTAGCCTTCTCCTACTATTACTAGTAAATTAATAAAATATTTTTATTGGATTTTAATGTGAAACTATACCTGAGTAAATGGAAAAGCACTAGAAGTGAAAAAAAAAACCAAGTTATAAAGAAAATAAATTAGCTATGAGAAAACATCTAGATAAGAAATCATGTACCATTATCTTTATATTTATGATTCTATAAATTCAAAAGGTTTACAAACTAGACTGATGAAATTTACTAAGTTGATGAAATACTCTCTTTTGAGTTATAATTACCTATTCTCAAGTTGATTAGTCGATACAAAGAGTTATATAGGCCTATCTTTAGTATCTTATACAATTTTTAACAATAATGTTATGATTCATTCGTATATAGCTGTAATTAAATCAACTTTAAAAAATAAAAATATTTCTTAGAAATAAAATTTTCATAAGTAAATAAAATCAATCCTTTATGAAGATAACAATATGGTTTCACTTATCTAGATATAAAAAATATTAAGCCACACATTATCTTTAAACCAAAAAATGTAAACAATGGAATAAAAGGAATCAAAAGAGAAAGTATCTCATATATGACCTTGATATTCCAATATAATTTTAGCTCTTAGGATGATTTTCAATTTCCTTCTTAAAAATGACTACTAGGCATCATTTTAAATTTTTTCTCTCCTTTGACGGTTAACCATAATTTTAAAAATTAAAAGAATGAAAAGTTTTTATTTTATGTTTCCACATTTTTAAATATTTTTTTATAGCAAACATGGTCTAAGACATGGTAATTTTTTTCCATGTAATTTACTATTTATCGTATGGGAGGATCATAGGCTTTAATATACATGTCTTATAGGTTTTGTTTTTTTCACTGTTTCTTGTTATATAAAGGCACAAGGTGTAACATATTTGTCTTTTAGGCTATGCTTCTTTTTCACTTTTTCTTTAATACAGGTATTGACTGTAACACCCACATATACCTTGTAGCGCCCCTTACCTTAGGGTACATATCGGGAAACCCTACGGATATTCTAGTATATAACCTATGATAATGGCACGCTACGATCAATCACTACATTCACTTAACATGACATCATCTATCTTTATTTTCTTATGAACACCATACGAAAAGTCACAATATTTTGAAACCAAATTTCCTCCTTTCATTTCATAAAAATCGAATTTCTACATTGACAATTTCCAATAACATCAAATATCTACAACGTATCTTTCAACATTCATACTTATACATCAACATGGCCTAATACAAAAATGTGCTACATGAAAGAGGAAATTACACAAAATCTATCTAATCTGTCCATATCCAACTGACTGACCTTTGAGTCATTTCTTCTTGTTCCCAAAAGTATAAATGCCCCTCAGTAAGTAATGTCGTCCTTCGGTCCTAAAAAGTCAACGTTGCAATTTTTGTGAGTTTTGTGAACTCAATGAGATAACCATCATCGATGGTTCACTCAATTCATGCATCACATCATTAAATATAACATATATTTCATAACTTTGCATAATTGATCACATATCACATTCTCACTCAAGAGTAGACAATTTTGCATTTTAATCAACCAAACATTCTTAATAAAATGCATACGAAATGCTCATGTGACTCCTTGCTAATTATTACGTTGTTGTGACCAAGTGCCTAACTGTCCATTATCCATTGTGGATACCGAGCTCATTCATATTGTCCCTTATCTGTTGGTGATAAAGGGCTCATTTGATATAGTCAGCCTTCAGCTCTTAATCACATTCAAAGCTTTAAGCTTGTTTTCGGTGGCTCCTCAAGTCACTACTCTCATTATCTGATTATGCATTCATGTATGGAATGCATCTCTTATGATTAAATCATGTCATGAAACATTTAGTTCGTCGCATTCACATTCAAATAGCACTTCAATATCTCATTCATATATCACAGTCATCGGACCTTCATTGTCTGGAATCAACGCAATCAGTCACATTCATCTATCATTCAAAACACAATTTAAGCAAACAGTAATTGAGAGAAACCGTCTAGGTTACTCACAAGTCGCTTCCGAAGCTAACGCCTGGAAGTTCCGGCAACATCTGAAGGTTGACGTTCCAGTTGCTCCTCTATAACAAACAATATACACATTAAACTAAGGTATGAACAAAAAAATCAATTACAATACATTTGAAATGCTAGAATACCACCGAAGCTCTTTATTTTTGTCTGGCGACTGTTAAATGGATTGCTTCCCCTATAAGAAACACTTAAACAACTAGGTTTCTCTATGGCTACAAAATGTTATTTTTGTGAGAATTTAGAAGATATTAACCATGTATTTTTTTCTTAGATATAGCCTTCTAAGTTTGGTCTTATTTTGAAGGGAAAATGAACACAAGAAAACCATATTTGAATGTTAGCTCATTTGACACTCTGGATATTTGGTGGAAAAAAGAGATGCCTGTTAATACTACAACGAAAATCTGACAGCTTCTACTAGTTTTTATATGTTAGAATTTGTGGTGTGTTTGTAATAAAGCTTTTTATGATGATCATAATACAGAGGCCAGTTCGGTAATACATCTTGTTCATAAGCATTTATATAATGCTAGTATCATCAAACCTTTTATGATGCGCTCAATTAAAGATCAATTTCCTATCTCCACTAGTTTGATTTGTAACTTATTACCTCCAAAACTGATCAAAATTAGTAAGGTATTGGTATGGAATGCTCCTCCTCCTTTTTGGCTCAAATTAAATATAGATGGATCAAGTCTTGGTAATCCCAGTGCTTGTGGTATTGGCAAAATTATTCGAGACTCTAACAAGAATTTTAAGTTTGCAAGATAAAAAATTGTTCAACATAGGACTGGGTGCTGAATTAATTGGTGCTTCAACATTTTCATTTAGAGGGTGTTCGAAAGATATGTATAGAATTAGATTCCAAGCTACTGGTTCAAATAATGACAAGATAAATAACATGTCCTTAGTGTTGTAAATTTTTTTTTACAACAATTTCTACATCTCTGCAGGCTTTTGTCTTTAATATTACGCATGTTTACAGGGAAATAAATTCAGTAGCTGATGCTCTTACGAAGCTTGCAAGTTCCACGGACACGTCCTTGGAATTTAACAATTTAGATAACTTACCTCAATATATACGAGGTCTTTTTACTTTAGATGAACAACATTTTCCTTACATTAAATGATTTCACTATATCTATATTGTTATTTTCTTTTAATTTTCACGCAATGCCATTTTCCAATTTATAAGGTAAGGTTTATCTCCCCCTCCATCTTGTAATGACATTTTATTATTAATAAAATAGGGTAGCCATCTCCTCCATGGTAACGTCCTTGGTTAAAAAAAACTAACTAGTATATTATCTTATAAACACAAGTCTATTAAGAAATTAATTGGAATTATCTAGATATTTAATAAAAAATATTTGATTATTACTTTGTGTAAGGACTAATTTAAAAGTGACACTAATTATATGACCAAAACGGAAAATTTATAATTTCAAATGTATAAAATAATAAAGGAATAAGTATAATAAGCTAATTATATATTATGGCAATCCTTCATTTGCCAGAACTTTTTAACAATATCTTTTATACAATTTTTTTTTGATTTATTGCCAATCATATATACTGTGACACCCAAATACCCCCGTGAGGATATGTAGATGCTACACAAGACAGTACAAACAAACCAAAATATTTTGCGGAAGCATAGCATTAAAAAATCTTCCATTGGAAACAATTCGTAACAAACATACATAATATTATACGCTGAGCTTAAAACAAACTTGTTTCAAACCGAAAATCAGCCTGACAATAGTTATTATAATTTACAACAATTCAAAGTTATACACTTAAGATACAAGCCAACATAAGAGCAAAAATACATGTTTTATCAAAACATCAACTCAGACTCCATTGGCCATTACAGTTGACTTGTCTCAAACTTTATAATCCTCACTCTGAACCTACACGGGGCAATTCTACCGTGCTAAGCATCTAACTTAGTGAGTAATAACTAATCTACGTTAAAAGACTGCTTTAACAACAATTCAGACATAATGCATTTCTGAACAGATTTTATAATTAACAAAACTGCATAACACAAGAGGGTATAAACCCTTTAGAATCAAAACATAATTAATTTATGTCAGAATCAAACAGATATCAAAATACAAAATCAGATGACTGCTAAATCCATTTATAGAAGCGAGTAACGAGACTTATATAAAAGAGACCAAAGTCTCGACATCGAAATGTCACAGAAGAGCCCAAAGTCTCGACATCAAAGTGTCACAGAAGAGATCGAGATCTCGACTCCGAAGTGTCAATAATAGAAGACACGGAAGTGTCACAGAAGCAGCTGCAGACCCTTCTAGGCATGCCTATTTACCTACAACTAGGACTTAACATATTCAAAAACAAAAATATCTAAAATTCAATTCACATATCAATCAATGTTTTCATACCATATATTTAAGCATATCACATTCTTACAGCTTTGCAAATCATTCAATGTTCCAAATCAGTAGCAACAAAACAGTCAAAGCAAAACTATCAAAAATTTCTTACTGAATTACTTACAAAATTGACCATCTAAATTACTTACAAAATTTACCATCTAAATTACTTACAAAAGCTCCCTTTTTGCTTATTGCCTTGAAATCTCGGCAATATCTGGAAGTGGTCGCTCTATGCGTTCCTCTATAACATTTAATACAAACACGTATCACTATTTTGCATGATTATGAAACTATTTATGCACATTCATGTATACTTAATATGTATGATGCATGTTCTGACAAATTCCGAGTTTCTTATCCTTAATCTTGTCACATTATCAATCATGTGAAACCATACTAAATTTCTCAATCCAGATTTATTTCACAACCAACTTTTAGGTCCACTTTGCTTAATTATTATCATCAGGAATGTGAGGTAATTTGATGATACTTCCTTTTAGAAATTTGTTCTCCCAAGTCTTAAGTTTCTAATGAAAATCATGCTATTTGGTTTTGTATATTGAAAGTTTTACTCAAAAGATCTCAGACTATACTTAAGCTTCATCAGAATTCTTATCTCAACTTCAAATCAGATTCTAAAATTCTTAGAGGCAAAGTTAGAATTTAATCACTTCAGATAATATGTATTCCTATGTCTCTAGTTCATTTCCAATCAAGAATCATCCCATTCAGAGCTCTACAGGTCAAGATATAAGCAAAATAATAAAGTATGTCCAGTAAAATTTTTAGTTAGACCTATTCCAACAGATTCCCTTACTTTGATTCAATCAATCTTTTCCAATTTAATTCATAAGACTACCAATTTTTATGGATAGGTAGAAACATGTGTTAGAAATCTATTAGTTTAAGTCTCATATCATTTGGAGTCGGATGACAACGTTATGGCCAAAATAAGCAAAGGTGTTCAAGGTGAGTCAACCCTTCGGGTGCACCATCATGCTACTCCCAATCATACCAGCAAAGTCACCGTCGTGCTTAAGCACGATTGTGACTCCCAACATACCTAGCAAAGTCACTGTAGTGCTTTTAAACCTCCAAACATAGTCTATTACTTCATCTCATCTCACAATCATGACATACCAACTTTTTCAACACCCATTTTTCCATAAACTCAACTACAGATTTGCATCTTCTTCATCTCTTCCATTTTTCTCAAGATTTCTCAATTCCAGCTTATTCAATGAACACATATAACACTTAAACTAATTCTTCTACTTCCATTTCAACTCATCATAACCCAAACAAATAAAAAAATCCAAGATTTAATAAAAAATCAAAAAAAAAAACGAATCTCATTCACGTAACTTCCAATTTTCTGCATTTTCTATCTTCTGTCATTTTCAACAACACAAGTGCTCAGATCATTTCATTATCACAACCTTACCAAAAGCTACACTCCATATCATTAAACTCATTTAAAACCATTTCTACCAATACTTAACAGATTCATACATGTACAGTGAAAACAAACTTATGTGTATTTCACACTATCACCCAAATGCTTCATACACAAACCATGCATGTATTCCTTTCTCAACCGTGAAACATCATCAAACTTATTCACAGCACCAAAAACTTAAAATTTCACTTACCTTGCTTTTAGAAAACCTACCAGCAGTGAGAGTGAAGCAAGGTTCGGTGTTGAGGAAAAACCAAGCAAAACCAAAGAGCAAATAATGAGCTTCATCGTTCTCAACTTGTGATTACGTGTTTAATTAACTCATTGACACATGGCCTCATTGCATGTGAGCCATTTATCATTCATAAAGAAGTGCTACATGTCCAAATAACCATTGGTCTATTTTTCTTAATATTCCAAAATTTCTAGAAAAATTCCTAAAATTCTCAAAAATTCTGAAATAATGGCAATAGTATCTGAATGACTTTTCCACAATTTAATCTCATTTATAAATCCATTTTACTCAAAAAATGTAATTGAATGCATGCACAATTTATTTGTATGTGTCAAATTTCATAAGCATGTATCAACGAATACTCAATCATGCAAAGCATAAAGTGCACTGAAATTCCTAAATTTTTTAACCCCTAACATCATGGGGTGTTACAATTCTTCCCTCTTTAAGAAATTTCATCCTTGAAATGCATACCTGAACCAAATAGTTGCAGATACTAAGCTTTAATGGTTTATTCAGGTTCTCATGTTGCTTCCTCAAGTCCATGGTGTTGCCATAGTACCTTTACTAAAGGTATTTGCTTATTCCTAAGTTACTTGACTTCTCGGGCTAAGATAGAAACTAGCCCTTCTTCATACTGCAAATCTAGTTGTACTTGAATTTCTTGCACTGAAATTTTATGTGTCACATCAGAACGATATCTTCTTAGCATAGAAACGTGGAACACATCATGTAGCATGGACAATTCTTCAAGAAGAGCCAACTGATAAGCTACTGGTCCAACTATTTTAAGAATTTTGTAAGGGCCAATGTATCGCGGAGTAAGTTTACCCTTCTTACCAAATCGAAGTCCATTCTTCCACAGTGACACTTTCAAGAATACCTTATTGCCTACCTGATATTCAATATCCCTCTTTTTTAGATCAGTATAAAACTTCTACTTATCACTGGCAGCTTTCATTCTTTATTGAATAATCTGAATCTTTTCTTCAATATCTTTCATAATTGCAGGCCTGATCATCTTGCTTTCACTCAACTCAGTCCAACATATCGGATTTCTACACCTTCTACCATACAACGCTTCATAAGTCTCCATGCCAATGTTGGTCTAATAATTGTTGTTGTAAGCAAACTCCATCAGAGCTAAATACTTATCCCAACTTCTTGGAAACTCTAACACACAACCTCGAAGCATGTCATTAATGTTTGTATAACCCGTTCAGACTATCCATCTGTCTGGGATGGAAAGTAGTACTAAACTTAACTTGAGTTCCAAGAGCCTTCTGTAGTCTTTTCCAGAATCTCGAAGCAAATCTAGGATCACGATCTGAAATGATAGACAATGGTACTCCATGCAGTCTCACTATCTCATTCACATACAAATCTGCAAGCCTATCTAAAGAATAGTCAGGACGAACAGGCAGAAAATGAGCATATTTGGTAAACTTATCCACAATTAGCCATACAACATCATTCTTCCTTTGAGTGAGAGGAAGTCCAGTGACAAAGTCCATGGTAATTGTTGGCCCCCGAAAATTTTCTTGTTGAATTAAGCATGATTTAAATGAATTATGAGATTTGATGGATTAATTTTTGGAGCTCATTATTTATGTCAAGGCTAGTAGGATTTTTATGAAATAGATTAATTGAATTGAAGCATTAATGTTATAAGAATGAATGAAGGACATTGTTGGAAGTTCACTTAGGATTATAAGGCCATAAGGTTTAATGGAAGGGCAAATTGGGAATTTCACGCTTATTAAGAGTAGAGATTAGAAGAAAAAGAATTGTGAATCAGGGAAAGGAGAAGAGAGTGTCGTGGAAGAAGAGAAAAGAAGAACTTGAACACTTTGAGGCTTAAACAAGTAAGTATAAGCATTAACCTCTTTTGATTTGATGAATGAACCTTATTTAGTGAGAGTTAGAAATGAAAATGGGGTTGAATATGTGTAGGAAGTTGTTGTTGAATGGTGTATAAAAAATGTTTTAATCTTTTAGGGTTAATAATTATGTTGTGTTTGTGAATGATTTTGGGATTGAAATGAGCTTAGAAATGAAGTAGGAATGATGTTTTAGAGTTAAGATGGATTATATTTGAAAGATGGGAAGTATATAGTTGAAGAATGCCAAAAAAATAGGTTTTCAGGAGGTTTTTGGAGTCGTTCACCGCGGCGCGCTGTTGCCCTCGCCGCGGCGCACTCCAACAATCTTGCCGCGGCGAGACCCATTTTTCTGTACAGACATGCTTCGGTATTTTAGGCGTAAATTTTTCTGTAGATGTCCAAATGAGGTGTTTTTTTATTCTTTATAAACTAGAGACATAAGAATACAAGTGTTTTGAAGGAATGAGGTATTAATTCAGTCTCTAAAAACCTAAATTGTTGGATGAAAGTTGAGTATAGATTCTTGTTTCAGCATAAGGATAGTCCCAACATGATTGGGGCATAACTTTTAGAGTACCAAACCAAATTGAAAGATTTTAGAGTCATTAGAAACTCAAGACAATGGGGAAATTTGTTTTTAGAAGAAAGTATTATCAAATTTCTTCATTTACTTAATCATAAATTGGAATTCCTATTGAATGGACTTTTGGCTATTGTTAAAGGAAATCAAGGAAGGAAAAAAGGAGAAAAGTATGAGGCACCTTTGAGCAAGGATTTCTAATGTGGGTTTCACGTTTATAATAGAATTAATGAGCCATAAATGTTTCCTTTTAAAGCAAAAGAAGAAAATGATTTCAAATTGCTTCATAATTGTTGCATTATTACTTTAAATGATTTGAGAAATTGCTATATGCTTGATATGTGAATTTGGTTGATGAAATGTGAGATATTTCTTGTTCATGAACAATTGTGTTTTCGAAATATGCCTTTGTGGCAAAATATCAAGAAAAATCAAGTTTTCAAAATGTGTCATTTTGGCAATCTGTTTTCAAGTCATGAAATACATGTTATGTGGGTTTATGGTGGTCCCCTAAGTTAAGTCATATGTACGTTGACCTGCCCGCTAGTGGCATAGAGCTCCTTCATGAACTCCCATAAGTTGACGGCTATGCAAGACCATTAAATGGGATTGCGATAGTACGTTCTGTTACACAGGAACCTTAGGGGAAATGTGTAGTACGTTCTATTTTGGACTCACCCAAACCATTCTGATGTGCTTATGTGCTCACGATTTGTTTGATAAGATTGATGCGTACATGATTTGTGCTATTGTGAATTGTTTGACAAGTTGATATTTTCATGAAATAAGTGTTTTATGATTTTTAAATGAGAAATTACTATGATTTCGAAAATGTACCATGGCAATAAGTTTTGAAAATAGTTTTTGTTTGTTTCTTTGTTATAAACTTATTACCCACGAGCTTTTAAGCTCACCCCCTTTCCTCCCCATCTTCAGGTGTTGAGCAAGAGACTGAGTGACTGAGATTCAAGGCATTACTCCAAGTTGTATATTTTTTTATTTTAAGCTAGATTTTGTAACCATGGGGTTTTAGTTGCATTTCAAGTATTATTAGTTTAAGTGTCTTATGTATTTTGGGATTTTGAGGCCTTGATGTATTGTGATTTGAAATGTCATTACGGCTTTGTAAAGAACACTTACCTTTTGATGTTAATGAATTATGAATTATGTATAGATGATGTTGAGTGGAAATATGAATTAAGTATACTTGAGGAAGTTGTCGATTTGATATAATTATTTTGATTGTGAATTGTTATAACATACATATTTATAAGTGAGATGTGTTATGGAAAAAGGAACATAGAAATGGTATGAGACATTAAGCTTTTTTATTTCTTTGGATTACGCTCACGTTGGTATGACAAGCACTAGTACGCATACGTTTTATGGTTCAAGGGTTGGACTTTGGAAACGGGGCCCAACTTGTTTGGTATCAGAGCAAGAAGAGATAACAAGGAACAACACTCTAGTATGATGGTAATTTGTTAAGAGTTGGATTTCGGAAACGGGATCTAACAGTAATGTTGTCCCATTTCCATTGAGGAATTGAAATAGGATGTAACAAACCAGATGGGACCTGGTGCTCAGCTTTAACCTGCTGGCATGTCAGATACTTTGCTACATAATCCACAACATCCCGTTTCATACTTGACCACCAGCAATACTACTTCAAATTCTGATACATCTTGTTTCCACCAGGATGCATAGTAAGTGCTTTATTATGAGCCTCAAACAACTTCTTCTTTAATTCATCATTAGCTGGCACACACAACCGATCTTTATAATACAACTCACCATTTCCTTACACAGAAAAATCAAACTGTTTACCTTCCTGAGTAGCCAAGATAAGTGGTTGTAACTTATCATTAGCTCTCTGAGCATCACAAATTTCTTATCTCAAAGTAGGCCTTGTTTTCAATTGAGCTATTAAAGCTCCATCAAATACAAATTTCCATTCACTCAACTTAAGTGATAGTGTTGAAATGGTCTTTTGAATCAAAGCATCAGCTACTACGTTGGCTTTACCCGGATGATCACAATACAATCATAGTCCTTAAACAGTTCCAACCAACGCCGTTGTGTCAAATTAAGTTCCTTTTGGGTAAGTAGATACTTCAGGCTCTTATGATTTGTGAAAATTCTTCATTTTTCACCATATAAGTAGTGCCGCCAAATTTTCAAGGCAAACACTACTGCTGCAAATTCCAAATCATGTGTAGGTTAATTATGTTCATGTGACTTTAGTTGCCTAAAGGCATAAGCAACTACTTGTCCATCCTGCATTAAAATACAACCCAACCATTTCTTAATGCATCAGTATACATAACATACCCCTTACCAAAAGTTGGTTGAACCAATACAAGAACTTCAGTAAGAAAACTTTTCAGTTGATCAAAACTATTCAGACATTTATCAAACCATTCTTACTTCACTCCTTTCGTAATGGTTTAGTTAAAGGGGATGCTATCACTGAAAACTCTTTCATAAACCAACTATAGTAACCAGCCAAACCTAGGAAACTGTTCACTTCTGTCACATTCTGTGGTGGTTTCTAGTTAGCAATTGCTTCTATCTTACTAGGATCAACTCGAATCCCTTGAGAAGAGACAACATGTCTTAGAAAAGATATCTCCAGAAGGTAGAAATCACACTTGCTCAACTTAGGATACAACTGCTTTTCTCGCAGGGTCTATAACACGATTCGGAGATGCTCAGTATGGTCATGTTCATTCTTAGAATATACCAAGATATCATCTATAAACACCACGACAAACTGATCCAGGTAAGGCCTGAAGACCCTATTCATCAGATCCATAAGTGCCGCTGGAGAATTAGTTAACTCGAATGGCATTACTAAGAATTAACAATGTCCATATCGGGTTCTAAATACAGTCTTAGGTACATCCACATCCTTTACCCGAAGTTGATAGTACCCCGATTGTAGATCTATTTTTGAAAACACTCTTGCATCTTTCAACTGATCAAATCGGTATTCAATCCTTGGCAATGTATACTTATTCTTCATTGTGACTCTATTTAATTGCCTATAATCGATGCACATCTGTAGTGTACTATCCTTCTTCTTAACAAACAACACTGGTGCTCTCCATGGTGACACACTGGGTCAAATAATCCCTTTATCCAGAAGCTCTTATAACTACACCATCAACTCTTTCAATTCAATAGCAGTCATTCTATATGGTGCTCTGGATATAGGAGCAGTGCCAAGCATGACTTCAATAGATAACCCACATCCCTTTCAAGAGGGAGTCCAGGTAATTCCTCAGCTCCATACTTCCCGTGTCTAAATCTCATACTTATCTGACTCCAATATTCACATCTGATTCGTTCAATATTCATTCATTCATTCTTATTCAATATTCCTTCATTCATATCCAAACATATATTACATATCTACACTGTAACATCATTCTCCAAAGCAACCATTTTATCAGATGTATACTCACAATAACTAATCAACTTATTCTTGAAGGTTTCTACATATATTGCTATCTTTTGCTTCATCTTACTTGGATATGTTCTTAATCAATTCAGAAATTTGAGATACGTAACCATCACAAAATTCTAATACCAAACCAAATGTTATAACCTTATACTGAATCACAAACTTTCAACGTGATACCTAAACAACCATTCTGGTTCCAAGTTCATCCTCTCAAGGTAATGTACTCTTTAAATTCCATCACTTTTACTTACATTTGCATTCTTTTTCTCTGTCAAATCCATGAAAATATATTTCCTTCCACATCAATTGAAAGGTATACCACCATAACATAATACTAATCTCATACTCCTTCATATAACCACGAATACAAATACACTAATTCTATGTTCAACTTATCGATCCATCTAATATCTTCTATATCAGGATATCAAAAAACTTTCTTTTCTCACACTCTATCATCTCGATTTACCCCAGAGGGTCCAGATATCGATGGACGAGTTTGCTCAAGATGATTGCTTTCAGTAACCTCGTCAATAGTCCCATGAGATCTTTCTATACTTAAATTCTATAATCAAACACATAGGACAAACCGCATTAGGCTAGACACAACTTTTACACTCAAGTATAAGCAGTAGTTAAGCGCTGGTTAAACCAAAATCGCCTAAACCATGCTCTGATACCAAACATTGTGACACCCAAATACCCCCTGGGAGGATATGTGGACACCACATAAGACAGTACAAACAAACCAAAATATTTCGCAGAAGCATAGCATTCAAAAATCCTCTATTGGAATCAATTCAGAACAAACATACATCTTATTATAAGCTGAACTTAAAACAAACTTGTTTCAAAGTTATATACTTGAGATACAAGCCAACGTGAGAGAAAAAATACATGTTTTATCAAATCAACAACTCAGACTCCATTGGCCATTACGGTTGACTTGTCCTAGTTCTTATAATCCTCGTTCTGAACCTATACGGAGAATTCCACCGTGCTAAGCATATAGCTTAGTGAGTAATAACTAATCTACATTAAAAGATTGCTTTAACAATAATTCAAACATAATGCATTTCAGAACAGATTTTATAATTAACAGAACTGCATAACACAAGAGGGTATAAACCTTTCAGAATCAGAATATAATTTAGTTTATGTAAGAATCAAACAGATATCAAAATACAAAATCAGATGACTGCTAAATCCATTTACAGAAGTGGATAACGGGACTTATACAGAAGAGACCGAAGTGTCACAAAAGAGACCGAAGTCTCGACATTGAAGTGTCACATAAGAGACTAAGGTCTCGATATCAAAGTGTCAGACACCAAAGTGTCACAGAAGCAACTGCAGACCCTTCTAAACATGTCTATTTACCCACAACTAAGACTTAACAGATTCAAAAACAAAAATATCTAAAATTCAATTCACATATCAATAAATGTTTTTATACCATGTATTCAAGCATATCACATTCTTAAAGAAGTGCTACATGTCATCCATAAAGAAGTGTTACATGTCCAAATAACATTGGTCTATTTTTCTTAATATTCCAAATTTTCCAAAAAAAATTCATAAAATTCCTAAAAATATGAAATAATGGCAATAGTTTCTGAATGAGTTTTGCATAATTTAATCGCATTTATAAATCTATTTTACCCAGAAAATATAACTGAATGCATGCACAATTTATTTGTATGTGTCAAAATTTATAAGCACATATCAACGAATACTCAATTATGCAAAGCATAAAGTGCACTGAAATTTTTAAATTTTCTGACCCCTAACATGGGATGTTACATATACTGTGAATATTTTATAGCAACTATATAATCTCATAAAAATATAGTGAAACAAAATACACATAAAATTAATATAATAATTTTTTATTGTCCAAATAATTTTTATATGAATGTCTACACATTACACTAACACCTTAAATTAAAAAAATTATTGATATACAATGCTAAAAGTTGATCACAATATCCATCAATAATTAGGGATATCAACTTTAGATGAAGCTCGAGTTAACCAAACTTTAAGTTAGGTTATGATTGGAGAGTGGTTAACAAAGTTATTGTTTAATTATGGATTCTTTTCATGTTAATTTTTATTTTTTGCGAAACTATATAAATTAATCAAGAAAATTATATTCACAATTAAATATATTATTTGCAGTTTTAAATACATATAAATTACATAAATAAGAATGAATGAATTTTATACTATTTACTTTTTATAATGTATATATATGAGTATGAAATATTTGTACGTTACCTTCTCAAATTTTCATGAAACTCATTGTAAATTACTAAATACAGTCAAGATAAATTGTATTCACATTTAAGTCTAAATTTTTATGGTTTTTTAGTAATAACTATAGATACTTATTATAATACAAAAAGTTTTTATATATTTATGTTAATTATTTAAAAATTTTGTAAAGCACGAAATTAACAATTGACCACAATTATAATTTAGAGATTAATTTTTGTGTAAAATTATGTAAGTTTGTTAAAACAATCATATTGATAGCTATATATATATATTTGTTTTTTAAAGCATGATAGTTAAGAAACATTTTAGTTTTAAAATTGTACATAAATTATAGACAAATAATAACATATATTTGAATAAAAGTTTTTTCCCCTTTTTTTAAAGATGCAGTTACATGAAAGTTCAAAATCTATATATTCTAAAATTGTCATAAATTGCATCATAAAATTTTGAGCATTATAAATTTTAAGAGAAATTGCGTTTATATTTAAGTTAATATTATAGTTATTCATATAAAAAAATTCCATACATACTCTTCGTAAAATAAAAAACTTACTTTTAATTATTTATCCAAATTATTTCAAAACCGTGCAAAAGCCCGGTTTCAAGACTGGTAACATACAAAGGAAACAAATGCTAAACATGACCGGATTAACTTCTGATGCCCGCACGAGCTTATTGGAAGGAGACCAACCCGAGAGAAAAAAAAGAACATGTTATCAGCATGGGAACAATGCATAAAAGAAATGGTAGGTGGAACAAGACTACTTGCTCTGATCCAGAGGAAGTGGACGGTACGGAAGAGGGACTAAGTACAAATCATGCACTCTCTTAGTTGCCGGTCCAAAAAGTTCTGACATGTCTAAAGCTTCTGGGTTCTCTCCATCGCCCAGTTTCCAATCAAAAAAGAACAGTAGATTGGCTAGTACGAGCTCAACATTAGTTATACCCATCAACAAACCCGGGCAAATCCTCCTTCCAGCACCAAAAGGAATCAATTGAAAGTCTGCTCCTTTGTAATCAATTGAACCATTCAAAAATCTCTCTGGGTTAAATTTCTCAGGTTCAACCCAATGATCTGGATGCCTTCCTATTGCCCAAGCATTAACTATGACAAAACTATTTTTGGGTATCTCATATCCATTAATGTTTACGGACTCACTATTCAATCTTGGACCAAGCAAAGTACCGGGGGGGTGCAATCTCAACGTTTCTTTGATTACTAATTTTAAGTAATTTAACATTGGAATGTCAGTTTCATCTATAGATCTTTTGTCTTTAAAGACTTGTCTCACCTCTGCTTGCGCCTTTTTCATCACTCTTGGATTTTTTATCAATTCGGACATTGCCCATTCTGTAGCTGTGGCTGATGTATCTGTAGCACCATCAAACATGTCCTGGAAATATTTTTGAGGGACAACCAACTATAAGAGAAGTTCTAAAATCGTGTAATCTTTAAGTTTAATGCTACTATATAAGAACTGGTTAAAGTATAAGAAAGAATATTTACCAAGATGAGTGCTTTGACGTTATCTGTTGTTAAAGGCACTTGAAGGTCGCCGTGATCCTGGAGATTCAAAAGACAATCAAGAAAATCCTGAGAAGAACCATTTCCGCCTTTTCCCTTGCTTTCTTTGCGTTCACGAATGATATCTTCAAGTAAGGTATCCACTTGGCGATGCAACTTCATAATTTTAAGCTTTGACCCAGTAATCACATGAAGAAATTTTGTGGAAGGAAACAAATCACCGAGGCTAAACTCTCCCAGTGCCTTCATGATTTGATGAACCATTGGTTTAAGTGCCAACTCATTCTTGCCCAAATTAGAAAAGACAGACCTTGCAGTTAGAGTAAAAGATAAAGAACACAGCATGCTACTTAGGTTCACTGGAGACCCTTCACTAGAACCAATAGTTTTAACGAGCTTCGACACTTCTTCTTCCCTCATTGACTTGAAAGATTTCACACGTTTTGCAGATAGCATCTCCGTTATGAAAATTTTGCGCACCTGTCTCCAATATTCTCCGTATTGTGCAAACGCCACGTCAGAGCTACGATAAAGTAGGACATCTGCGGCATACACAAAAGGCCTGTTAGCGAAGACAATATCGTATGTTTTTGTCAGTGTTTCGAATATTTCAGGTGAACAAATGACGACACTTGTAACTTCTCCCAGTTGAAGTTTCATAATGGGTCCATATTTCTTGGCCAAGTCTCCCATTCGGCGATGTGGTACATCTCCAATCATTTGGTGTAGGTTTCCTATTATTGGCAGCTTCGGTGGCCCTGGAGGTAGATTTTTTCTTGGTTTCTTCAGAGCTCTCAATAAAAGAAACACGAGACTAAAGAAAAGGCAGGCAATGAGAACTAGGCCTTGTTGCTCCATCAGTAGTGTTGAGCAAAGTTATCGACGAATTTAGTTCGTTCTGATGCTAGTAATTGATTTATAGACTTCCTGGGCTCTCAACCTGTAATTTTTTTTAGTTGAATAATTTAGCCACAGTGAAAAATTATATTAGCTAATACGCTTATGAAATAGATTGTACTTAAATTAACCTTAGATAATGTACGTAATAGTATTAAAAAGAGTCATCGAATTGATTTGACAATAATATAGGGCCTTATTTGAACTTATATATCATCTTGTTAAATCAATCGTTAAATTAATTTAATTGATTAAGTAATTAATTAAGTTTGAATTGGGACTTAATTTTCTCCAGTTTACAACGAATTCAAATTGGCCAAGTAATTAACTAAGTTCCATTAATATTGGAAACCTTGTCTTAATATTAAAAAAAGAAGAAGAAGCTTGCACACTTACACAGGAAGACTATATTAATCGGGAGTAGGTTAGATTTAGACTAGATAATTTAATACGTTTAAAAAGAAAGAGTCAGACATTAAAACACTTGAACGTCATGGTTATGGTTATGCTGTCGTGTATAATAATTCATATATAAATTATTACCTTTAAAGCGTTATTTATATTACATTACATGGAATCCTTTCTTTATTATATTCAGATTTCAGATGTGGTCGCGGGTAATTTGGGCTACCATTGACAAAGATAAGTAACTCATTTTATTGAACAGCCCTTTGTATATACAGCGATTTCAAGAGGATGCAAAAAGAAGAAAGAACATAAAACAGATCTCAAGGCAAAACTGAGAGCAGTGAACTTTGTACAAAAACGAAATGAATGAAAAGAGAAAGATAATTGTACTACTAACGCATCCAATCATAACATGAACTTAGAAAGTGAAATTAAAAAATAAAAAACTAAAGAAATACTTAAAAATAATAAAAAAATCAATAGAAAAACCTTTATTATTAAAAAATATATAATAATTACTAATAGAGTCGTTATTAAATTCACTTCTAGAAGATGCCTATTAGGGCGATATTATAAGAATTATGATTTTAAACATTTATACACTACAAGAAAAGAAGATATTTTGCGACGTTTTTAAAACGTCACATAATGTCTAAAAACGTCGCAGAATATATTCTGCGATATTTTAAAAAACGTCACAAAATGTGGTGTAGGTAAAAGGTTTCTGCGATGTTTTATATAAACGTCACGGAAAATACTGACATTCCGTGCTGTTTACAAAAACGTAACTGAAAGTTTGGACAATCTGCGACGTTTTTAAAAGCGTCGCTAATTCTCTAACATTCTGTGACGTTTTTTAGACAATCCACGATGTTTTTAAAATATCGTAGAATGTGAAGGAATTCGCGACGTTTTATCTTCCGCGACGTTTTTAGAAACGTCACATAATGTCTTTTGCGACGTTTTTATTATTATTTGTATTATTTTTCCATTTTTCAGAAATCATATTAATTTAATAATTTTTAATTTTAATAATTATTTTTTAAAATCCAATTTTTTAAATTCTTATTTGTTTAATAACTATCCAATTTTATTTATAAATTTTATTTATTTAATAATTCTTCAATGTTTTTAGTAAATCATTAATTTTAATAATTATTCATGTATTTCAAGAATTTCATACCTGCAGACAATTTATTATTTAATTACAATTCGCAAACAATCATAATACACTAATTAATATCAAAATACACTAATTTTAATTCGCAAATTTGTCATAATACACTAATTAGTACACTAATTAATCTGTAGGTTCATCTATCATCTGAATACCAAGAGTCCTTTGTTGAAAGAACATCCATCAGACATTGTATAAGTTTGTAAGACATAAGATAAGGAAGAAATGCTGTGGGTAATTTTGGGGGAAGAAGTAGCAGTATATCAAACGCAAAGTGCTTGTAGTTGTGAGATGATTGAAGAAGAGATCCCTCCATGACAACTTCACTAAAGTACTGGATATTGTTTGAAACTTCTTCTTTAAATGAATTAGACTTCCGACTTCCTTAAATGCCAAAATTAAGGAAGGCTTCCTTAATTAGACTTCCTTGGAGACTCTTTGAGTATAATTAGTCGGCATTATTAGAGATGTACGAAACACTTTGGGAAAGTCAAGTGAAAAGGTGAGATTATAACTAATTACAGATCAACTCCAAGATACGGTTACGGAAGGCCACAATAAGTTAGTATTATCGGTTGACACTCTAGTTAATCAAACACCAACGAGTATAATACAAGTTTCTTTTCATAATTATAATTGCACTTGTAGTTGTCATCAACTCAATCATATTATGATCGTCCACCTCTAGTTGGTCAATGCAAAATCTTTGAGACAGGCACTTGGAGTTAGTTGAATGACATTCTAGGTCCACACTGTAAATATTTCCTGCTTAATGATTGACATGTTTGAAACAAAGTTTGAGATCCTAAAATTTCTGAGTTGCACTGAACATAGATATTATAAAAATTATGATTTTAAACATCTATAGTTATTAGATTCTTAAATATATTGAACAATTGCACTAATGTAATGATATAGTAGGGAGGAAATTGCCAATCACAAATATACATAACTGCTTTACATCTTTCATTCAATAAATATTTCTTTTAAAAATGTAATTATATTAAATTTCATAGGGCATCAAGTGAAATATAAACGTAGCCATAGAGGTTGACTACATTGCTACATGACTCAAATAACAAAGAAGAATATACATTAGGTATGTAAATGAAACAATTTTCCACTTGGACTTAATGATCAGGGTGCAATTTAATCTTGTCTTTATATATGCAGAGATGAATGTTGGAAAATAGGGTTGAGATCCAATCCCGATCGTAAAGGAATAATCACGAAATTTTTTCGAGACTTTTGATTTTTCGAAAACCAAGATCTATTTAATTCTATAAAATGATCAACATAAATTATAATACAACAGAAACTTAATTCATATTTTTTTTCGAAGCTTAATGTTTATCTTGTCGTATCCTTCGAACCGTTCTCGAAATCGATTCATTTTAACCACCATGGCCGCACAAATTTCTGGCCTCTAATGGTGGTATCCATATAATGAGTTGAGAGAACTCTGTGACTCTTACAGAGAGAGTTAAGGAAGAAGTACTAGCTCCATAGAGCTTAGGCCTTTTTATAATAAGCTTTGGACGTTTTAGTAACTTAATTGAAATTAAATTCTAATTTCAATTAAACTTTAATTAGAATTACAAATAATTCTAATTAAAAACCAATTATGCCATTATAATATTCAAGATATTTAATCATAAAGTTTCTCAAACTTTACAATCAAGTCCAACTTGATTAAATTAACTTTGATCTCTTCAACCCATTCTATATGTGAGACCCATTATGTTCCCAAATATGTTAGCAATGATAATAAAATCTAATTTTAATTCATAATTAAAATTAAATAAATTAAAACTCCTTTTAATTTATCTTTAATTCTCCAATTA
>JANZLC010000005.1:22839917-22856059 GCA_026413385.1 Erythroxylum gracilipes
AAATCTCCTCATATCCAAGTCTACACTCACTCAGGTCCGAGTTATAGAATTCAATCTTATTATGCATGCTATGACCCGCTTCAATATCCACTTTTATTTCCGCGGGGTGAATCAGAATGGCGTCATGGCATTAAGTGGTAACCACAACTGTAGAGAAACAAAACAAAAAACCGAGAAGTTAACAAAGCTGGAGAGAAACTCCAAACATTGAATAAAATCGTAGGCCATTTGTACACACAATAAAACCTGGATGAAAGTGGAAGCAAAAAACACAAAGACAAAAAGGAAAAAAAATCATGGAAAAAGGAAAACTTACCAGAGCTGCAGAGAAACAAAAACAAAAACAAAATCTTACCAAACCTGGAGAGAAACTCCAAATGTTGAATAAAAACGTGGGCCATCTATACACACAATAAAACCTGTACGAAAGTAAGATATTCCATAGCTTGAAAATCACGAAATTGTTCCGAGATGTTATCGTGGTTTTAATCAACCCATTTGTCCAAATGTTGAATAAAACCGTCTTGAAAATCATGAAATTGTTCTGAGATGTTATCGTGGTCTTGATCAACGAATTTGTCCAAATGTTGAATAAAACCATAGGCCATCTGTACATACAATAAAACCTGGATGAAAGTCGAAGGAAAAAACGCAAAGAGGAAAACGGAAAAATAATCAAGGAAAAACCTAGAGAGAAACAAAAGCAAAAACGAGAAGTTAACAAAGTCAGAGAGAAACTCCAAATGATGAACAAAATCGTAGGCCATCCGTGTTGAAC
Organism: Erythroxylum gracilipes; assembly: GCA_026413385.1. Lineage (NCBI taxonomy): Eukaryota > Viridiplantae > Streptophyta > Magnoliopsida > Malpighiales > Erythroxylaceae > Erythroxylum > Erythroxylum gracilipes. The sequence goes on from JANZLC010000005.1 coordinate 22,840,696, forward strand.
AAAATCGTAGGGCATCTGTAAGAAAAATGAGAACTTAACAACACAAAGACAAAAAGGACAAAAAGTAAAGGAAAAAGGAAAAAGAAAAAATTATCACAGCTGCAAAGAAACAAAAGCATAAACGAAAACTTACCAAATCCGAAGAGAAACTCTAAATGTTGAATAAAACTGTAGGCCATCTGTACACACAATAAAACTTGGATGAAAGTCGAAGGAACAAACATAAAGAGAAAAACGAAAAAAAAATCAAGGAAAAACCTGCAGAGAAACAAAAGCAAAAAACGAGAAGTTAACAAAGCCAGAGAAAAACTCCAAATGTTGAACAAAACCGTAGGCCATCTGTGTTGAACAAAACCCTAGGCCATCTGTACACACAATAAAACCTTGATGAAAGTCGAAGGAAAAAACGCAAAGCCAAAAAAGAAAACAAAATCAAGCAAAAACAAAAACTTACCACACTTGCAGAGAAACAAAAGAAAAAACGAGAATTTAACAAATAGGCCATTTGTACACATAATAAAACGTGCATGAAAGTCAAAAATGGAAATATAAAATCATGGTGAAAGACCATCACTGAAATAAACCACCAATGAAGAAAAAAAACTGAAAGAGAAGCAGAGGATGTCCAGCCGGAGAGAGGAGCAGAGGAAGGCAAGGGCAGAAAGCTAAGGAAAGAAAGAGAAAAATTTGGAGAGAATAAATGAGGCAGAGTAATTGCAGAAATCTAGGGAGAGTAATAATAAAGGCATAACATCCAATGACAAAATATAAGACGTCAGATTAAATGGACAAACGGGATGGATTGCGTGGTCACAACATTCTATGAACAGATATAAGCCGTCAGATTAAATGGACGAGTTGGGATGGAAGAATGGACGAACGGGATGAATTGCATAGGCATAACATTTTAGCTGTCAGATTAAATGGACAGCGGGATGGATTGCGTGGCCGTCCATTTGAACTCGTCCTTAGTATATATACTTAATAAAATTAGGAACTCAGCTGCAAATTGTCATGACCTAGGAATGCTTGCAATAAAATTTTTGGTAAGAAGTATATTTATTTTATTTTATTTTCAAAGATTGAATAAAAAGGAACATAAGATATTTCAAAAAACAAAATATAACATATTCGGATCACAACATGAGAAACATATATCTTAAAAGATAGAAATTCCATAGTTGATAATTATTTAATTACGCTAAGATTATTGATAGGGCGCTAAGCAATAGCGCTCACCAAATCTCTGAATTACTCAACCAATAATAAACTACTCAACTGGTAAAGATGGTTGAAAGATAACAAACATAGGATTTTAATATAAAAAATTTCCATTATAGAGATAAAAATCATGAGACAAACTAATAATAAAATCCACTAAAAAAGAGAGTAGGATATAAGTGATAAAGATTTTGAGCCATCTCACTCAAGAACTCCCTACAAGATAATTACAAAAAATATCTCTAGCTCTTTCTTTAGGCAGCTTTCTTAATGCTCTCTTAAAACTTCTAGGAATAAGTACACATTGACATATAGTTGATCAATGTTATTTAGACTTTAAAACTCTTCTTTTGTTAAGTGTTTCTATCTCATGCAACTTTTGTCTCTCAAAACTATCTTTATCTCTAAATATATGGTTTTGTATACTTGACACAGCTGTCTACACAATCATTTGTGTTAACCGTGTCTAACCTTTAAATGATAAAACTTGATGTCACAGAGATACATGGTTATAGTAAGTTAGATGGTTAGATATGGTCAGATAATATGATCGTGCCAACCATTGACACAAGTGCGTTTGATTTTGAAGAGTTTCCTTTCAATTTGCACATGATTTCAAAAGCTTACACAGTTACGCACACAGACATATTCACCATTGATATGGATGTGTGCCTCCCAGACATGGGTTTATCCTCTAGAAATAACTTCCAATAATTAGTTGTACCTTAAATCATCCTAAAATTCACTTCTTTTCATCCATGAAGAAAATTAAGACCTTTAGAGCCCAAATTTAGTAATATTAAACAAATAAATGTCCATAAAATAGGGTGGAACTGTAACACTCTCCCCCTCCAGCCTATTCTGAAGGAGAAGTCTACCACCCTATTAATCACTTGAAAGCCATCTCGACGATCTTACTTTAAATCTTAGGCATAATCATAAGACCCACTTTCGTTAACATGTTGGCACCATTCTTATCTATTTGAATTTTTTTCAACTTCATTAGTTGCTCCTCAACCACAGACAATAACCAATGATATTTCACATCAACGTGCTTAGTGTGGGAAAGATATACATAATTTTTGCTGAAATCCATAACACTTCGGCTATCACAAAACACACCATGTACTCATCTTGTTTCACGTCCAGTTCTTGGAAAATTGCTTGAACTAAAGCACCTTCTCCCTCAGTAGTAGACAAAGCTATGCACTTTTGTGACTTAGATTACTAAAAAATAGTTCACCACATAAATTTGAACAAATAACCTAAGGTGGAATTTCTATTATCGAGATTATATTTAAATCTAAGTATCCTTTCAGAATTAGCTCACAACTTCTGAAACACATAAACAATTTGGAAATGCTCTATAAATATTTTAAGATCCACTTTACTTCTTTCCATTGTACCTTTCATGGATTGGATATAAATCTACTCACAAATCCAATAGCATATGTGATATTTGGTTTAATGCTTACGGTAGCATATGCCAAGGAACACATATTGAATTGAGGAGATACTTTCTTTCTCCTTTTTAGTAGTAGGACAAGCTCTCTTCCTCAACTTGAAATGAGTTGCTAATGGTGTACTCATTGGCATAGCATGGTTCATATTAAACCTCTCAAGAACCCATTTAATATATTTCTCTTGTGACAACTATAGCTTTTCGACTTTTCTATCACGAATGATATCCATACCCAAAATCTATTTTTCATAACCCAAATCTTTCATATCAAAGGACTTAGAAAAATCCTCTTCAACCTGCAAATCATATCAGAATTTTATCTAACTAACAACATATGATCCATATAAAAAAGAAGGATGATGAAATAATCATTAGAAAATTTTCTAAAATTCACAAAAGAATCAGCTAATGTTTATTTATACCCACTGCTCATCATAAACGAAATGAACTCCTTGCACCACTATTTGTGGTGCCTATTTGATCCTATAAAGATTGTTCTTCAACTTGAATGCAAATTACTCTTTCCTTTTAACTTTGAACCCTTATAAATTCTCCATGTAAATCTTCTCGTGCAAATTTCTATATATGAAAGTAGTATTGATATTAAGCTACTTAAGTTCAAGATCTAAACTACCAACTAGTCATAGTTTCATAGGTATCGATGTCATCTTGACTATTAGCAAGAAAGTCTCATTAAAATTTATACCTTTTCTTAATTATATCCCTTCACCATTAGTCTTGCCTTATACTTCAACAACATTTCACCATCTATCTTGATCTCAAACACTCATTTATTCTTCAAACCCTTCTAACTTTTGCTAAGCATTACTAACTCATAAATATCATTCGTTTTCGATGAGTTCATCTCCTCTAGTTGACCTTTAAAGTTGGACATCTTCCAACACTTGAGTAGGTTACTCCTTTAACCTATTATACTCACGGAGCTCTTTTATATTATCCATAGGATGTGTCTTATATGACACATCACCATTAGATTGCCCCTAATCATTATCATCTTGTGTTAGCTTGTGTTTTCTTTCTTCACTCATATGTTAATTAAAGAAAAAAGGAATAGGGGTATTATCTCCATTGCTGAAAGATAACCTATTGGTATTAATCATATCTACTTTGATGAGATATATGCACCCATCTTATGCTTATAAGACTCTATAATTGATCTAAAAGCTTTCATTTTTTAGTTCGTAGACCCTATAAACAAACTCCTCTACATCATATCCAACAAGCACAAAAGGAGTAGTCTTTAAATCTACTTTTGATCTATGCTCCTTTCGTACATGCTTAAAAATTTAAATCCAACCACCCTTAGATGTGTATAAGTTGGATCCTTACTTTTTCTATGCTTTTTAAGGAATATCAAGATTTAAAGGGACTAAAGGAGTCCTATTGATCAAACATACAATGGTTAGGACCACCCCACATAAAAAGGACTTTAGTAGATTGTGCATTCAGAGCATACAACTTACCTTCTGCATAATAATTATATTCATTTGATAGATGCATAATTGACCATATGTATACCTCATATTTGATGTATTTTTTCTTGATAAGTTATACTTTATCGTATATTTGGTACTTAATTCACTTCAAGTGTGTTTACAGAGTACAATTGCCTTCAAAGACTTAAAGGAGAAGAATTTGGAAGAAACATGGAATAAAAAGAAGGTTCGAAGCGCTAAAGGGATGCGTGATCGTGCATCATCTCATGCACTTCTCCTAAGTCATACAGATTCATGGTATTCAAAGATTTTGGTTATACACAGTTTGATGCATGACTGTGCATCTGCCAAAATCTTAGAATTTAATATAAAAGATGTTTTCAAAGGCAAATTAAAGGGAGAGACATACAAAGGTGTTTTGAAAATCTCACAGGCTACTTAAGGGGCAATTTTGATATAGAGAAGCGGGGAAACATGAAGAATTCAATGAAAGATCCATCGGAATACAAGATCAAACCTCTATATCACAAGAATACTTGATAAAAAAACCAGGGAGATTTAGAATTATAAACCCATTGTTTTCCATTTGTTTTTCTTTCTATTTATATTTGATTTTGTGTTTGATCATATGTAACTAAGCGACTTGTTAGTATTTAGGTTAAATGAACCCTACGTTGATGCTTTAATATGATTTGATTCTTTTATTAATGTAATTAGTTTCATTTATATATTGTGATCAGATTATGTGTTTTATTTATGTTATAACAGAATTGAAATATTAGATCATAACTTGGTTTCATACACAGAGATTGAGAAATCCTTTTTATGAATAGATTTGCTATAATTGGAAAGAGTTAATTGAAACCCTAAAGATAGGAAGACATAAATCTTTCAGATTAGGGTTAAACATAATAGAGGGATTCACATTACGGTAAAACAATCTTATAAAATTTAACATAAGTAATTTGGTTAAAGACCTAAGGACTAGTTGTTAATAGACTCAAGGTCAGCTATTAGCATACTATAAGAGTCTCCACGATCCAATAAATCAATAAAATATTTTTATAATAAAAGATGAATCTATTGAGGGTTTAAGGGGATTTAAAACCTAGATACTAATCTTTTGATATCGGTACTTTTCTTAGTAGTTCCTTAATTATGTGATTCAATCTTGCAACCTATTTATTTCTCTCGGTCTAGTTTTATTTCTTTTAAATTAAAAATTTCAATCAATCCATATACTAGATAATGGAATAATGATAACTACTGGTAATCACTGTCCTCGTGGGATTGACTTTCATTTTCCGATACTGGCTACAATTACGTCATCCACTTGTTGTAGTTCATTATTGACACAAACATTTTTAGTCAATCAAGTTTTTGACGTCGTTGTCGGGGATAGTGATACTAGGAAAAACCCTTATTAATCTAATCATTACTTTAGTTTCTTTTATTTCACTTTATTTTTGTTTTACTTTATGTTAATTAATTAATTAAGTTTGTTAGTTTATCTCTTTAGTTTTAGACTTAGACTCCAGGTTAGTTTATGACCCAGAATACTTTTGAAAACTTATTAGACGCAGAATTAGAAAAAGTAAATTCTTGTTGACTAATAGGTTAGAGACAGACTCTCCTACTTCTCTTTAGATGTACTAAGGCATTTTCGGACTCCATTCTTCCTACCTTGGTTGCTTGGTTTCATCTACTATCCTTCCTCGTTGCTCCCCAGCTCATAGCCTGAAAATACTTTTTGCTTCGCTCCCACCCTACTCACAACTTGTTCCTCCAGCCAGGTGAATTTTTGTATTTCACACCAAAACCTCCCTTCCCACCTTCCCTAAATTAATGTTTTTTTCAACTGTTTTTTTAGCCTGCATTCTACAAAAATATTCCTTACCATTTTTGACATCACACCCACCACCTCAATCCTAAAACCATATGAATTCCCATCCTTATCCCTCACACCCCTCCCCTCCCCTCCAATTCAACCTGCACTTCTTCCAAAAAAAAACATGGAAGTAAGTAGTAGGGGGCCATTTTACCTCAATCCTCTCCTTCCATCATTAGTAAGAATTGGATGGAAAGCTTATTGTTTGCCTTGAGATTGAAACTCTTAAATAGGGAGCCCGTAGTTGGGAATCTATGGTTGGTTTCTTTTTTTTAATCAAAGGCCAATCTTTCCATTCATATAAATATGGGAAAATAAATTATGGAAAAACAAAGGATTAACCGATGTGTTAATTTCAGAAGACAATCTCATTTTCTTCACATTTTCCTTTATCTTTAAAGCTCAAAAACTTCTTGAAGATGGTTCATGGCATCCAGGTAACCAATCTATCTTCTTACAAATCTGGCAGCCTCATTTACTGTTTGATACCATTTAGATTCAAAGTATTCCTCTTTGATAAACTTTCATAGTATGCCTCGAATATTGGACCACGCGGGCTAAGCTTGTTGGCTAGCTATATCAGAAAACCTTTATGCATAAATAAAAACATTGCTATGAAAAGAAGAGTAGGTTACGCTCGAATTTGTGTTAGCATTAAACTCTCCAAGGAGGTTCCAAATGAAATACCAATTATGAGGTTGGGCGATGATAATAAATTATGGGAAGATACCATTGCTATCTCCTACCATTAGAAGCCACCTTCCAAGTCGCCAAGGAAGCTTTAGAGAGCAACAGGGAAAATATTTAAATCTAGAATTTACCAAGAGCTTATGGGGACAGAAGAATCTGAGCAATAACTAGAAATGATCAAAATAGTCATCTCACTCCTATAGATACTGATGAAAGAGACAAAAAGATTGGAAATCCCATGCAAGGTAATACTTTTGCTACATGTAGAGATACTGATGATATAGTCAAGAAGATTGAAGATAATACGGAGCCAAACCTATGCAAGGTACTATTTCTTCTTTAGTTCAAGGAACGACTATACAAATTGGTGACAACTCAAAAGTACTCTTTGAGTAAAGTGTTCAGCCCCTGGAGCAAATTACAAATGAATGCATTGAGGACCCTTTAACAAAGTGTAGTGAACACCAAAGCAAGGAACCCAGGTTTGAATGAACCAAATCTAATATCTCATCCAATATTCTTATAAAATGTCATAACTTTGGATCTGGAAACTCGAATGGTACAACAACACCCTCTACTGATGTTACAATACCTAGTAGTGCTCCAAATGACAACACACCAGCTAAGGAATGTTGTGTCAAGTTAGTAAGCCATAGTGACAACTTCTAGACAATGGACATGAGACGATCAAAGTGGGACAAGAAAAGCTCCGCTAGTCAATCTTCTTAATATGTCAAGTATTAACTAGAATGCGCGAGGAATAAATTATAACTCAAAGCTTATGGCTCTAAGGCACTTTGTCTTTAAAGAAAAATCACTTCTAGTAACCCTACTTGAAACCAAATCAAATTTAAAAATCATAGAAAATTACATATCCTAGGCCTTCAATGGAACATGCTCACAAATCATTGCCACCATGTTTATAGAAGAATCATCATCTGCTATAAAAATGATGAGATCAAAGAAAATATGTTGGACTCTAATGAACAAGCAATGCATCTGAATGTTCTCTCTTTGTAGGAGAGTGCAAACATAAACATTTCTTTCATTTATGTAAACAACTTTTGTTTTCAAAGACAATATCTATGGTAAAATCTCATAGCACTCAGCAACAACATGACCAAACTGTGGCTTTTATGCAAGGATTTCAATTAAATCCTCTACACTTTAAAAGCTTAAGGCCACTGCAATTTAAAGAACCACTCTACTGGTTCAAAAGAATATGTCTAAGATATAATGGTGACTGACTTAAATTTATGGACTACTTGTTTTACACACACACTACACACTATCCATTCAAATTTAACAATTACCTTGTCTATGAGAAGTCATTCTATTCATAAAGATTGGTAGGATTTATTAAGCAACACACTATTTTTGTTAATTTTCATTAACATGACCCTAGCCTTTTGATGTGAAGGAAAACATTTGTGATGAATATCCCCCAGTTACTCAACTAGGTCTTGTGTTTATTAGGTGGCTTAGTTGGAATGTCATTATAGCCTTTTAACTCGAACTTGTGATGAATGTCTCTCGGTTACTCAACTACATCACATTCTCAATTGGCTACTAGCTCTATTTATAACATGATTTGTTTCAAAATGGATCAGCTGAATAGTTATTTATTAAACAAAAACACACACTTTTTTAAATATTTTTTGCCTACCTCATTTCTTGAGCTAATCATTCTTATGAAAAGATAATAATGATGATACTTATTCGATTGACCTAAAATTATAAATGAATGTGTCAAATTCTTAGGGTGAACAAACTAACATCATATCCTAATTAATATGCATATTTAAGCAAAGCAACCTAGGACACTAATTTCACAAACTAATAAATTTTAGCATCCTAAAAGACTATGTTCAAAGGTAAACCGATTTCGTTAAGCACTAGCCATTAACACATTCACACAAGTTACATCATGCAACTTAAACAAGGCTAACAAATAATATGCAAAATTCATACTAAAAATGCACATAATGCAACCTTCCTCACACTTAGGTAACACATTTTCCTCAATGTGAGAAGGAACAATAACATACAAAGTGTGAATCAAAACCAAATGAAAGGAATAAAATAAAATAAAATAAAATAAAAAGACAAGGGTTAGAGCATAAGAACCAGTAATGGCGATTGAGGTGGTGATGGCTTTGGAGTCTTAAACCAATTGTGCTTAATGCCTAAGGCTACTGCCCTATCTTATAATTTCTTTTAAAGGAATAAGAGAGTTAGCAAACCAAATCATTCCAAATCATTAAAACTTATTTTTAGAATTTAAAAGAAATCTAACTAAACAAAAATTTAAATATGACTATGAAACGTGCTAAGTTATGATTATTAGCTTGAACTTGCATCCTTTGAAACTTAGTCGTGATCAATTATGAGTGACTTGCTTCCACCTTGTTGCCCAATTTTAGCTTCATATCTTGTAAATAAGCTACATGTTGGAAGATAATCAAAAGGACAATATTGATAAATTAAGAAAACTAATTAAGTTCAGTAATGTCCTTTTTAATAACAAATATTAAATAAAATAGGGAATAAAAAACTCCTTGAATCTTTTATTGAATCCAACATTTTGTGCTATAAAAGGGTGAGCTGTTCTTGATCTTCCTCAGTCACCACTGTCTCCTCTTCTTCTTTCACTTCATGAATAGAGACTTTCGTATCTTTTTCAACCTCTATGTACTATATCATCTATTCTTCATTCTCTTCTTCTTCAGCTTTTTGAACGGAGACTTATTTATATTCTTCAAACTCAATCTCTACTGTAATCTATTCTTCTTCCTCTCGCTCCTTTAAAGATTTGACTTCATCAATTCTCAAGAAGGATTTTCCCTCTTTCGGATTCTTTAATACCGTATTCATGTTGAATTTCACTTTTTCATCTCCAATCTGAAGGATGAGGTTATCTTCATGGACATCTACCAAAGCTTTTCTAATGGTCAAAAATGGTATACTAAGAATTAGCAAACATTTTTTATCCTCTTCAAAGTCTAGCACGATAAAATCCACAAGAACGATAAACTTGTCCACTTTTACAGGTACATCCTCTACCACGCCAAACAGTTTCATTATCAGCTGATATGCCAACTGAATATGCATAGATGTTGGCTTCACATCTCTTAGCCCCAGTTTCCTAAAAATCAACAAAGACATAAAGTTTATACTTACACCTAAGTCGCATAAACATTTTGAAAATTTTAAATTACCAACTACACATGGTATTGTAAGGCTTTTTGGATCTGTCAACTTTGAGGGCATATGGTTGGCAATTAAAGAGTTAGAGGTTTCTATCATGGAAATCATTGATTATCATCCCATGTCCGCTTGGCAAATAATATGTCTTTAAGGAACTTTGTGTATTTAGGCCTGCAATTCAATACTTCCACAAAAGACAAGTAAGTTTGTCACTTCTTTAGCTTGTCCACGAACTTTGTAAATGGTACATCTAATTGATTCTTCTAAAGTCTTTACGGGAATGGTATTTTTAGTGCATAAGGTGGAGGAAGAATGTATGGAGGGTCTTTACTCTTGTTTTCATCCTTTTCCTTCTGCCCTTAGTCTTCTACAAAGTGGGTCTTACCTTGTGTTTCCAATAGTTCTTCTAGCTCTTTCTTACTCCTATATATGATATCCTTAGATTGCTTTCTTAGGTTTACTTCCATGTTGCTCAGAAAGTTTTCCAAACTTCTCTTACAGAATTCCCTATAAAGCTGGTTCATTTGAACTTCTTAGTTGTAAATAAAAGAGATATGATCTTCTGTTACTTGCTCAAACTTCCCTTCCAGTATTTTCTTGGGCTCTTCCATGTTCATGAGCTTGTCTATGATCTTGTCCAATTTAGAATCCTATGAACTGGACTCATGTTGTTGAAATCTTGGCAGACCTTGAATTTCCATTTAAGTTCTTGCATTGTTAGACCAAAAGAAATCTGAGTGGATCAGTCACCCTGAATTGTAAGTGTTTTAATAAGGATGATTACTTCCCCGACCAAATTGTGCCTTATTAAAGTTTGCAAGGGTCCTTTGCCCCCTATGGTATATTTCCTCCATCATTGTTCTTTCTATCTCTTTTTAACATTTAACTTTTTGGATTCTTCGTTGTTGCCTTGTGATGTCCAAATTGATGTGTCTTCAACTTTACGCCCAAACTTCCTTTTTTGTTTTAAATCTCTTGTAATTGGGTAGCACAACCACAAGAAATGGTGAAAATTCCTTAGAACAAAGGAATTCAACTAGTTCTAAGCTAATTCCCAAGCAATGACACCAAAAACTTGTTCAACAAGTTTTAATCTTATAAAACCCTTAATATTTTTGCAAACACATAGGTCATAGCCTACTATATGAGGTGACAATCCCACAAAGAATTAGTGAATTGTATAAAGCCTAAAAGGTGTAATTAAAATGAAAATAAAAATAAAAAGAAAAGTAAACAATCTAATATGGAGTGATTGAAAACAGAAACTCTAAATTAATGCATAAATTAAATATGAGCAGCAACAATTAATAATTGAGATTTAAACATGGAGGATTAACAAGTTATGAGAAAGGTGATTTATCCTATTATCGATGCTAACTTAGTCACTTTTTTGTTAATGTGGTGTTGGTCTTAGACTTTCGAAGAGAGGATTAGTCTCTCTCGAGTTGAAATCACTAAGCCCTAAATTATAAACCCTAACTAAGTTGAGTTACCGAACATGTAATCTCTTGATTAACAACACAATCCACAACCTAATTAGTTCTTAATTATTCCAATAAACAATTGGGTCCTTATACGAGATCTGTCTCTATATAATTACTGTGGTCTATTAGATCTTTTAACTCTTAATAACCAACCTAATCATTTTGCATTCAGTTCACTCTCTCGATTTATTACCAAAGCATGCAATTATAACAAATAATCAAGACAACCAACATCATTAATAACTAAGGAAACTAGATTAACATTAAATCAGTATAAATCCCTAAAAGAAGTTAGAACATCCTTAACCCAAGATTCATCATCATCAGTTCCATCATATACATCAAATTAATGAAATAAAAGATGAAAAAAAGAAAAGTTAACATAGAGGAATGGAGGTTGAAGCTGTTGAAGCTCAACCTTCTTCTTTTTCTTCTTCTCTCTCTTCCTTCTTCCTCTTCCTTAGTTGTTTTCCTAAGATGGCAAATGGAGGCTCTCTTTCCAGGTCATTTTTCTTGTCTTATGTAGTCTTTTCTAATTAGGGTAGAAATTAGAATTTATCTGGGCTAAAAGTTTGAAACACCGGGCAAAAAATTGAGTTCAAGAGGTCAGTCCAAGCTGGCCTACATGGCCCCTTAGGCCATGATCGTGACATGCTGAATCGATCTTTGTCATAATCGTGGCCTTTGGGCCATGATTGTGGCCTTGGGTCCTCTGCCAGGCTTTCTCCAAATCTTCTCCATTCTTTGATATCTAATCTCAAACATTAACAAACACATCAAAGCAGCTCAAGCAAATAAAATTAAAGCTTAATAGCATGCTCTAACCCATATAACACTCCAAACACAAATATCTAACCAAGAAACACAATTCTAAACCTAAATATGCATGAATCAATTAATTAATAACTAAAAACATACTAAAACTCCTATTAAAACATCTTATAACCTACAACTATCAGATCTCTTCTAGGTACACCCAGTTATTTAACTACCATACTTACTGATCTATGCACACTCAATTTGAAGCAAGACTCTCCCCAGGATGTGGATTTTTTTGCTAAGCTTGTGGATGACAATGAAATTGAGAAGGTTATTTTTGGAATGGATGGTATGAAGTCCCAAGGCTTGACAATTTCAATGAATATTTTTTCCAAAAATCGTGGAACATTATCAAAAAATTTATGAAACATATTGTCCATGAATTCTTCACAAAAGGAGCAGTCCTCAAAGAAATTAATAAAACCTCCCTTTCCTTGATCCCTAAAGGATCCTCAAAGAAATCAATAAAACCTCCCTTTGCTTGATCCCTAAAGGCTCTAACCCTTCAACTTTTGGCAACTTTAAACTATATCATGCACCAACTTCATTTGTAAAATCATTTCCAAAATCTTGGCAACTAGACTGAAGAAAGAAATAACTCCGTTGATCAATGAGAATCAACAGCCTTACATAAGTGATTGTCACATTAGAGATGATGTTCTAATAGTAAAAAAACTACTCGAGGGCTATTCCAGATACAACTAGTCTCCAAATTGCACAATGAAAATAGATTATCATATGGCATTCAATAGTGTAGGTTGGGATTTTTTTATAGATAAAGCTTTATTCTTTAGGGTTTCTAGATATCTTCATAAAATGGTTAAGGGAATGCATCTCTCTAGCTACATTATCTGTGCTTATTAATGGAAGTCAACTAAAATTTTCAAAGCTGCAAGAGGTTTTAGCCAGTGGGATCCCCTATCCCTTACCTTTTTATTCATTGTATGGAAATCATCAACTCATTCATCAAATAGTAAGTAAAACTCAACCCAACTTTCAGGCACCACTCAAAATGCGAAAAAATTCGTTTAATTAACCTTTGTTTTGCAGATGATCTCCTCTTAGTTTGTAGAGCCAAGCTTGATTCCATCCACACATTTATGAAAGCCCTTGACAAAACGAATAGAGACTGCAAACTAAGAGTGACAAATTCAAAAGCTATTTAGGACTGCATATTAACTTTTGTAAAAGCCATTTTCTCATCTCTAAAAGTGCCCATGCAATTGAACTCATAACACAATCAACTAGTATGCCTTCCGCACATCCCCCATTAAGATAATTGGGTCTTCCTATGACCAAAAAATGTCTCCACTTCCTCCAATGCTCTGATCTCATTGAAAGATTTCAAAAAAGGATCAGATCTTAGGTGACTTAGGTGAATAAAACTCTATCCTATGCAAGTAAGTTACAACTTATAAAGTTTGTGCTTAACTCTTTACATATATATTGGAGCTTCCAAAGCTTCCTTTCCAAAAAAATCACCAAATCCATATAAAGATTACTTAAAAACTTCCTATTGAGTCATTCGGATGGTTCCAATTGTGTTGCTAACATAAAGTGGATTGATACATGCCTCCCCAAGGAAGAAGGTGGATTAACTATTTCATCCATTAAGACCACAAACCAAGCATTGATTCTTAAGAGACTTTGGTGGATATTGATTGAAAAAAGTTAATTATAGAATAAATGGCTTCACTTATATTTTATCCAAGTTATATGTATATGGAAAATAAGTAAAAATATCTCACATTCTCACTTCTTAAATTAGTTACTCAAGTTGTGAGACGTGGTACAAGATGATGTTACAAGTAGATTTGGAAATGGTAGGCTAATCTCACTTTGGTACAACAATTGGTCAAGTTATAGACTGCTCTTGCAATCCATCTTTACAATGAGGACCTCATCCATTTCCTCACTCAACACTAGACTAAGCTTAGTTATTCATGAAACTTCCTGGCAGTCTCCACATAAATTAAGGCACCTATAACCCACATACAATCCAAACCCAAAATCTCCTGATAAATTTTATTAGAAAGGTTATCCTATTCATATGTTAACCAATAAAACTATAAAAGAAGATCCTCTGAAGTTTACTGGCATGGTATTGGTTGCAGCAAGGCATGAAGACTTTCTTTCATTCTATGGCTTGCTATTCAGAAGAAGCTTAAGACTTCAAACCATTTGCCTTACTTGCAAGTTGATAAAAAATATCCAATATGTTAGATTCATATAGAAACATGAGACAATATTTTTTTCATTTTCTCCTTCAATAACAACATATGGTAATACATCCAGAGAAAATGTTTTTAGATTGATTCAGGGTAGGTAGCCTCTCACTGTTATTATGCAAAGAATATCTATTCAGACAGCTCACTTGAAACATAATAAATCAATCTTCATGCTTGCGATGGGGTTATATGTGTATTCACTATGTATAGAAGGAAATTCCAAACACTTTATAGGTCAAAGTTCAGTAATAGACTCCAGTAAATCAGGAATCATTAATGGAATTCGTGAGTTGCTGCTTGTGAAGAACCTAAACTAGCACTACATTGCCAGCATTCGGTCCTCTCTAAATAAATGAAAATATTTATGCTAGATTCTCTCTTTTTTTGACTATTAGTTTGTCTCTACTCCTTATATGATTTTATGCTTATGTGATTGTGTGAGGATTGTAATATGGTAAACCCCTGCATATTTTATGTCCTTTGTATTACTTTCATTACTTATTAATTATTACCATTTTCCTTTTTCAAAAAATTTATTAGATGTAGATCCTAAAATAGAAAGTACTGCAAAATGGAATCTTTGTAGGAAAAATCTTCAAGAGTTTGAGCTAGATCGTCAAATAGAAAAGTTGGAAGGTCATGTGGACACTGAGGAATCCTTCAATATGGTGGACCAACCACAGACAATGTTTGACTATAATAGGCCAGACCTAACTAGTGCAGAATCCAATATAATAAGACTGATTGTTCTGTTGGATCGCATACAGTCTGAGTATTCAAAATACGCTACGGAAAAGACCATACAACAACATCACGTATAATCGAAAACACGACGGATTAACGTAAATACCTTATTTGCATGGGTGGATTGCTTCTTTTCGGATTCCAAGACACTGCAAATTGCGAAT
>JANZLC010000005.1:22856159-22868967 GCA_026413385.1 Erythroxylum gracilipes
ACTCAAATTGCTAAACCATCTTTTCCATTTCTTTTCAATTTCAAGGGTTTTCCTTTGCTTTATGCATAAATAATTGTTACATAATCATCGATAATTACTCATTTAATAGTCTTAACTTACAGAATGTTTCGGGGTCCAACATCTAGACTATGGCTCCACCTCCTAAAACACTTAAAGTTGTTGACTGCTCTCCAAACATTATTCTTCTCTTTTATTATTATCATCAATCAAATTTTATTTTTTAAAAAAATAATTCATAGATAATAAATGGTTGATTTAGGGTTATGTGTATATATTACAGTACTTTTGTATATTTTGGAACAATTGTATCATTTGATTTAATTTTATTGAATAAAAATTAATGGGTATTTTAATTTTCTTATACATAATCTAAATACTCATTAGTAAATAGAGAAATTTTATATGTTAAATATACATTAGTAAGTAACTATATAAATAAATATATACCATTAGAAAATACCCTTTATTAAATAGATGATTGGTACAGTAGCATCAATTTTAGATGTTGCATATACAAGAATTTATTGCAATATTTTTCAATTTTGTTGTCTTTTCTTATATGTAGCAATAAATTAATATTGTCTTTATTTTTTAATATTATTAAAGGCAATACTTTAAAATTTGTTGTCTTATATTAATTTTTAGCAACACATCTTTAAACTGTTGTAAACATGTCATTGCTTAAAGAACTCTTTTTTCATAGGGTGAAACGAATTTTAGAAAAAAAAAAGGTTAATATTTCTAGGAAGGACTGGGCATTAAAGCTAAATGATGTCTTATGGGCTTGCCAAACTACTTTTAAAATGCATATCAGAACGACACCCTTCCTACTCGTACATGGTAAAGCTTGTCATTTACCTATGGAACTAGGGCATCGAGCATACTAGGAAATGAAGGTTTTAAATTTTGATTGGAAGCAAGCTGATAAGAAACGACTTCTACAACTAAATGAACTTGACAAGTTCCATTGCAATTCGTACGAAAACGTCAAACTTTACAAGGAGAAGGTGAAGAGATGGCGTGACTCTCATCTTAAGCAGAAGGAATTCAATGTGGGAGATATAGTTTGTTGTATAATTCGACATTGAGGTTATTCCTAAGAAAACTTAAATCACGATGGAGTGGATCGTTTTCACTCCATAGAACCCCTTGAATTGGAAAATAAAGAAAAAGAAACCTTTAAGGTGAATGGGAATCGCTTCAAATTGTATCTTAATGGAGTGGTTTCAAAGGAAAAGGATGTAATTTCTTTCCTTTCGGAAAATTACAATGCTTTAAAGGATGCAAGGTCAAGCTAATGACCAGAAATGAGCACATTTGGTAGTTATATTTCTCTTTGGAATTTTAAAATTAGTTATTTCTTTTCAATAATGAATTGGAAGTGTATCAAAAACAAGACAATGAGGTAATGATGAAAATATAAGGTAAGGAAGGAATAAGGGAGTGATATGAGGAAAAGAATAAAAAAGGAAATGGGTTTAAAAATTCCCAATTTCATGATCGTGGCCCAATTTGAAGATCTCTGTCATGATCGTGACCATGTTTTGAACACATTATGTCACGGTCGTTTAGTAGGTCACAATTATGAACTGTTGTACCCATTTTTCTAGAATATGCTTCGAGTTTAACCCTAGATTAAATATTGCATATACATGCATTAGCATTCATACACAAATTGATATTTGTTCACATTACAAGTTAGCATATGCACTCAATTGACTTATTCTGAGGTATGAAAAATGTTAAGTGATCATGATGTGAACTATGTTTTGATATGTCTTGAATTTTGGTATGATTGGATTTTAATTAGAAAATTTGGAATTAAATGTTATGGAATGGGAAATTGATGGATATACATGTACATTTGGACTAAGACAAATGCCAAGTGGTAGGATAAATTGATACATGAAAATTTTGGATGATTTAGCCTATCATTGAGTGACATTTGGTATAGTTAAATTGGTGACAAATGGACTAGAAATTAAATGACAATTGGATCAATTAATATGTAAAAAATGGACCAATTATTGTGTGACATGTGGACTAATTATAATAAGACATATGGATTGATTAATTCGTGACTAATGGAAGCATAGGAAATGGGAAAATGTATTACATGCCTTAAGATATATGGTGAGTTTGGACGTTGACACCTAGCATGTGATGTAGCCAGTTTTTGCAGCTAAGTTTTGCTGCTTCTTTCCTTTGTTTCTTCACCGAAATTGCTCCAGCTCTTTCTCTTTACTTTTGCTTGAACCTATCCAATTTATTGCATGAAACCCATACGTATATCCTTCACCAAATTGCCAAAAAACTAGTTGAATGTGATTATAAGTTTGTGTTGATTTTTGCTTGCTTGGGAGGACTAGTATAATCTGGAGTTTTGACCTGAATTGGAAGCCTAATAGGTAAGTATCCATATGGCAAATGATATAAGAATAGTGTTTGAATTGGACTGAAATGCATGTGATATTGATGAAGAAGAATTGTTGTAATATGTTAGCTATAATGTTTTCACTGAGCATACATCGGCATTTTGTCCATAACTTGATCTGTAGAAATCCAAATGGGATTATTGTAAGTTTAGCTTAAACTAGAGACGTATGGCTATATTTTTGATGAAGGAATTGAATTTGAATTATGTTTCTAATAGTTTCAAATTTTGGCTTGAAGTTGAGTTTCTAGATTTTGTCACTGTGTGAGAATAATCTATAGTATTTAAGGTATAACTTACAGAATCCTAAACCAAATTGCATATAATTGGTTTCTTCAGAAATTTAAGATATATAGAAACAACTTTTTAGAAGAATTTTTTGCCTAAATCTTTCATTTTCCTTATCAAAATGACCATGAAACATTGATCTGAAGGTCCATTTTGAGAAGAGCTAGAATGAAGCTTGAATAAAAAGTAATGCACGATCGTGTACAAGCACGATTGTGAAAAAATGGGTCATTAAGGGACTGCACGATCGTACACAAGCACATTCGTGAAAATGGAGGATCAATTCAGAGTGCACGATCGTGCACAGTGAAGGTATACTATTATTTGATAGCTTTGAACACCCTTCACTCTTTTGACCATAACTTCTTCTCTGGACCTCCGATTGACTTGCAATTTATACCACAAACTCCTAACACATTGCTCTTCCTCTCCACCAAATTTCATGGTCTTCCTAATTCATTAAAAATTTATTGTTGTTTACCAAATGTTCAGCTTTGAAATTTCGAGATGTTATAAGAATGAATGAGAGTTTGGATATTGGATAATAATATAATGTTAGAATAACATTGGTGAATTATTGATTGATGATATTATAATTATTGAGGTGTAAGCCTAATTTCAAATTAGACATTTATGGTTTTTGAATTATGAATGATCATAAGATATGAATTAAGCAAATATACCCGGAATAGTCATTGAGCATGTATTAAACATGACATATGTATATATGTGCACAAATGAATAAGTATTTGATTGATCGAATTTGTAATGTGAATTATGTTTGAATTGTCTAATTTTAGATGCTTAAGTTGGACGTAAGTCAGACATTGTCGTACCATCTAGATAATAGCATATTGGAGCGTACTATGAGTCAAGCTAGATTATATCACTAGGATTGATTTATTTCTGTTTCTGTTTAATTCCTTTATACTGAATTGGTAATGAATTGATTGTGATTTGTTTATAAATTCCAAACTTTAATGGTCCAAGGATTTTGATATTCGGGAATGTATTGGAAGTGTTATGTTTGCATCTGAAATTTGAATGATATATATTTGCATTTGAATTCTGAATGATATCTGAATACTCAACAAAAGTTGACTGCCAGACTGAGGTCTGATGAATATGAGATTTTGTCTATGCATTATAAGTGAATGATGAACATGACATATTCTATTATTTGATGCATTTCATAAAATGCATGTTCAGATAAAGGCGTTGTGATCAGCGTAGCCAGTTTGGAAGAGCTTTAAGCTCAGAATTCTGCACGTAGAGCTTTGCTTTGTGATTTCTACTTCTGACTGAGCCTAATGGGCCAATATCTGTATTTGTATCATGAAGGCACTTAGTCACTACAAATAATAACAAATCTGGTCTCATATGCACTTGCATTTATATAATATGGTTATGAAATCTTTTTTGAAATTGTGATGATAAAGTGATGTGCCATGATAATATGATTGTTTAGATTATTCATATTCTGAAAGAATGTATGTGAAATGTGTGATATTATGTATTTGACATGGGTGAGATCATCAATGATGATTCACTCATTAAGTTTGCAAAACTCATCAACAATTACAACATGGCTTTTCAGGTACTAGACAGGGGACCTAGTTCCTAAGATTTGTCTAGAGGAACATTTTGGATTAAGATATGGCTCAAAGGTCTGTCAGCTTACATAAGAGGAGTTATAGTTTGTATTTTGTTATTTCTTTGTCATGTAGAACTTTTGTATAAGGATTATAAAAATTAGTTTCAATGAATACAGTGTAAACTTTTGTCAATGAATGAAATGGAGTGATAATGCTTTTAAGTATTGTATATTCTTTATGATGCCATTTAAGAGATTATGTTTGCTCTAGCATACCATTGTCATACGATATGTACTTGAATGTCCTTTGGATGTTCGGGTATATACTTTATGGTAATGGGATGTTTCACCTGTAGCAGGGAAGAATGGGAATGCGGAAATTTCAATTTTTTGTCAATTTCACCCCTTCTTTCTCCTACTTAACCTATGTATTCACCCTTACACTCATTTTTCTCACCCACAACATTCTCTCTACTCTATTTGTAACAAACAACTCTCAAATCCTCTTACTTCTCTCTACAAATGGGATCGAGAATTAAGTAAACGGTCAAACGTGCATAATAAAAGGGCAAGGTACAAGTATCAGGGCACGAACAAGGGAACCGAGCAGAGGATTATTGAGCACTCTTTTTGATTTACTCAGAAGAGGAAGGTAACCATTTTTGAACCCTTAGTTCTAGAACCATTTTTATGCCTAGGTAATTTGATTTTGATGTATTAGTAAAATTAGGTTTGAGAGAAAAGGTTGAAAACCTAGGCAGTAGAATTCGATGGGAGAAATTCTTGCATTTCAGCTTTATCATTTATGAAGAACTCATACTTGAATTCTTCACCTCCCTCTAATTTGAGCCGAGTAATCGAAAGGAATTGTGATTTAGATTGCGGGGTCGATCTTATGTGTTAAATTATGAATTTTGTGTGAGATTAGTGGATTCCTGAAATCAACCATCATGAATCAACACGATGAATTTTGTGCCAAATATTATTGGACCCAACTGACTGGGTTGGATAACTTTGACTCTAAAATTGCACACAATACTATCATTAGAAGCCCTGAACACTTTCTGTTGCACAAGTTCATGGGTCAAACTGTGTTTGACAAAAGTGAAGACAACAAGTGTTTAATAAAGGAGCTATTTATTTAGTGGTGCATGATTAATACCGTCCAAGTTTTCACATCCACCCATATTTTTAACACTCTTATTGCTAATCCAAAACAGAGAAGCAATAAGCTTGGCATGGGATACTTGGTTTTGGCTATTGTGGATTATTATGGTGTAAACTGCGATGAACTAATTGTTCGCTTTCATGAATTTCTTAACACTCAACATTTGGTGAGAGCAGAGATTTTAGAAGACCAAGGTATTGGACTTTGAGATGTCAGTGCAAAATCATATGTTAAGAACAGGGCAGGATAGGTCAGTTATAGCTCAGCACCACCACAATAATAAGTGGAGTCAACCAGTGAAGAATTTAGAGAAAAAGAAGAAGTTGGATAAGAGAAGGTTCTAGAAGCAATTTCAAACACTAACAAAGCAATTGCAGATAATGCCAAGGATTTAAAGGAGATAGCGAAGGGGCAAAGATGACAACGTTGAGATAACCAAAGCATTTACAAATACTTCATTGCTCAAGGCTTGGAGATTCCACCTCCGACACCATCACCATTACCACCTCAATCTCCCTAACAGGTTCTTATGATCTAACCCATTTTTTTATCTTATTATGTTTTCCTTCTTCTATTTACACCTTACGAGTTGTTTTTTCTCACATTGAGGACAATGTGTTGTCCAAGTGTGGGGAGGTTTGTACTGTATTTTTATTTTGAATGTGAATTTTGCACTGTTAGTTTTTTTCTTAGGTTTTCATGGTGTGAATCATGTGGATATGTCAATGGCTAGGACTTAAAGGAATTAGTTTAGCTTTGAACATAGTCTTCTAAGTTGTATAGATTTATTAGCTTGTGCAATTCGTGTTCCAGGTATCTTCAATTAAATATGCACATTAATTAGGATCTGACATTAATTTGCTCACATTAGGAAATTTGTTACATACATTTATAATCATAGGTCAATTCAATAAGTAATGTTTTTAGTATCTTTTCGTGAAAATGATTAGATAAAGAAATGAGGCAAGCAATAAAATGTGAAAAAAAATATGTATGTATATCTTAAGCAAATAACTTTTCTGCTAGCCTTCGGGTTATGAATAGAGCTAGTAGCCAGTTGAGAATGTGATGTAGCTGAGTAACCAGGGGACATTCATCACAAATGTTTGCATTTGGTTCCAAAAGCTATAATGATATTCCAACCAAGCTTATAAATAAAAACATTACCTAGTTAAGTAATCGGGGAACATTCATCAGAAATGTTTGCCTTCAAGTCAAACGACTAGGTCAATGTTAAAGAAAATTAATAAATGGTGTTTTAACAAATAAATCTTATTGATCTTTGTTAATAGCATGATTTTTCGTAAAAATCTACTCAATAATGTTTGCAATTTCGATTGACCACTGCTTATCAATGTATGTATGCAAGTGCCAAGGGTGAGTGAATATCACATTAAGGACTTAATTAGTATGTATATTTAGTCTAAAGTGTTTAGTCACAAACTGCATAAGTTAATAAATTAGAGCAACTTGAAGAGTTGTTTTAAAGTTAAATTAGTTTCGTGAAGTTCAATGCCATCGTATCATCATTGCATTTCTATGCTTATATATATTATCGTTTGGTGTATTTATGT
Organism: Erythroxylum gracilipes; assembly: GCA_026413385.1. Lineage (NCBI taxonomy): Eukaryota > Viridiplantae > Streptophyta > Magnoliopsida > Malpighiales > Erythroxylaceae > Erythroxylum > Erythroxylum gracilipes. Next base: position 22,863,239 of record JANZLC010000005.1, read on the forward strand.
TTTTTTGTTTTATTTTTGATTAAGGACAAGAAAAAGTTTAAGTGTGGGGATGTTGATAGTTATAGGTTACACACATTTTAGTGGATAATTTAGTATGTTTTTAGTTGTTAATTAGATTATTTGTGCATGTTTAGATTTATAATTATGTTAGTGTGATTATATGTTTGTGCTTTTTAATGTTTCCTAGTTTAGAGGATATTTTCGGGTTTTAATTTTATATGTTTGAGGTGTTTTGATGTGTTTATTATTGTTTGAGATTAGGTAAAGAAGATCAGTGAAGTTTAGAGAAAGCTTAGAGGAAGACTTGTGTCAGTCATGATCGTGATAGAAGCAGTCCAGCCATGGTCACGACAATGAAACCCTTGTCACGATTGTGAAAAAAGCCAAATGGCACCAAGTCCTGTCACAATCATGACAGAAGCCCAATTTTAATTGTCAAGATCGTGGTAGGTAACAGATACAGGGATCTGCTTCAATTTCTAGTTTTAGAGGGTCATTTTGGACTTTTTGGCCTATGTAAAACCTAGTTTTTACCCTAAAAGGAAAAAACACTATAAAAGAAAAAGAAAATGGCCTGATGAAAGGGAGCCTCCGTTTGCCATTTTTGGAAATAACCAAAGAAGAGGAGAGAGAAAGAGAGAAGAAGGAGTTGTTATTGTTCTTATTGTCACTCCTAGTCCATTCCAAGTTAACTTTCTCCATTCATCTTGTTATTTCTTTCATTTCATGTATAAGATAGATATGAGGATGATGATTTTGTGTTTAAGGATGTTCTAAACTATTTTTTGGATCTTTTCTTGAATCAATGTTAATTTGATTGCTTTTGATGTTAATTTATTGGGCACTGTGATTGCTTGTCATGTTTGCATGTTTTGGTAATAAATTGAGGGAGTGAACCGATAAAAAAATGATTAGGTTGGGAAATGAGAGTTAACAATCTAATAGATAACACAAACAATCAAATTGGTAATTTATACGAAGAGATCTCTTGTGAGGAACCAATTCTTTATTAGAGTGCTTAAGATATAGAATGTGAGCTATTTTTGTTATTTGAGAGATTGCAATTTCAGTAATTTGATTAAATTATGATTTAATAATTAGAACTCGAGAGAGAATAATCCACCCTTCGGGATTCTAGAACCAATATCGAATAACTTAAAAGTAATCAAGTTAGCATTTGATGACAGGATAAATCCCTTTTTCTCATAATTGGTTAACCTTCCTTATGTGGTTTTCGAATTGTTAATTGGTTGAGCTCAATTTTAATTTCCTTGCGTTACTTTAGAATTTCAATTTCAATCAATCCATATTCAATTGCTTAAATTTTTGTTTTTGTTTTTATTTCATTTTAGTTACAATTTCTGGACCTTGGACTAAGTTAGGATTCATTTATTTCACTAATTCCTCATGGGATCGACACCTCAACTATTACCCTCACAACCCATGCACTTGCAATACATTGAGGGTTTTATAGAATTAAAACTTGTTGAACAAGATATAAATAGTTTATGAATAATAAAATTAGATGATGACAAAGAATTTTGATTTCTTTAATTGATTTGTTGAACTTCCTTAAAATTATGACTTACTTAAGAGTGATTGAGGTTTATTTACTTAATGTTCACAAAAAGCTTAAGTGTGTAGATATTACATATATTTTCCTTAATATTTTTCTTTGCTTATTATATTTTTTATTCAATTAATGCTATGTTTTCAAGTAATTATGAAAATGTTTCCATATGACAAATTTTTTCTAGAATTAGAGAAAATTTTGAGAGAGGAACATAAATAAAGCATAATTCTTAACCTTACACTTCCTTAGACCATATGGGGGTGATGAGTCAGCTTATAACATGGAAAAAAAGAGGCCATATGGCAGTTATAATATTTAAAGAGAAATACAACTTGATACATAAATGTGTCTTAACCAGTATTACCTTAGATAATAGGAATATACATTTTCATGGCCTAGGAAACATTTTTAGAATATAGGCCCCATTCTAGAGAGTTACAAAGAAAACCCATAATTTAAAATGTCTTTGGCCAATCTTTTTTTAATCTTTTATTCTTGTTTTTTACTCTAAACATAAGGTTATCAATTAGGAGGTACAAAAGAACTTGGAAGATTAATTTCAAAATTAATTTTAAAGAGAAGATGCTTAAAGATTATTTAATGGATTAAATCTGACAAGACTAAAAAGATTTCACTTAGAATTCTTTTTACTTCGATGCCTTTATTTATTGGAAAAAACATTATTTGTGGATAATGATTTTATATGTTCAGATAGGATAACCCAAATATTGTACTTGTAAGGATCGATTCGATATTACTTATAAAGTGAATTTTATTTTTATGAAATATCTTTTAATATTACTAATGAAAATTTAGTTATACTAGCAATTTGATAGATATTAATTCATATATGGACAATTCGAGAGAACATGCATATGACAAGACTACAACTTAGATATTAGAAGTTATGTTCGATATTATAGATATACTTACATAAATCATATTATATTATGGTCAAACCTTTTATGGAAATTCACAAAACCTAATGCATTCTTGAGAGTTTTAATTTGATAGCATATGTTGGCTTCTTATAATTGGCATGTATTTTGGTTGTATATTTTATTTTAATGATAGTCCTTTATGTTCTTCTCAACAAATCATGCCATAGTCTCTTTATCATATAGCAGATGGTGGTTTCTCTAACAAATCATGTCATAATCTCTTTACTAATAATACAATGGTAGTCCCGCAGTACTCCCTTTTATGGTATAATACCATCATCCCCAAAGCAACTTTCATAACATGGTTATCTATCAAGAACCACCTCCTAACAATGAATCATTGGCATAGTAATGTTGATGACTTATGTATTCTTTGTTACTTGGCTTCTAAAGATAGATATCATCTTTTTTTCATTTTAATTATTCTAAAGCTATTTAAAGTCATACTATACACTTGTTACCGACACTATTTGGTAACTATGATTGAGAGTTTGTATTGCAATAGATAATTTCCTAACCAAGAAGACTAACTCAAAACACAACTCTCTTTTTTGCTACCTTGGAAATGTCCATATACTGCATTTGGAAAAAAGGAATAGACATAGATTTACTAACGCAAAGGAAGAGAAATACCAACTACCCGATAGAATTATCAACCTCATTCAAGCTGACATTTTTTCCCAAAGATGCACACAGGTTCCCTACCTCTGATATAAAGCAAACATGGCAATTCTAATTCTTACTTAAACTTATGTTTTGATCTGTCCTTCTTACTTTTTTTTTAATCTTTTGTAATAAAGAATAACCTCTATTTATGTCTTTGAACTCATTAAAATGGTGTTATAGTTTCATCTATCATAATTTTCATTCATTTACCAAAAAATATATAACTATTATGTCATTAGCATTAAAAATCTAATCATTTTTCTCATTTTAAATACTTCCCTCTTTTTCTTCAATTTAGGTTTCCCTAAGGTATTCTCATATAATTTGGTTAGGTACTTCTTTCCTAAATAGAAGCCAAAAATTCTAACTTTATAACGGCCCAATTATTTATGTATGAGGTAAATGATTATATATTTATAGAACAACTTGCCGTATAATTTTCAAAATTTTCATTGTTTTTAACTATGGAGAGAATATGTGATTAAAAAGCATATTAAACAGTTTAATTCCTATAAAAATACTTATTACTCCTAAGATCGACCACATAATTCTTCATACTCGATCTTGTATACAAACTCACCATCCTAAGGTATAGAATGTTCTCTCTATATTAATTTTTAATATAATTCTATTTTTTAAAAAAATTAAGTAATGATTCAGTAAATGTAGGGAAAATGGTACCAAACACCCTTGAACAACCCAAAAATTAAGTCCTTACATTTGTACAACCCTCTGATACTACCATTCCCTAGAGAACAAAGCACGTAATGGTTAACTTGAATTATAAATCTATACATGTTGCAACACTAATGTTGTAATGACACACGTTGCATAAGCAGGGAACAAGTGTATAGAGCTTAGCATCCCATAAGTGTAGATCACCACTACATATCTTACCTATATTCAAACATCTCCTTAACTTTAAAAAGATAACAAAAAACGGAATAGATGTAGATTTACTAACGCAAAGGAAGAGAAATACCAACTACCTGATAAAATTATCAACCTCATTCAAGCTAACATTTTTGCCAAAGGTGAACACAGATTCCTTACCCCTGATATAAAGCAAACATGGCAATTATAATACTTACTTAAACTTGTGTTTTGATCGATCCTTCTTACTTTTTTTTTTTTGGTTGTTCGTGCTTCTCTTCATCCTAAGATTGTACTTGTCCTTAGCTCATTTTGCCCTATGCAAGGTGCTATAAGTCCCTTAAGACCCTTTGAACTATTATCTCTTTGTGTGCACCATTAAAGTATTTTATAGTCTCCCTACTACTTAATCATGGATGATCTATGTAAATTGGTAAATTGATCTGTTGGACCCCGTTACCAAAGCCCAACATTTCATGACAAAAATCTTGTGCCTGTTTTCCTGAAGGGGTCATTTATTGTCATTTCATGTTGGTGGTGACCCTAGTCAAACATAAAAATCATAAGTTTACTTCTCATGGAAATTGTAACCTTAAGTCTCTAGTTCATTTTATAACAAGAATCACTTCAATTGGTGTTGTATATCTCAAGATATGCACAAAATACCAAACAGTGCACATACTCCAATCCTACTCTCCTAACCGACCACTCACTTGCGATTGAGCAAATTCCATCAATTAAACTCAAAAAGTTACCAAATGTTTAGGGTATATATCTTAGGAAACTAATGGTCTAAGAATCACCTCAATTGGAGGTCGGATGAGGGAAATATGCACAAAAGAATAGACCATGTTCATACCCGGATTCTTATTGAACATACTTTGGTTCAAATGCCATAACTCTCGTTCTGGATGTCCAATTGACTTCATTATTGGACGGTTAGAAAGTAGACATCTAGGAATAAAACGTTCATGAAGACAAAAAATTCCAAATTTGGCGTTTATTGGGTTGAATTACACGGACCGTGTAAAATTACACGGTCTGCCCGTGTAACACTCGGATGAAAAAAAAAGACACCTTATATAAATGATTTACACAGTCTGTGTGAATTCACACGGACTGTGTAAATTTCACACGGGCTGTGTGAATTCACACGGCTAGCCCGTGTTCTAATCGGCCGAAATTGACATTTTCTCACCCGGAATACACGGCCCGTGTAAATTTACACGGTTTGGCCGTGTAACTCTCGAGTGATTTTTTCTGCTGCAACATCCTTTACTAAAACGGCCATATCTCTCAACTCCCACATCGAAAACTCGTAAATTTGGTGTCGTTGGAAAGATAAAAGGATAAGCTACAACTTCTATGAAGACCACTTGTCAAAATTCATCTTATATCCATGCATACACCCTTTAAGGCCATAATTCATCATAAACGCATATATGCTTCCCAAATTGATATTTTTTTAGTGCGTAAACACTTCATGAACACTTCATTTCAACCCAAAAACACATTCGTCTCATCAAGATCTTATCAAACCCTCAATTCCCAAACTTAAAATATTCATCCAAAATACAATTCTCAAACATTCATTCAAGGCACTACCAATACATAACACAAACAGCATCCGAACTTGTAATATCCACATCTCCCAAATCCGACATCCAAAAATCACA
>JANZLC010000005.1:22869067-22879554 GCA_026413385.1 Erythroxylum gracilipes
CACTCATGAATGCACAAGGTCTATTATACCCTTAATGAAATGCCTTGGTTCTTTAATGTTTAAGTGACATGCCCATACTACCCCTCATGACTTAAGTTATCACCTAACACATTAATTCAATTTACTCATGCCATTTAAACCTTATTAACATCAACATTGGCATGTCAAATTACTCCCAACATATATATTACCCCTTAGGCAATTTACACTTCATCTTTAAGTCAATTTACTAAATGCCACCTACTCTTAATTTCATTAATATGATAATCATGACCAACATAATTTAATCCATCAAGACCCCATAAATTGTCTAATCATGCTTAATTTAAAAAAAAATCAGGGGCTAACATGATCTATACCTTAATCTCCAATTCTTTTAAGTTTTATAACACCTATTGCATTATTAACATTATATTATAATTTGTGTGTAACTAGTACATTAGTATTTGCCCCTTGATATGGCTTGCAAGTTCTTGATTCCATATTATATCATCTATTTTGGTGCTTGGAAAAATTCTTATAATGCACTCGCTCCATATAGTATGAATCGTAGAAACAATTGCTATCTTTTGTATTTTCCTATTTGCTTTCCTTCCTACTTGTTACCAATTGAATCATTCTTCCAAATATTAATGATTTTTCCACAAAATTCTTTATTTTGCAAAGTTCCTTGATCCTTTTCCATATTATCTTTAAGACCCTACATCCAAATAAGAGTTGATTCGTAGACATAGTTTAATCCTGGTAGAACACACAAGTTACTAGAACATTCATAAATCTTTTAAGCATATCTATCTTCTTCTTCTTATTTTTTCGAAAGCCAACTATAAAGTTCCTGCTACTCTTGGATTAAAATATAATTTTGATGTTGGTGAAGACTACTTCACCTTTCCAAAATGTTCCCATACCCATTCCTTGCATAAGTCATTTGTAAAAGACCTAAAGGAGCTATCACCCCCTAAAATTATATCATTCTTAGTATCCATAAACCTACTTCTAAGGATACTTCTAATAATATTGGTTTTAAGGAGCTGCTCTATTTGTAATATGTAATCCATTATGGCCTACTTCACTATAACATGCTTTGGAATTATTCCCACTAAATTGAGATCTATTACATCACTAAGAAGTCCCTTTTACACCTATTGGTCATGCAAAAAGAATGTTTCTTTTCCATTTCCTAGGATGACTTAAAATTGATCCCTTATTGACCCTCAAAGCCTGAGCATATTCATTAGAGTCCAGGATGTATTGTAATAGTATTGGATACACCGTATGCATTTACTGTCTAGGTGATGAGCGTGTAGCAATCTTATCCATTAAGCTTCATTATCCTCCTCCAAATTTGCTTAATGATAAGTTTTTGTTAGTAATAATTATCGAATTGATTCCTAAGCCTCCCTCGTTCTTTTGTCCACATACATCACTCAATTTTACTTTGGCTATATCCTTCTTAAATGTTGGGCCCAAATTTTTTTCTTTAGTTAAGCATGATTTAAATAATTATGAGGTTTGGATAGGTGAATTTTTGGGAGTTAAATTTTTTTTATGTCTATGTTAGTAAAATTTAGTTCATTGGTTAATTGAATTAAAAGTGGTAAGAATGCATAAAGGGGTATTTTCGGTAGTTTACTTAACGGTAAAATGGGAAGAAAGAAGTGTTGTCTTCTTCCTAAAGAAGAGAAAAACGAAAATAGGAGAGAAAGAAAAAGTGAAATACAAAAACAAAAAGTGAGTAAGAGAGGTTTTGGTGAAGTAGAGAAAAGAATGGAGTTTTCAGTTAGGTTTCATCTTTTCTTAGTTTTAAAGAGAGAGTTTGAGGTTGCTCAAGAAGGGAAAAAGAAAGAGAAAGGGAAGAGCTTTCTTTAGAGCCAATAATCTCATAAATTGGTGATGATTCAAGGTAAGTTTGATTTTTATACTTTGGATTTATGGAAGGGTTTTGGTTCATGAAGCTTAGGAAATGCATGGATTTAAGTATTCTAGGATCAATTTAGTGAATGTATTTTCTTAGTGTTCTCAAATTTGAATTCCTATTGAATGTGAATTTTATTATTTACGAAGGAAATCAAGAAGGGGATCAAGAGAGGCTAGAGGAATAAGAGGAAAGACATCCTTAAGCAAATTTCTTAAGCAAGGAATTTAAGGTGGGTACATTTTTATAATAGAGTAAATAAGCCACTAAATGCTTTCTTTAAATCAAGGAAGTTTAATGATTTCAATTTCATCATAGATGTTGCATTTACTGCTTATTAAATTGATTGAGAAATTGTTATATGTTTGATATATGAATTATGTTGATGATTTATAAAAAGACTTTGAAAATGATTCTCTTTGAAAAGATACATGTTTATGAAATGAGGTTTTCAGAATTGGTTTTTGAAATATCTCATGTTCATGAAAAATAAGTTTCCTAAATGTGCCATTTAGGCAAACTGTTTTCAATTCATGAATTACATATTATGTGGGTTTGGTGTGCACATTGAACAAGTTAAAGGCTTCCCCCGCCTACCCGCTAGTGGCACGGAGCTCCTTCATAGACTCCCTTACGTTTACATCTACGCAAAACCACTATGTGGGGTTGTGATAGTAAGTTAAGTTTACAACTACATAGGACCATTATGTGGAAATGTGTAGTTCGTCATGTTTATGGATCTACCCAAAACATTCGGATGTGCTTATGTGCCTATGATATGTCAACAAGTTTGATGTATACATAATTTTTAATTTGTGAATTTTGGTTAAGAATTTGAGAACGATAAGTTTTATGACTTCAATTAGAACTGTATATTGACAAATGAACATTTCAAAGGTTTTGCTTATTTTTTAGTTATAAACTATGACCCATGAGCTTTAAAATCACCCCTCCATTTTCATCCCATCTTCATGTGAAGAGCAATAAGAGCAAGTAACCAAGGGTCAAGGCATCATTCCTATATGCATCTTTTTGTGCTTTAAGATAGATTTGAAAACATAAGGCTTTAGTTGCATTTTGAGCAAATTATTGTTCACGTATCTTTTGTATTTTGGGATTTTGAGATATTGATATATTGTGGGTTGAAATGCCCATTAATGCTTTGTAAATTCTTATCTTTTGATGCTAATGGAATATGATTGCATTTTTTCTCATGACTCTCAAAGTTTGTACATTGCATTTTCAAGTTTTCATAGGGGTAAGAAATTGTGTTCTGACTTTGGGGCAAAACTGTATTGATTTAGGCTAAATTAGACAAAGTTGTCTTCTTAGAAGTTATAATTTATCTTTCTATCCTTCCAATGCTATATAGTATAAAATTTTTGGATATTTGAGTTTAGAGATATGATCATTAGAAGTTTGTGATGCTGCATAGGACGGACATTTGGGAGAGCTACATTGATTGGAAATTTTGACCTTTTTGGAGGTAAAATATCTTTTTGGGGTCTTCATAAAAATTGTAGGTCTAGAAGTCCTCCTTGAAATTATCTTTGAATGACCTTAATCATATATCTCTAGTGAAAGTTATGTTCTTACCAATATAGGATGGAAGAAGAAAAGGAAGTCGTGATCGCAACTCCGCAAATTTTCGCGCAAGTCGCAATCGCGCGTGCAAGTTGCGATCGCAACCCGCAGGTGTTCCTAGACTTGAACACCTTTAAATCTTTTGGACATAACTTTGTCATCCAACTTCCAAATGACCTGATTTTTTGAACCAATAGATTCCCAACACATTTCTCTATCTCTTCATAAAAATTTATAGCTTTTCGTATTGATTTGAAAAAGATTAATTGAAGCAAAGTAAGGGTATCAGTTGGAAGAGTATGAATTGGAGATTTTACTAAATATACTTCGGTATCTCGATCGATAGAGCTCCAAATGAGATGATTCTTGTTTTTAGATAAACTAGAGTTATAGAGCTACAAATTAGTTAAAGAAAATCTAATTTTAATTCAGCGTCTAAGACTTTCAATTTTTGTATAGAAGTTGAGTATAGTGTACTGTTTTAGTTTAATAAAAGTCCGAACACGTTTAAGGTATAACTTTCAGATTTCTGAACTAAATTGAATGATTTTTATGTCATTAGAAACTTAAGACAATGGATAAAAAAATTTCTGAAGAAGTTAATTTGTAATTCCAGTTTGAGGTTTCCCAAAATCTGTTCTGAAATAGGAGAAATGAGTTTGTTTTTGGTGATTGACTGGTGTGGGCACACGACCCTTATGGGATGCACGTTTGGATGTCACATAGGATGTCGGGCACGTGACTTACAAGGGTAGGATGCCAACATTAAAGAAATACCCTGACCATAGGGAATTTCTCATGATCCTTTCCAAAAGGTATGGAGACTATTGATAGATGTAAAATTGATCATAATTATACCCTATAATTGATGTATTTTTTCTTGATATTTTATACTTTTATTGTATATTTGGTACTTAATTCTCTCCAAGTGTGTTTATAACGTATAATTGCCTTTGTGGACTTAAAGGAGAAGAATTTGGATGAAACATGACATAAAATGAAGATTTGAAGCAGAAAAGGGATGCATGAGTGTGCAATAACTTGTGCACTTCTCTCAGGCCATGCAAATTCATAAATTCTGGAGATTTTGGGTTATGTACAATTTGATGCTCGGCTGTGCATCAGCCTGTGCATTTTCCTAGAACCCTAAGTCTCATTATAAAACGACATTTTTATCCTTAAATCAAAGGAGTAGACATTAGGAGGTGATTATAGACATAGAGATAGTTCTCAAGGGGTGATTTTGGTTTAAAGAAGTGGAAAACACAAAGAAATCATTGAAAGATCCATTGAAATACAAGATCAAACCTCTATCTTGCAAGAACATTTGATAGAATTAAAAGGGATATTTAGAATTATGAACCCTCCATTTTCTATTCATTTTTCTTTCAGTTTATGATTGATTTTGTGTTCTATCATATGCAACTAATTTTCTTGTTAGTATTTAGGCTAAATGAACCCTAGGTTTTTACTTTAACAATATTTTGATTTTTTTATTAATACAATTGGTTTGATTGATATATTGTGATCTGATTATATGTTTTATTTATGTTCTAATAAATTCAAAATATTAGATCATAATATGATTTCATATATAGAGATTGAGAAATCCTATTTATGAATAGATCTACTGTAATTGGAAGGAGTTGATTACATGCCTAGAGATAGAATGACATAAATCTTCCAAATTAGGGTCAAACTTGATAGAGCGATTCATAAATCAGTAAAGCAATCCTATAAACTTTAACCTGAGTAATTCAGATGAAAACCTTAGGATTATTTAGACTCAAGGTCAACTATCAGCATCCTATAGGAATCTCCACAATTCAATAAATAAATAAAATAATTGTGTAATAAAAGATCAATCTACTAACGGTTTTAGGGGCATTCGAAACCTAAATACTAATTTTTTTATATTGATAGTTTGCTTAGTGCCTCTTTAATTATCTGATTCAATCTTGCTACCCATTTCTTTACTTGATTTAGTTTTATTTTCTTTTAAATTAGAAATCAAAATCAATTCCGTATACTAGATAATAGGATAACAGTAATTACTAGTACTCATAGTCCTCATGGGATCAGCCTGTACTTGTCGGTACTAGCTGTAGCTATGTCGTGCACATTTGCTTATTTTAATATTGACTAACTCAGAAAGTTTCAATCATGTTTTTAGCACCATTGCTGGGGATTTTGATATTAGGAACACCTGGATGCTATTACTCTACTTATTATTTTTGTATTCTCTTTTATTTTATTTAATTTTATTATATTGTAATATATTTGTGGCTTATTAACTTAATTATGTTTTGAGTTTTTCGAATTGATCTTGAGTTTGTGGTTTATTGTAGGTTTTACGATTCATTGTCATAGTCACAACTCATAATAGAAGGATGGAGCAAACAATACTTTTATGGAAACAAAGACATGTCTTCGCAATATGAAACATCACCATATGGGAGAGAAACGTGTTCTCAGACATTTTCGAATGCTTAACCGATGTTTGTACCACGTTGCAACATTTGTCCAAGTACTTACGATAATTATGAATTTTGAGAGTCAACCTATATATTGACCTTAAGGTGTACTATACGATAACAAATACAATTCAGAGTGGAGCAACTCTTATATCTATGGATGGAACAATTATGCTCCAATTGAATATTTATAGCACAAAAAACCTCCAGTTAATGAGCAAAATTTGGAAGACATGATGACAGATTTCATTCAAGAATCAATCATAAGGCAATATGAAACAAATGCTCATATAAAAAATTTGGTGAATCGGATGGATCAGTTGGTAGAGATAATATTTGATGAGATGTAAGGGAGTTTACCCAGTACTAATAAAGTAGACTTTACCAAATGTGGATTGGCAATCACCCTTAGGAGAAAAAAAGAGCTACTAATAGAGAAGAAGAGGAAGAGGAAAAGGAACATAGTATTATAGAAAAATAATTAAACTCCTAGCTGAAATAAATGTTGACCAATGCAAATTCGAGAGTGAAGAAAAGACAAAGGTTGCCTTCATAAATGGAGGGACATTCCAAGAAGAGCTCCCTGAAGAAGCCTTCTTCCAAAAAGAAGAAGTAGAGAAGTGACAGGAGATAAATGAAGAAGATAAGCTGGAATCCTCTTTCCAAGAAAAAGAAGAAGAACGACAGAGATAGTTGAGGAAGAACTAGCAAAGAAACCAAATAAGGAAATTACTAGTAAAGTGTTGGTAATGACCTTAAATACAGAGGGTTCCCACTTCCTCAAAGATAAAATGTTCGAGTCAGTTTATGATTCAAGGAGTTTCATTATCCCCTATTTTATTAACAGCTTGTAATTAAAAAGAGAATTAATGCAATTACTAGGATTTATTAACTTGATAAATTATGCTCTTATTAGTATTTTACAGCAAGTGGCTTACTTACAGGCTACAAAACCTTTATGTAGGGAAAAGGGTGGAAGCAAGCCACTGGTTATAAATCCAAGATAACGATAATGTGTAGGATACATCGAGCTAACAATGTTAAAGAAGCTCTACATAGGAGGCAACCCATAAACTAGGATAGATTTTATTTTATTTTATTTTATTTTCATGCTTCTTAATTATTTTTGCTTTTATTTATTTTTATTTTCTTGTGTTTATTTTATCCCTTTTCTTATATTTTTCAAGGATGTGGTTTTACATTGGATGGATTTGACATCCAAAATTGTCATATTTAGGAAAGTACCACTAAACTTTTCCCTTGTTATATATATTGTGTACATTGGGGACAATGTACAACTTTAAGAGTGGGAAAGGGTTTAATGAATCTATAACGAATTCTTTAAGGTTATTATAATCTTGATTATAATTTTTTTTGAAATGATATAATGATATATTGAATTTGTTTAAATATATCTATGAACATTATGTTTCATTATTGAATATCAATTGAATTGGTATGCAAAAGGATGAGAGTAAGAACAAAATTACTTTTGTAAGTCATATTTTTTAATAATCATTGAAATATTCAAGTTGAATGATATTGCATATTATTTACAAACATATTATCCATCTTTTTTGTAAGCTTTTGAGCCTAGGAGCAAAATTTTCTAAATTTTTAAGCTCTTATTATTCTTTCATGTATGTTATCATGTGTAGTAAAATAATTCTAGAGCTTGCTTTTATTATGCATATTGAGACCATATTTGTTAAATTATAAGCATCGATATGATGAAGGCAATTAGATTCAATAACTTGTTTAAGTTTATTTCTTTGAAAATTACCATACCTTTAAATTTACCTTTAGCAATATCCAAGTTGAGTCTTAGCCTTTTTCATTATTATTAATCCACATATTAACCTATATCCTATTTTTCTTTGAAGACCTTTTTATTGTTTTAACCCTTGAAGGTTATTTACATTCTTTACTTGTTTGAGACTTGAAATTATTGAAGGTCCATTATTTCTATAATTGTGGTACTAAACGCTTGAATTATTACAGAAATTTAAAAACAAAAAGACAAAAAATAGCATAAGAAAAAAATTGTGAATAAGTATATGGTACCAATAGAGTTATCCTAAAAGGAACTGTTTATTTTATAAACAAGTCTTATAATTTCCCTTTAGTAAATTTCCTTCAATTTAACCCTTTTTGATTTCACAACCTTACCATACCTAATCCCCATTACAACTTGTATAAAGATCATTTGATTTTTGTTTCTGATTTACAAAAATGGTGGAGATGTGATAATGTTACAAGCATATGATAAGACTTCAGTTATGCATTGACTAATAGTTTTGATACTTTTTACCCTAAAAACTTAAGAGCATTGAGTGAAATATTGATATCAAAGTGATTATTGATGTGATTATTATTAATATGGACATAGGAAGTTAATTTTAGGATAACTTAACTCTACTTCTATGTGAATTTGATTCAATATGATAGGATAATTTATTGTATGAATGGATAGGTAAAGATTGATGAGGAATTGATGATGTCAGACATAATTTTTATTATTGTTTGCTTGAGGAAAAGCAAAAGCTTAAGTGTGGGGATATTTGATAGATGTAGAATTAATCATAATTATAACCCATATTTGATGTATTTTTTCTTGATATACTTCTACTGTATATTTGCTACTTAATTCACTCCAAATGTACTTATAGAGTAGAACTGCCTTCATGGATAGAAGGGATGAAAACACAACATAAAATGAAGATTTGAAGAACATAAGGGATGTATAGGCGTGTAATAGCCCATACACTTCTCTTAAGCCATACAGCTTCACGAATTCTAAAGATTTTGGGTTATGCATGATTTGATGCACGGCCTTGCATCTCCCCAAAACCCTAAATTTTTGTATAAAAGTATATGCCCAGCTCAAATCACAGTAGCAAAATTTTTGTTTTAGAGATGTAGAAAACACAAAGAAATCATCGAAAGATCCCTCAAAATACAAGATCAAACCTCTATTGAAAAGAAGATTTAGAATTATGAACTATTTTCTATTTTTTCCTTTCAGTTTATGTTTGATTTTGTGTTATATCATGTCTAACTAAACGTTTTATTAGAGTTTAGGCTAGATGGACCCTATGTTTATACTTTAACAATGTTTTGATTCTTTTATTAATGAAATTGGTTTGATTGAGATATTATAATCCGATTATATGTTTTATTTATGTTCTAATAGATCTAGAATATTAGATCATAACTTGATTTCATATATAAAGATTGAGAAACCATGTTTATGAATAGATCTACCTAAATTAAAAGGAGCTGATTGCAACCCTAGAGATAGGATGACATAAATCTTCCAGACTAAGGTGAAACCTAATAAAGGGATTCACAAATTGGTAAAGCAATCCTAAAAACTTTAACCTAAGTAATTTGGTTGAAAACCTTATGATTAGTTGTTATTAGACTCAAGGTCAAATATTAGCTTACCATAGGAATCTCCATGGTCCAATAAATCAATAAAACAATTGCATAATAAAAAATTAATTTGTTAAAGGTTTTAGAGGTATTTGAAACCTAGATACTAATTTTCTGATATCAATAGTTTACTAAGTGCCTCCTTAATTCTCTAATTTAATCTTACTGCCTATTTATTTTACTTACTTTAGTTTTATTTTCTTTTAAATTAAAAATCAAAATTAATTTCGTAGACTAGATAAGAGGATAATGATAATTACTACTACTCATAGTCTTCGTGATATTGACCCTTACTTGTCGGTACTAGCTACAGCTACCTCTTTCACTTTTGGTTATTTCAATATTAACTAACTCAGAAAAAGTCAATCAACTATTGATCATAAAGTTTTACAACTGAATTCTTCCAAGAAAGGAGAGTGTAAGGTTACACCAATTGCTAATCCTTTTATGCATCTTTTTAATCAGTGGCCTAAAGTTAGCTTCAGTTAGCCTTTTGAAAGTAATTGTGATCCATAGCTAATTAGAGTTCTACCAACTTCTAAACATCTAACTAAAGAAAGCCAAATGGCTATATCCAAAACACTAGAGGATAGTATCACCATTCTCTTATTCTTATTGATACTCAATCTTGAGATCGCTTTAAGTGTGCTTAGTGTTGGTATTAGTGCCTTCACTAAGCAAAGATCATCCTTTGAGAAAAATATTAAGTCGTCAATAAATATGAGATCCACAATTTCCAATTTCCAACATTTGGAGTGGAATTTGAATTTAATCATTTTCTAAATGACCTGTTTGGCAATTCTATTCAAGATCTTCATAACCAAAGTGAATAAATATAGGGACAAGGGTTCCTTTTGACCCACTTGTTGGGTACCGTTTCCGAAACCCAACTCTTCAAACTTAACCTACTTTGATACCACTCATGTTGGGTACCGATTTCGGAACCCAACCTCTTGCTCTGATACCAAACATGTTGGATCCTGTTTTCGGAATCCAACTCTCAACAAAACGAATCATACCTTTTACTCCGAAAATCAAAAATCAAAGTTCATCAACTCAGCTCATACCATTCATACACA
>JANZLC010000005.1:22895289-22909029 GCA_026413385.1 Erythroxylum gracilipes
CTTTAAAAATTCAAAGATCAAAATCCACCCTTACCTCAAATCTTCTCCAAATTCGAAATTTCTTGGCTTGAAAGAAAGCTCCCATGCTCCTCTTCATTTTCCCCCATTGAATCTACATCAAAAATGCACTTGAAGTCTCATAAAAATCGAAACCTAGCTTATTTTTCTTCTTCTCCTTTCTTTCCACCGAAAGCTCTCCCTCTTCTCTCTTCTCTCTTCTTTCTTTTCTTTTGTTTCACTCAATTTCGTGCTTCCCTTGCTTCTTAAACGACAGCCACATGTCTTGCCCTTTAATGAATGCAAAAAGACCCATTTGCCCTTCCTTAAAAGCCTTATAACTTAAAACCTTAAGTGTTCTTCCAATTTTGCCCTTATGCACATCTAACACTTTAATTTCTAACACTTTAATTTAATTTAATCCAATAAACTTATGCCATATGATCTTACATAAATTAACATGTTAATTTCTCATATTAACATGCTAATTAAGTCCTCAAAAACATAAAATATAACAAAGTCCCAAATAACATTAAATCATGATTAGCTTAGGACATTTTTCAAATCATCAAATTGAAGGAATTTGCTAAAACTTCCTTCTATAGAAATGTTCCTCATTGTCTCAATTTTATAACGCCACCAAAATCATTTAATTTGGTTCACTACTCCAAAAGTTATACTCCAAAAATTTCGGATTATTCTTATGCTAAAACATTTTCCAACGATTTACTTCCATCTTAAATTTGATATTTTTAAATACTAAATTGAAATTTGAGTCCTTTAGAACATTGGTATACCTATTTCTCTAGTTTAATTCAAATTAAGAATCACCTCAATTGGATGACTAGAGAAAAAGTTATGACCTAAACACTTTCAGCTCTTACTAATCCAAGACTGAACACTAAACCCAACTTCAATTCAGAAATTGAAAATCATAGGGGCTAAATTGGAATTCAGTGTCTTCAGATAACTTGTATCCCCATGTCTCTAGTTTATTTAAGGATAAGAATAAACTCAATCAGAGCTGTACAGATCAAGATTTCACCAAAATACTGAAGCATGTTCAGAAAATTTTCTAACTCACTTTGATTAAATCAAATCTTTTGCAGATTAATCTCAAAAATAATAATTTCCCATGAAACTGTATATAATTGTCTTAGAAATCTAATGCTTCAAAAACTAAGTTAATCGGATGTCGGACGGAGAAATTATAAGCAAAAGATTACAAAAGGGTCAGATTATAAGCAAAATAACAGAACTTCATATATATATATATATAACTGAAATTTTCCAAAAAAATCATAACTCTTGATCCCGAACTCCAAATTTGACAAATTTGGTATCAATAGAAATCTCAAAGGAAGCTCTACAACTTCTAATGAAGGACAGAAAAATCAATTTGGCCTCTAAGGGAGTCAAAAACCACTTCAAAGTTTTTGTCCCCTAATGATCATACCAAAGCAGTAACAGAAACTTCTAAAAATCATAACTCCACTTTCCATGGTCCAAAATTTCCATACTTTACATCAATAGAAAGAAAAAAAATATAATCTAAAACTTTCATGAAGCACTTAAAGGCAATTTCAACCTCTAACTAGGTCAATTTTTCAATCAAAGTTACTGCCCTGTAAAAAAAATCACCTAAACAATATCCAAATGTCAAGCATTCACATCTTTCAATTCCCATATCCACATATTGCATACTTTATAGCGTTGGAAAGATTGAAAGACAACCTACGACTTTCATGTAGACCACTTAATCCAATTCAAACCACATCAGTCCAGAATTTTCCTCAAAACACAGTACACACAAATCTATACTTATGAGAAATTTCCAAACACAGCAAAATAACCTAATTTTGAATGATCATAACTTTCGATCCTGACATCGAAAAATATCATACTTTATGGAGATAGTAAGCTCCCAATAGAAGCTACAGGTTTTATGAAGATCATTTTATCAAATTCTGCCTAAATCAAGCCAGAAAAATTCCCAAAGTTTCAGATCAAAGTTGCCACTTTCTGCTACTATTCATCCACAAAATTTCAGATTTTCAATTCTCTAAAATTTAATACTTTCACTAATCATTTCTTGCTTTTCAACTCCATTTAAAGCAATTCATTCACTATCAATTCTATTTAAACTCAAAACACCATTTTAGGCCATAAGTAATCATATCACCTATCTTAAACTCATATAACACTTTACATTCTTAAATTTTCTTTTTCTTTGCACATGAATAATTTACCCCAAATTCCTCATTTTATGACAATTTATACTTCAAAATTTCAAGACAAGTTCGGGATCCAACATATCAACTATTAATCATAGGTTAATAATTAACCTAAGTTTTTCTTTAGGTTTTGTTTAATCAAGATACAATTGTTAATTAAACCTAACCACCGAATAACCTAGGATATGATCTCTATATTTAATTAGGTAGTAGCATTATGAATTAGGAAAACCGATTAGTCAAGGAAACAACCACATACGATGCATCATTTAACCTAGGTCATTTTATCCCTAATGATTACGAATCATTAGTCGCTACATATGAATTTCAACATAACAATTATGGATTATATTTAAATTCTCGCAATAGTTTTGCAATTAACGATTCACTGAACGCATTAAAATCATCAACTTATAATACCCAATGGGTTCGTATACAAATAACCAAATAATAACGAAAATTTGATTATCCATACATTACTCAAATCAATTAATATAGGATAACACTATCAATTCCTAATGAGAAAAAGAAACAACAAAATAATTAAAAAAAATACTTAACCCGGGTCGTCGACGTCGATGTCACCTCCGAACCGGCGTTGGGACGTCTAGCCCTTCATAAGTATTTCTCGAAAAAATGCTTCAGCCCCCATTTCAATCCCTAGCCAAAACTCTCTAATTAACTCTTAATTTGTTTCGACCCAACCTCACTACTGTTCATGATGTGACGATTTAATGTTGGAGTTTTTCACTGTTCATTGCACTTCTCTTCTCCAGACCAACCACGTTTCTCTAGCAAGCCGAAGATCCTCTCCCCACGGCTGCGGCTCCACTCCACGCCTGCACTACTCCTTTGTAGCTCACCCAAAATGCCGCACCTCGTCTGCGCTTAACGCAGATTAAACGCAGACCTCCACACACTCTGTCTTGCGCTGAAGCTGTTCCTATAGCATCTGATGTGACGAATAAGGGTCACACATCAATTAAAATGCTTCCCTTCTGCTTGCGCTTGACGCTGCCTAAACGCAGCGTACGCATGCGTAACGCTTGTGTTAAACGCACAACGCATGCGTTTTAATCCTAGCCCACAACCTTCTCTTCATGTCATTTTAAGCTCCATTCCACGTAATTTTTGTTGCTCTTTGCTTCCAAGCTTGGCCACTTTAATTCTTCTTTGCTCTTTTATTTTTCTTATCTTCTCCTTGACTTTTATTTTCTTTTGTTTGCTCCGTGAAGACAAGCAAAAATAAATCTTCGAAAAATGGCCCAACTGTGGTGTTTTCAACTCACTTTAACTTCTTTGCTTCCAAATTGTACTTAAAATCATATATGAGTTAAAGTGAATATCTTAAGCATTTTCATGTCAATAATCGCTAAATGTTATCGGATAATTTCATAATCAATTAAGCACTTATAGTGGTGAGTATTCCTGCCTGTCACACAGGTGACCCAGGTTCGATCCCCGACAATAGTGCCAAAATTTGACTGCGCATCGTAACGCTAGTCAAATAAAATTACTAGATTATTACTATAGTAGTGACGAGTCTAGATCGATCCCATAGAGAGTGTGTGTAAAGTTTATGGAATGAAATTACCAGTGTTTAGGTTTAATGGGGGGTTTGATTTTTGAAAGAAGAAAATACAATTAAACTAACTAATAAAAACAAATTAAAGAAAACATGCGAAAAATGATAAAAGTGAAGAATTCGGTAGGGACCCAGTTCTTTGGTTTAATCTCGGCCTACACCCTGACTAAGCATATTTTATTAATTTGTTGTTCTTTAACCTCTCCTAGCAACTATTAATTGTAGGTTAATAATTAACCCGAGTTTTTCCTTAGGTTTTGTTTAATCAAGATACGATCGTTAATTAAACCTAACCACCGAACAACCTAGGATATGATTCTAGATTTAATTAGGTAGTGACATTATTAATTAGGAAAACCGATTAATCAAGGAAACAACCACATACGATGTGTCATTTAACCTAGGTCATGTTATCCCTAATGATTACGAGTCATTAGACACTACATATGAATTTCAACATAACAATTACGGATTATATCGAAATTCTAGCAATGAGTTTGAAATTAACAATTCAATGAACGCATTAAAATCATCAATCCACAATACCCAAAGGGTTTATACACAAATAACTGAATAATAACAAAAATCCGATTATCCATACACAATACCCAAATCAATTAATAGGATAACACAATCAATTTCTAATGAGAGAAAAAAACAACAAAATAATAATAAAATTACTTAACCCGGGTCATCGACATCGATGTCGCCTTCGAACCGACATCGGGATGCCTAGCTCTTCATGGTTCTTTCTCAAAAAAATGCTTCAACCCATGTTATAGCACCCACCGAAGACCCCTTGACTGCCTAACACCAATGCATTAAATGCATCTTCCCCTGCGTAAAATGCACATAGCCCACTATTTTGTTCCTGAAGCACGATGGGACAATTTAATGTCTCCTGGGTCACGCCTCCATTCACGCAGCTACTGCCCTTTCTTATGCTTCTATCTGCTATAGCTGATGGGACGAATAAAATGTCCCCCTCAATTAAAACTTTCTTTTTCTTGCTGAGCTACCTTCCGCGTATAAAATGCATAGATACAGTGTTTAACGCTGCGGTATTGCATTTCCTAGCAAACGTTGCGTTGCGTAGCAACGTAGCGTGTGTTGCGTTCACGCTGCCCAAACACAGCGTTAACACATGCGTTGCTGCGTGAAACGCAGCACAGCAACCACACTTTATCTTTTTTTATAGCTACTGGCATTTAAATTTTTCTTCTTCTTTGTCTTCCATTTTTATCTTTTATTTTTCTTTGTCTCGCTCCATGAAAACAAGCGAGTATTGATCTTCAAAAAATGTCCCAAGTGGGGTGCTTTCGACTCAATTTAATTTCTTTGCTTCCAATTGTACCTAAATTCACATATGAATTAAAGTGAGTATCTTAAGCATTTTTGTGTCATTAATCGCTAAATGTAAATAATTAAATATATCAACAATTAAACACATATCACATACATCTTGCCATCTCTATTATGGTCTTATTCTTCCTTTCATTAACTCCATTTTATTATGGAGTGTAGAGAGTAGTAAATTGGTGTTTAATGCCATCCTCATCACAAAATAAATTGAACTGATTTGAAGTATACTCTCTGCCATTATCATATCTTAATACTTGAATTCTACAAATAATTTGGTTCTCAATCTATGCATTGAACCTCCAAAACACATTTGCCACATTTGATTTGAACCTAAGGAAATAAATCCAGCATATCCTAGTAAATTCATCAATAAAACATGTAATATTTACTCCCTTTGAGTGAAGGAGTCTTACAAGGTCTAGCCAAATCTGTATGGATTAGTTGCAGCTTCTTAATTGCTCCCCAAGTTGAATGCTTGAAGGAAAGTTTTGATATATTTTTTTGCTATATTTACATGCTATGAAATTTGGTAATTCAATTTCCATGAGAGGTAAGCCTCGAACTTACTCCTTCCTTTGCATGTATAAGATTGCTACATGATAAAAATGACCTAGCCTTTTATGCCAAATCTTTGCATTCCTTGTTGTAGTAGAATAGGTTGTCTATTCATCCTTCATAGGTCGAGAGAAAAGCTCTTGCCACTTATTTTGATTATAAACATCTCTTAGCCACTTGTATCTTTAATTAAACATTGCTTATCTTCAAAATTTACTTTGAAACCTTTTTCAAGAAGATATCCAACACTTAACAAATTTTGATCAATTTTAGGTACAAAATAAACATGAAAAATTCATATTTATACTTGTGCATGTTTCAATGACTATCATTCCCTTTCCTTTTACTACTATATGCTCACCATTGCCAAATCTGACACTTGAAACTTTAGACCTATCAAAGTCCTTAAAGAGATTTTCATTATGGGTCATATGATTAGTTCACCACTGTCAGTGAACCAATTTTCACTTAAATTGCTGTTAGCATGTGGCTACAACCAATTACTCCTTCTCCTCCTCATTGTGCTTGTCTACAACTTGAGCTTCAATTTGATGTTGAGTGTTGTTCTTGCAGATCTTTTGATGATGCTCCAATTTGTGGTATTTACTACACTTCACATATGGTCATTTCCAACATTTGTAAGGAGGATGCCCTTCTTTGTCGCAGTGATATGATATTTAGGGTAATTTTTCTTCTTGTTTCCATTATTATTGCTATGGTTATTAGTTGTAGCCTTATCATCATTATTCTTTTGTCCTCTCTTCATCTTTCCTTTTTTTTGGAGTTCATCTTATAGGGCACCTTTAATTCTTCCTTCTTGCCTTATGAGTCATTAATAGTTGTATTTTACATTATGTTTTGGAAGGTGTTTTAATGGTTATAGGTGATAACTAGATGATTTTTCCATGTTTCGGCTTAGAATTTTGTTAATGTGGTTGTGTGTTTATGTTTTTTAGCATTTTGTGGTTTAGACCATAATGTTGGAGTTTAATTTTATGCACTTGAGGTGTTTTGATGTGTTTGTTAGTGTATGAAATCAGATGAAGAAGATTGAATTGGAGAAAGCTTAGACAAAAGGCCAGGGTCACGATCGTGACACCCTTGTTACAGTCGTGACAGAAGATCTCTCCCTAGGGTCGCGATCATGACACCCTTATGATGATCATGACAGAAGATCTCTCCCCAGGTTCACAATTGTGAAACCCTTGTCATAATTATAACATAAAGGTAAACTTCATTAGGTCACCATTGTGAAACCCTGCCACGATCGTGACAGGCATTTGCCAAACGCGGGGATCACCAACAGTGCCAAAAACTTATTGAGTAAGTTTTAATCTTATAAAACCCTCAATATACCATAAGTGCATGGGTCGCGAGTGTAGTATATGAGGTGTTGATCACTCAAGGAGTTGGTGAACTAATCAAATTCTAAGTTGTCTAAAACCTAAAAGGATAATTAAAATGAAAATAATCGGATATATATTTATTGAGATTGAAATCGTAAAAGTAACATAAAGAAATCAAAATTGAGCACCACCAAATGACAATTGGAATTCAAACAAGGAAGATTAATAATTTATAAGAAAGGGGATTTATCCTGTCATTAATGCTAACTTAGTCACTTCTAAGTTAACGTGGTGTCAGTCCTAGACTTTCTAAGGGTAGGTTACTCTTTCTCGAGTTATAATCATTAAACCCTAAATTATAAACCCTAATTGAAATATGGAATGTGTAATCTCTCAATTAACAAAAAAAACTCACACATCCAATTAGATCTTAAGTCCTCTAATAGACTATCGAGTCCCACACGAGATCTCTCATCACATAAATTACCGATTTGATTATTTTCATGATCTATTAGATTGTTTAACTCTTATTACCCAATCTAATCATTTTGCTATTAGTTCACTCTCTTGATTTTTTTACTGAAGCATGCATATATAACAAATAATTACAACACCTATCATCATTAACAACAAAAGCAACTAGATTAACATTAAATCAAGTATAAATCCCTAAAAGAAGTTCGAACATCCTTAACCCAAGATTCATCATCATCAATCCCATCTCATACATTAATTACATGAAATAAAAGATGGACAGAAAGAAAATAACTTGGAGAATTGGAGGTTGAAGTAGCTGAAGCTCCATCTTCTTCTCTCTCTTCTTCTCTCTCTTCATTCTTCCTCTTTCTTAGCTTTTTCCCCAAAGTGGAAAATGGAGGCACCCTTTTAGGTCTTCATTCTTTTCTTTATATATCTTTTCCATTTAGGGCAAAAATTAGGGTTTACCTAGGCCTAAAAGTCTGAAATATCCTCGAAAAGTCATATTTTAGAAGCCGATCTGCGTCTGATGTCGTGTAGGTCACAATCATAGCACTCAATTTTTGCTCTCTATCACAATCGTGGTAGACCACCAGGCTTCTATCACGATCGAAGGGCCTTACTCCGGGTTCCCTTCGAATTCTCTCCATTCTTTGATATTTGATCTGAAACAGTATCAAACACATCAAGGCACCTCAAATATACAAAATTTAAGCTCAATAGTATGCTCTAATCTATAAAAACACTCAAAACACAAATATCTAACTCAATAACATAATCATAACCTAAACATGCACTAATCATTCAATTTAACAACTAAACATATACTAAACTACCCATTAAAATATTATGTAACCTACAAT
Source organism: Erythroxylum gracilipes (assembly GCA_026413385.1). Classification (NCBI taxonomy): domain Eukaryota; kingdom Viridiplantae; phylum Streptophyta; class Magnoliopsida; order Malpighiales; family Erythroxylaceae; genus Erythroxylum; species Erythroxylum gracilipes. Next base: position 22,903,709 of record JANZLC010000005.1, read on the forward strand.
TATCACACCCCTACCATGATCGTGATAGGCACTCGCTAGATATGGAGATCTCCCTCCGTTTTAATATTTTGAGGGTCTTTTTAGACAAATTGATAGGGGTTAAACCTAGTCTTTACCCTAAATGACCCATGAACTATATAAGAACATTACAAGGCCCAAAGGAGACTTAGCCACCATTTTTCCAAATTGAGAAAGAACCTAAGGAAAATTAAGAAGGAGATAAGAGAAGAGGAGCACCTGCAGCTACAGTCCAAAGAAAATTGTTGTCTCAAATCTTTAGAATTCTCCAAAGAAAAATTTGTTGTCTCAAATCTTTTAAGCACAATAACTAAGATCTTTTGAACAATCTTACTATCAGGCATATCATAATTTAACAATCTTACTCGATTAACAATGCTAAAGAGTATATCAGCATACTCCAAAATTGTTTATGATTCTTTCACCCTCGAGTGGTCTTGAGGATGTCCCAAATTTTTTAGTTTCTTTTAGGGTGATAATTATAGTAAAGATTTTTAGTGAAACAGCAATAAACAAGGAACCTCTTTCCTTTGACTTATTTTCTTTTCTATCCGTGTAAATTTTGATTTGTGCCACTGTTGGATTGTTTGATAGCAAAATAATTTCATAGTCTTACTCAACAACTTCCCATAAATCATTTACCTCCAAGTTAGCCTCCATCCTAGCTAGCTAAATATTATAATTTCCCCTTTAAATATAGATGGTGCTAGTGATATAAAGGGAGTTTCAAAATTTATTTATTTGATGGATTATAACTTATTATTTATGTTTTTACGGTGGTTCTTACTCGATTCACTTATAAGTCCCTTTAAAAAGAAAGCTATTATAACACTTTATTGACTTATTTAAAAGAAAGAAGAATAAGAATAGTCTAAGAAGGGATACTGCAATGATCTACATTTATTAATTGAATTGAAGAGCTATATATACACGTTAAGTTGCTAACAAAACAATAAAATATTTGTTGTAAGCACTCAACAAATCTCTAACTTATCAGCTTAATTACTTGTTGAACAAATAAGACAATCATAATAAACTAATCCTTAGACAAATAAACTATTGCAATCAGAAAATTCTAATTATAACAACTTCTAAGGCATATTCTCAATAAACTTTTTAAATTTAGAAAGGTTTGTGTACTGATCGAGCATAAGGTTTTCCTTAGCCTTGGCTCTATTTAAAACTTTATTTCATGGCAAATCCAAATCTCCTTCCTTTAAATCTTTCCCCTTTGATCTCTTGAGGTTATATAATCTTAATCTTTACTACTGGATTACGTTTTTTAAGGACCCTTCATCTTTGAACTCCTCTAAAAGATCTATCTCACTTTTGAAACCTTCACTATTTATATTATTTTAGAACACTTTTACTTATATACTTTGAATGCCTTGTTCCACTATGACTAGTGCTTAACTTTAAACTCTAAGAAGAAAGGTGATTCCTTTTCCAATGTAGGGTGGTTAGATATGTCTGTATTATGATGTATATTTCATCTACCTATATACCTTTATCTTGTTTGACCCTTGTGCATAACCTTGAATGATAGTTTTGTTAGTTACTTCTAACAGACCATTGGTCTGCTAGTGAGCTACCAATGTAAAATTTTGTCTGACCTTCATCTTTTTTGTAAAACCTTGATAGGTTCTTACTACTTAACTAGAGTCCATTATCTATGATTATAGATAAGGGAATATATACAAATTGAATACATTACCCTAGATAAACTACTCCACAAATCTACTTATGACAATAATATAAGCTTTATCTTCCACTCATTTCTTATATAATTTACTATTATTATAAACTTGATTTGTATAACAAAGAGAGGGAAATGTCCAAAGATATCTATTTAATGTTTTACAAATAAGATATGAACAAAGATTGGAATATAGTCATCTACAGGCTTGTTATGGACAATTGAATGTTAATAGTACTTATTTAACTTCTTTTAAATACTCGCATCTTTTCTCAATGTATTCCATCAATACCATTTCTTAATTATTTTATATGCAAAATTGAAGACCCCTTAGTGCACTCCACATGGCATTCCTCTAAGATATGCTTGACTTAATGAGATGCTATGCATTTTAAGTGTGACATAATGAAGGATCTTTGATAAAGTTGCTCCTCTATACCTGCTTATCGAATAGCTTTATAAATCGCTTTTTACTTTCCTAAACTTCTCTTAAAAAATATTTGTCTTGCATATATTCCCTTATCATCTTTAAACATTCATCTTTGTCTCCTCTAATATTATTATACAAGAGCTCATAGTATACAAGTTCAAACTTGACTTTCTATTAGCCTTCTTTCTCCCTCATACCATTGGCTTCCATGTTGGACAATTGATTTACTAGCATATTGAGATCTTTATAAATGAGTTAAAGAACCATGTTTATTGATTTGAACATATTTTTCTTACTATTTTTCTCAAACTATCTTCCTCTTTTTATAAGTCCCTTTCACTTACTAACTATAAGCTACAAGTTAGAATAATCTTTTTATAGATTTCAATTGTATAAGAGTTGCAATCTTATTCCACCTAGTAACGTTGCATATGCAAATTCATTTTTTATGAATAACTAATTTCCATATTGAAATGGCTTTTAAACTTCATTCCTATGCCACTAGGCTACCTATGCTTTCAACAAGGAAATTAATGATAACTTGAGACTTAAGTGTAGCTTTTGGGAGGCAATGGCTATCAAACTCATTACTATAACTACCACTTACGAAGTCTCCTAAAAGATTCTAACAAAAGAGAAAATATATGATTATACATATATATTAGTCCACAAATGGCACATGAGAAGGTGAGTGTAATTTGTGCGTTCAGTTTTTCTCTTCTTTTAAACAAATAAATACTTATTGCAAATTCATATATGATAATCATAAAATAATCACTATAAATAAATAAGAGTAAGAAAAGAACATTTTTAATTTATATTAATTTGACTAGATATCCTTTAACTTATATCCACTCCCTAAGCTTGACTTCAGAATTCACTATCTTTTTCTTTCAATAGGTAAAGAGCAATCCTCCATACAATATCTTCTTTACTATAAGTTAAGATGAACCCCTAAATTATCTTGCTTTATCATAATTGAAGAGTAACCCTTCAAAAATACTATTTAAGTTCAAGAGGAACCCTTAAAAAATATGCATCAAGCATTTTTTTTTAATTGCAACAATTATACAACTAAAAAACTCTGTCTCTTACTCACACTAATGAATAATAATCAAAACATGTTATATGATGCACATATGTACATTCTACTCTATCAAAACTCTCAACAACTCCTTGTATGCCTAACTAATATCCTAAAACTCATATATTTTCTTTTTATACTAAACGAACCTAAAATAGTCATTAAAATCTAAAATTAGCCATTATAATAACTTAATAACAACATTGATGAACTATTTTGGCACATTAGTTGACCAATGTATCAACCAATACGAATCTAATGTCTTTTAAATAGACCTATTAGTTCTTCTAAAAGACATTAGTTGACCGTTCACCTATATTAATTAACTGATGTACCTAAAAACCTATCATTAGTTAAGCACTACACTTGAAAATCATATTTTAGAACTTATTAACTTTTTGTCAAAGATCAAAATACACTACGTTGATAAAAAAATGATTTAAAATAAATCCTAAACATTTTATTCAAAAATCAAAATAAGTTTTCTCGTGATAATGAAAGGATTTATACATTGTGCAATATATACAAATTACCATCCAATGATTGAACTCCTACTTCATTAAAATGACCAAAATAAGTTTATAAGAAGGATTAAAATGATTTGCTTAAGTCTTAATATGGTTGATTTTTCCTTGTTATTAGTTCGTCACTTGAATTATATATGTGTTACACTTTGATCATTTTCTTCATCCTTTAATTAATCAATTGATTTAATTAGTTTCTTTGTTACTTTAACCTTTCATTGATCTTGATCTTTCACATATTGACTTACTAATGTCACCAAGGATTATTGTTAGTAATATTTTAATATTTTTAAAATTATTGGTTATAACCTCACTTAATACAACAAAATTGTATGGGCATGAAATATAGCTTGAGCTTTCATGCAGACACAACTAGGGCAAAAGCTATATTTTCTAATTTGTGTAGCATGTTTATGCCCTTTGAAAGAAATTTTGTGTAATACATCGATCATTTTTACTTTTGGTCTTCTCTTACCATCACTAAGCTAATACCCCAATTAGATATAATTAAGTATAGGAATAACTATTTGTCAAGTCTAGGTGTAAATAGTAAGGTGATATGTATGCTTTCAGTTGGTTAAAGGCCCACTAGCATTAAGGCCCCAACTGAGACCTTTCTTCTATTTAAGCACATGGAAAAAGGCCAAGCACGATTTACAAATCCAGATTTAAAAAAACTTGAGTATGCATCTGATTGAGTCCAAGTTTATTATATAAACTGGCGACATTTTTATGAACTTTCCTACACTTTTTGACTCCTATTTCTAGATTTTGTGCTTAAATTGACTCTTGAGTGTGTACCCTTATTTTATGTAGTTTGATAGTAAAAATTGTCACAAATCAATATTAATTTCACTAATTAATCTTCTAAGAATAATTGATACTACAAACTACCATTGTTCATTGTAGGAGACTCAAAGAGAAGGGATTCAAGAAGAAGATGTAGAGTCGAGGAAGGCTAAAGTGAAGTCAACTAGACAACAAGCGCAACAGGAAGTTCACCGCGATAAAAGGGATCTATCACTGTGGCAAAATACAAAGGAATCCAGGCTGAACTTTCGGGAAAAGTTCGTCACGACGAAGATTAATTCTGTAGCTACGGTGAAGGAACCAGCAATGAAGCAAAACCTTTCGAGAAAAGTTCGCCACAGCGAACTTATCTATCATCACGGCGAACCTTCAAAAACTAGAACCATTTTTGGAAAAAGTACCCACTATGTAACCCGATCCAAATCATCCTTCGTTTAAAGACCTACTAAATTGGGGTAAGAACCGACAGAGATATACAGAGACAGAGAATATACACAACGCCCGACTCTCTCTCTCAACTTCGACCATCATCTATTACCTCTTTTCCATTTTTCATCATCACCTTCATCAACAGCTGCTACTATGGAGGCTTCTAGTGGGTTTTCAGTTGTGAGTTCTCCCTAAGCAATGCTTAGCTAAGCACCTTTTCCTCTTGAAGATGTAGCAATGGCAGGAGTTCAACGGGCTTCAAAGGGGAGTTGTTTAATCATGTTTAGCTACATTGTTATGAACTCCTAAGTTTAGGATTTGTAATTTGTA
>JANZLC010000005.1:22931892-22952435 GCA_026413385.1 Erythroxylum gracilipes
TCCGCAACTCTGGTATAATTTGGTAGTTGGAAATGACTCGAGTGTTTTGTAATTGTGAAAAGGGCCCAAATGGCCATATGGGAATTTTGTAAATGTCATTGAATGATTAAAAAGGCTTATGCCCTAATTGATTTTGGCCTTCTGCATTTTGTGCTTTAAAAAAAATGTGTGTACCAACTTCTGAGTGATCGTATGTTTAGCACGCCACCCTTGCGGGACAAGGACTCGGATGTCACCAACGATATCGGGTTTGGGTCTTGCGGGAGTGGGGTGTTACATTTTATCAAATTGAGTTCGATCAAAATTTTAAAAATTTTAAGTCTTCCTAAAATCCCATCAAACTTTATACTTTTCGATCTTACTCTAGCTAGATCAAAAATAATTCTCTATTTAGTAAAGAGGTGTTTAAAAAGGGAATAATAAAACATGTATTCTTAATTTTTTATAAAATGGAGGAATTTTAATTAAAAATTTGCAGTTTTAAAGTATTACATTATATTAATACTAAGTTTTTTAAAACCTCTCTTTAACCCTAATATAAACATAGAATACCTAAAGAAAGAAGCTCTGACTTCTCTTTAACTTTCTGTATGAAGTTGCAGGTTTACTCCCCTACTACTTTAACCTTTGATCCTGGTTTAATTTCGCTCCACAATCTTCCTGCTCCATTGTTGCCTTCCCCTTCTTTCGATCTTTTTTGTTAAGATCAACTTTTTTTCATCTTATTCCTCTTTAATCAAGGTACACTATTCCTTTCTTGTTGGTCTACTCGTGGCCTTCTTGCTTCCCCTTTCCTCAACCCTAGTACTTCCTTTAAACCTCCCTATAACTCCCTTCCATCTTCTCCAAGCTCCTCAAATCTCAAAGCTTACCTTATACCCACCTTTTTCCTCTTACTCTTTTTTCTTCCTTCATTTATGAACATCTACTTTATTAACATTTTTGGAAATATCCACCCTTATCTTACTTTCCCCTAACAACTTGTTGCCTCTTGCTCAAGAGGTCACATCCGGTGGGGATAAAGGAAGGTTATTCATTTTGGGATGGATTTAAGAGGTTTTTTTCTTCCTTTTGGAACTTCTACTATTTACTCTATAGAAATTAGCTTCATTCTCCTCATCTGAATGGAGTCTTGGTTAGAACCAAGTGTGGTTAGGCAAGTAATTGATTTCCCTAAATCCATCCCAAAATGAATGTCCTTACCTGGAATATCAGAGGACTTAATTTCCCTAATAAAAAGCAAATGTTTCTTTATTACTTAAATAAAACTTATCTTTTTTTATAGGCATATTGAAGTATAGGATCAAGGAACATAATAAAGACAACATGAATTTTTTAAAGAGCAATTAGAACTCCATCACTAACTATGAGTATCATCATAATGGGAAAATTATAGTGACATTTAATCTAAACAAAATGGTCATACTACACTATTATTTTGGACCAACTTATCCAACTACAAATACAAACAAAGCATGAAAGAATCAGGCCCTTTATCACCTTTGTTTATGTTGTTAACTTAGCTTTCCAATATATTCCTCCTTGAAATAACTTGAAGGAAATTGATTCAATGTGAGAACATTGGATGATAATAAGGGACTTTAATAGTTTTATACACCCCTTTAAAGCTAAAGGAAATGTAGGCTTGAGAAGCTATACAAATGATTTTAGGATATGTGTGCACCATATCCAAGTAACATATCTATGCATGGAAGGGAATTTCTTTTCCTAGAATAATAAATAAAAAGGATATCGAATCTTAAGGAAAACAAAACTAGATAGAGCTCTATTGAATGATCCATGGTTGATGGCTTTTCCTTACATTAAGGCCAACTTCATTAATCCCTTACTTTCATTTTTCAAAAAAAAAACAATTACTTACTTTCATATCACTCACCCATTTTATTTCACAACATGTTCACAATCTAGAAAAAAAGTTCCTCTTTTCATTTCAATAACTTTCTAGTAGGGTGGAAAGATTCGAGGACGTAGTAATAAGGGGTTTAAGTATAAAAATCTAAGGACACAACTTATATATGTCTATAAGGAAATTAGAGCATATTAAAAGAAAACGGAAACTCTAAGTAAGAAGAAGCACTCTAATAACTTTCTAGAAGTTCAAGAAGCTAAGAAAAAGCTAGATACAGTCTACTCCTCAGGATGCATATGTTCATGAACAAGAAAAGATTTCTATACATTAATCATTCCATAATTAAGCAGAGATCTAGGATATTATTGATGTAAGAAGGAGACAAGAACATTGGTTTTTTTTTCATAAATCTATTCTATAAAGGAAAAAACTAGCACATAATTGTTTCCCTTAGACATCAAAGGCGTAATTGGTTGTACTCTAGAGAAGAGATTCACCAATAAGCCATCTTTTACTTCTCTAATACACTTGCCTCAAATACTAATGCATCTTCTTTAGTACCCCAGTTGAAAGAACTTATTGACAAAATAATTACAAAAGGATAAATTCCTTACACGACCATTTACTGTTATAGATGTAGAGAAAACTATACAAGCCTTGCACCCTCACAAGGCTCTATGTTCTGATGGACTCAAAGCCTTTTTTTTCATAAGACATGAATTCACACCAAACAAGTGGTGACTAATGATGTTCTAAAGTTCTTTAGGAAAGAAAAGATGTTGAAAGAACTAAATGGAACCTAAATTGTCTTAAGGTATAATCCCTCAATAACTAAAGGAATTCGGCCTTATATCTTGTTACAAAATAATTTACGAAGTTAAATCCAAAATTTTTGCTAATAGAATGAAGAGCATCATTGATAAGCTAGCAGATCCCTTTCAAAGTGCCTTCATCAAAGATAGATTGGTTGGTGATAATTTTTTTAGACGTACATGAGTTGTTAAAGAAATACAATAGGAAGAATTCTAATAAGAATTGTGCATTTATGATAGCTTTAAGAACATTTAAATAGCTTTTAAGGCTTGTTATAAACCAATAGAAGAGCTAGTTGTTGGTTTCGAGGGGAGCTACAACCATAGTCAATATCTTGGAATGTATAACAGGGATGAAAGCTTTAAAACCTCCATTAACCTATCTTGGTGTCCCTAAATCCACTAAGATACCTCTTTATAGTGAATTCAAGCCACTAATAGAGAAAGTTAAAGTAAAAATAACAAGATGTTGAGACAAGAGCATGTCACTAGATGGAAGGGTACAATTAGTTATCTCAATGTTAAACATCATTCAAATTTACTAGTCCGCTCAAATATAGTTTCCTAGGAGCATTAGCGAGACATTAGAAAAAATATTTAAAAGATTCATTTGGTGAGGGAACATCATAAATATCACCAATGCTAAAGTTAAGAGGAAAGACTTATGATTTCCTAAAAATGAGGGAGGGTTGGGAATTATTCACATTAAAACCATGAATTAATTAATCATCAAGTAAATTTAGAGAATATTGAAGGATAAAAAATCATTATGGGTCAAATGGATTCATTCTTTTTACATAAAGGATAAGAGCTTATGGAATATCAACCTTAAGAACAACACTTCTTGAACCATATTACACGTTCTTAAACTTAAAGGAAGGATCAAATCCAATAAGCTACAATATTGGTGATGGCAACACAATCTCTTTCTGCTTGACAATTGGACGAGCCTAGACCTATTGACAATTGTTTCCTCTCTATCATTTCTAAGAAACTAAATTGTTAATAATGCAACAATTAGGGATGCACTAACTTCCAATCTATCTTGCTTGTCTTCTTTGAACTTATTCTAGCAGTTATTCTCAGGTTAAAAAGGATTTCATTTGCTGGAATCTTGAACATTTAAGTTTTTTAGTGATTACTCGTGCAGAAACAACATTAGAACACAAGCTTCTAAAGCTAAATGGCATAATATGCAATAGTACAAGTAGGCAAGTCCTAAAGCTTCAATGACAATGTGGGTGGCCATTAGAGGAAAACTTGCTACTACAAATAGAACTAAGAAATTCAAGAATGAGACAGACAATTGAATCTTTTGCAAACTAGAGGTGGAAACAATTAATCATTTATTCTTTAATTGCATATTTACTTTCAATACTTTGTAAAACAATAATGTTCTTGTGCAACTAATATGTTCCTATTAAAAGTTAGCGATCTATCATTAACAGGTGTTGTACAAAACAAAAGAAGAATGTTGGCAACTAAATTACCTGTAAGGTAGCACTAAGCAACATTGTTATTTGGATGGAAAGAAACATGTTTGTTTTCTAGAATTTATTTGCTAAAGAACATGTTCTCCAACTAAAAATTATTCACTCCATCAGAAAACAAGCACTAGCTCACAAATTAAAACTACTTTATTGTCCACTCATGATCTCTAATTAGAGGGTAGCTCTTGAAACATAAAGGAATATCAATTCTAGAACTCCTACTAAGGCAAATAAGGTCAGGCTAGCAATTTAACTCACCGTAAGGAGCTATGCTTGGATTGTAGCTTCAATTCAAGTATATTGTTATGTATAGTTTTTATCTTAGGTTATTGTATTTTGGCTTGATGATACATTGACGTTTAGATTGCTTAATCATTTGTCATCATGTAATAAGCCTACTTCTTATTAATATAATTCTTTGAATTTCTAAAAAAAATAAGATCTTTTTGTAAAACAATCAATAACAAGCTTTGTTTTGTTTACTTTAGATTTTTGATAAATCATCCTCTTCATCACTATAAAACAAAAGATAATAGAGACATGAGTTAAAAGAAAAGAATAGCTCAAAAGAACAAGTAATTGAAAAACTCATTATTATTAGTTAAATTGTTCAAACAGAATTGAGATATTTTATTCCCTATTCAACTAAAAATAGCTTTATCTTCCTAAACACTCTCTTTCATGGATTCATAATATATCTAATCATGTAGCATCTTTTACATCATTTCTAATAAATGAAAATTCAATATATGGCTAAATTTGCGTGTAGAGATTTTATTAAAAAAATCCTGATAAAAATGGGTGTTAGCTAAGTTCAAAGAAGAAAGTTACCCCTCTGCACCGACTAAAAATATGAACTCATCCTCCTAACCCTTTTCAGAAGTCTAAATTTTTTAAAAAAATCAGGAGAATTTTAAATTATCATCTCAAAATTATCCAGAGAACAAACCGAATCATACCTATTATTTATCCATTTCATCCAACAGATTAAACCACTCGAGAGAAAAATCTTGGGCTGCAGCAAGATGCTTCGTCCTTCATTCCACGGCTCCTTTACCTTTTATGAAATATATTTTCTCTACCATAGACGAGGCATTTTAAGCTTCCCCAAAATGAATAGGTGAAACAAATAACATTGGGACAACAAGACCAAGGACCGTCTGTTTAAACATTTAGCTTTAGGATATTTATTGATGGAAGCTGCTGCTCTTTGGTATTAATGTCTACCAGGAAAAGGGATGGCCACTTGTAAGTTTCGCGATGATCCATTAGTTGGAATACGCGCATTTTCCGCTGTTGCGAAAGTTCACTTGCCGAGAGACTAGAAAATGATCTTTTATGGTTCTTGTTCTCCAATAGAAATACTACACATATAGAGCAAATCTAACATAGTTCACACAACCATCTTTGTAAGGCCTACAAGAAAATAAAAGACCTCAATCCATTTTACCAGGCACAAAACAAACATAACATCACACCCAGAAAATGCACCAGAAAAACATTCTTGACAACAATTGAGACCATTCTACCGTCGTCCATTTGGAGGGATTGAAGTGCGCAACCAAGAACATCTCATCAGCTCCTCTGTATGTCAACTAATCTCTGCCTCGAAAGACTATCTACAAGATAAAATGATCCCCAAATGCATAATTGGGTCTACATGACAATAGAGATTTGCTGGCGTACACAAAATAATTTCATCAGAACAAAAATCATACATGTGTGTTTACAATAAACTGAACAAAAGAAAACAAATTGGTTTCTGGTGGGATTTCTGGTATGCCTGGTAAAATATTACTAAAACCATAAACATGAAATAACTGCATGTGCATCCACCAGTCATACAGATACGTAAATTTAAATGTTTTATTTTTTAACACAAAAATAATTAAATTCAAGTAACTTGCATGATAAGATTGAATTTTTCATACCTGCCGCCAAGAGGAGATTGCCAAAGATTTAATGCATCAGACTATGCATCTGCTATGACAAAATGGAATAAATATGAGCTAAGATAGACAAACGCGACCACATAAAGATGCACTAGCTACAAACTAAATACTTCAACAAGAGCACCAGTGGTCAACCACTAACAGTTTGTCTAAAAATACTATGGAAGATAAGAGAGAGAAAATTTGGTTTTAGAACTTAAAAAGGAAGTTGTTAATATAATAAATCATAATAGGATGGTATTCTTCATGCAACATATGGAAACCAAACTATAAACCCTTCCACCTACTGATTAGTTCTATGACATTAACAACAAAATGCACACCAGTGAAAGCAGCATTGCACAAGTTCCACTGCTAAATCTTTGCTCATTGCTCTTCAGTTGATATTTGAGGCAACAAAAAGTATCCTTATAAATACTTACAGTCCTTTAACAATAAACTCAGACTACTTCACATATTTGTGTCCGGCGGGATTAGCACTCTCACAACTTCCATTTGTCCTCACTGCTCAATGGAAAGATATCAAAGGATAAAGTGAAGTATAAGCATGTCCAAGTTCACCACATGTGTTGCAACTACTAAATTCCTAGCAACACAAATTGATTGAAGAGGCCATGATTGATATTCAGATATTTTGAGCAGTTCTCTAAAATCATATAGTCAACAATGTGTTTATTTACTCCCAAGATACTGAAAAGTTATTTGTACAAACGGGTCCAGTACCATTTAAAGCTGCTAACAGATGCCAGTAACAACACTCTTATTACGCATTAACTAATACTAACAGGTTCATTTGAGTGAGAGATGAAAGTGGCAACAGCAGTTCTCAATTACCAATTTGAGTAAGACAATTTTATGCCACTCCCAACACCCCACACCCCCCGAGAAAGTAAAGGAAAAATGCTACCATTCATGAGCCAATGTGCTAGATAACATAAGATATTCACATCATGTTCACCATTTTCATGTTTGAATCAACCAAACAACTTAAGAAATATATAGAATTGAATCCCCACACCAAAAGCTACAAAAAGAATCATCACCTTGGTCCACATACCAATTCAATCTACAAAGTTCTCACCATAGTTGCACATGCCTAACCAATCATGCGGATAGCTGCAAACAAGTTCAGTTGAAGGAACTTTGTCACGCTCAATTCATAGGTTTTAGGTTTGGTTTGTCTAAATGTCTCAAGGTCCTCAACTAGTTTAATTCTATCAAGTTTCAGCTAAGAAAGAATTCAATATTTGAGCTCCACACTTAAGAAGAAGTTATACAGCTTGAGCTATTATAACCAATATCATGAGCTATTATAAGCACCTTGTTCTATTTTTGCAAACCTAGACACAAGGTAACGTACCAAAACTCCTCCAAGAACACTATAGAACAACAGTAAGTAAGAAACCAATAGGTTCTATAACAACAGCTACCTCAACCATAAAATCCAAGGTATGAACTTTGGTGGGATTTACTAATATGCAGATCCTCTCGCAACTCAAAATTAGCCCCAATTTGCCTTCTTTTTTTCCCAGTTGAAACTACTCACACAATGCCACAAGAAAACACTTCAATATAAATGCGCTTCCCTCCTATATTGCACATAAATTGAATTAACTAGAAACATTTTGCAAACCTCATTAGTCAAACCAGCTAGACGTGGCACGCCATCAAATTCACCTCACTAACATCAGTAACCCCATCAAGAGATGCACTAACAATCAAAACGCACAGAGAACCAATACTGTGAAAGAAAACCAATCAACATCGATATCCCTATCAAGAAACATTTTTTTTTCCCCCCAAAACGCAATTCTCTTTTCATCACCAGAAAACATAAACGAACGTTGACATCCTTCACCCCTTGCACCTATCATAAGCTAAAAAGTCATAAATTACTATGCTTACACAACAGACAAGACATTAAAAGTGCAAGAAACGTTAAAAGGATCAAGAAATATTAAAGAGAAAAACCTCTGCGATTGGTATTATCCTCCTCTTCTTCATCCTCCTCGATAACGGGCACATTAACAACAGCCTCGCCCTCATCATTTGCATTACCATCCTTATCTTCAGGATATCTAACGACCACAACAGGACACACACAATGATGCACACAATAATCACTCACACTGCCAAGCCTACCATCATTCCCACGCTTGGTAGCACCAAACCCTCGACTCCCCATGATCACAGCACTGAGACCAAGGCGTTCAACCTCCAAGCAAAGCCTTTCCTTCATGTCATGATCCTTCACTATGTGGATCTTGTAGGGTATCTGTGCCTCCTTCAAGGGCTTCGCCAGATCCGCCGCTTTGGACGCCGTGAATGCGTCGAAATCCTCCTCTAGCTCCTGCTGGTTCTTGGATTGCTTTTTGTTGTTGTTATTGTTTTCTTCATTGTTTTTGAATTCGGTGTCTGGTACGTGGGTGGCCGGCGTCTGGGGGAGTGGACCCCAGTCGGCGCCGAAAAGGACGGATGTGGGGCTGACATGGAGGAGAATGACAGCATCGCCTGGGCGTATGTAGTGGTGGACGGCCCAGTGGACGGCGTAGGCGCTCTCGTCGGAGAGGTCGACGGCGACGCCGATCTTGCGGCGGGCGCCGGCGGTGGGGGTAGGAGTGGCGGCAGAGGGATGAGGGTGGCGTGGGGAGGAGGGGTGGTGGATCTTGATGGATGGGAGTTGGGGTTGATCTGGATCAACTGGATTCATTTAGAAAAATGAGTATTGGAGAGGTTGAAGTTACTGGTTTTGAAAATGAGCAAATGCTTATGTTCGACACGACAAAACTCAAAAGACAACAAACAAGTGCGTAAAGTTTAAACTAAAGTAGAAAAAAGGACGGGATGCTTCCTTCCTTTTGTGGGCTGGACTTCTCTAAGCTTTTCTTTCGCTAGACAACAATGGATCCATACTTGCTTGTAAATATTCATTATATAATCACAATATAAAAAAATTTAAAGAGTATGTTTGTTTTAATTTTTAATTTTATTTTCAAATTTAATAAAAATTGTTTGTTTGAGTTTTTAGTTTTGGTTTCTTTCTGTTTTTAAAAATTATAAAAACCATAAAAATGGTTTTTTGTTTTCTATTTTTTCATAATTTGCTTTACTTTCAACTAAATATATATTATTTATTTATTTAATATATTAAATTTTAATATTAATTATGAATAATTTAATTTAATCATCATCATCATCACACCCAGTCCGAAATCTCGCAATGAAGCGGAGTTTGTGGAGGTCTAATAGTACGTAGCCTTACCCCTACATAGTAGAGAGACTACTTCCGGTAAACTCACATACAAATGAGACAATATAAGAGTGATGTAAGTTACAAAAAAAATAAGTCAAACTAGTACGGTAAATTATTATGTAAATAAAATTATGATAAATACATAAATAAATGAAAATAAAATAACAGGGTATACTTGATGGAGTCTAGATCGACGAGCACTTGATAAGCTGCAAAGTCCGACTCTTCTTGTCTCTAATTAAGTTAGGAGTCCTTTTTCAGAGACCCTGAAGGTATGACATCCTACTGTCCCCATACATCTGTCCTTGGAAGCCAAGTTGAATGTCCGTAAGTCTTGTCCAAGACTTACACTTATAAAAGGGAGAGAGAACGTTAAGTATGACTTCCTACAAGATAATCTGCGTATCGCGAATAACATCTTCTAATAACTACTATACTATTTTGGCGAACTTTAAAGGTTAATCCTTTACCCTTATCTGATCACGCCAAACTTTTCTATTTCTAGCCACTACGTTATTAAGGACCAACTCTGACATATCTTTCTTGATCACTTCCCTCTAGTTCTTGTAAAACCTCCCTCTTGTCCCCTTGTATTCACTAAGGGTTATTATCTCACAGCTTTGTATTGGAGCATCAGAGGGCCTCCTGTGCACATGCCCAAACCACTTAAGCCTAGTCTCTCTCAACTTGTCGGCAAAACTAGCTACCTGTAGTTTATCTCTCACCACTTGGTTTCGGACCTTATCTCTTTTGGTAATGTCACACATCCACCGAAGCATAAGCATTTCGGCTATCAACAACTGTCTTGTATGCCTACATTTGGCAGGCCAATACTTTGCCCCATATAACATGGTTGGAAGAATCACTGTTTTATAAAACTTCCCCTTGAGTTTTAAAGGAATCTTTTTGTCACATAAAATCCCTGATACAGTTCTCCATTCGACCCATCCAGGTCTAATACGATGTACTATATCAGCATCGATATTACCATCACTCCAAATGATGGACCTGAGATATTTAAAACTCATTCTTTGTGGTATGACGTGAGTACCAATTGCTACCGTCGCCTCATGTACTATCTGGTTTTTCGAAAAGTTGCATTCTAAATATTCCGTCTTAGACCTGCTCATTCTAAAACTTTTCGATTCTACGTATCTCTCCAACATTCTAGCTTGGAATTGAGCCCCTCCTTGGTCTCATCCACTAGGACAATATCGTGAGCAAATAACATACACCAAAGTACCTCTCCTTGAATATGTTTGATAAGTTCATCTAACACTAATGTGAACAACAAAGAGCTTAATGCAGATCCTTGATGTAGTCTAACCCTAATAGAAAATGCTTCCGTGTTGCCTCCTATCGTCCTTACGCTAGCCAATGCTCCTTCATACATATCCCTACTATGTTAATATAGGTCATAGGAATGCCCTTTGCCTCCAAACACCTCCATAAGAGGTCTCTAGGAACCCTGTTGTACACCTTCTCCAAATCAATAAAAATTATATGCAGATCCCTTTTTCGTTCCCTGTAGCATTCCATGAGTTTACGGAGTAGATGTATTGCTTCTATCGTGGAGCTACCAAGCATAAATCCAAATTGGTTGGGCAATACAGAAGCAGCTCTTCGAATTCTCATTAACGTATCTAAGTCCCTATACATAGTCTCATATGCTTCTCCTCTAGCCACTGAGATAGTTTTCTTGCCTTCTGTTTTGCTAGTCTATACCTTACTTTATTAATTTCCTGTTCTGCCTCTGTTATACTTGCTAAAAGATCTTTAAAAGCTCTCTTTTTTTCCTTAACCGTCCCTTAGACTTCTCCCGAGCACCACCAAGATTCCATCTGCCCTTCCCCCGGCCCTTTGGATACCCCTAGGTGTTTTGTGGTAGTTTCCCGCACTACGAAGACTACACCCTTCCACATCCGATTTGCATCCCCACTCACAGACCATGTTGAATTAGACCGAACTTGAGTCCTAAATTGTTCCACCTTGTCCCCTTTTAGCCTCCACCAATTAATTTTACGACAATGCGTGGTAAAAAACTGTGACCTCTATCCCTTAATTCCTAGATCCAAAACTAGCAATTTATGTTGAGTCGATATGCATGCGGCCAGAAGCACGTTGCAATCTTTGCACCATGATCTAGCACTTTTCCTGACAAGGAGATAATCAATTTGCGTCTTGGATGTGCTACTCTAAAAAGTCACCAAGTACACTTCATTTTTCTTAAATAACGAATTTGTTATAACTAACTCATACGCTACGGTCATGTCTAATAAAGCAATCGCATTATCATTTCTTGTGTCGTATTCGAAGCCCCCATTAGCTCTTGTATATATGTCTGAACCAGCCCCTATATGCCCATTAAAATCACCTTTTAGGATGATCTGCTCCGTATTAGAGAATTGTAGCAGCACCCCATCTAGCGCCTCCCAGAACAGATGTTTTTGTTATACGTTTGAACCCGCTTGAGGTACATACGCACATACGACATTGAGAACCACATTGCTAAAAACATTTTTTTCCACCATAATCCTATCATTTACCCTTGTAATCCCTACCACTCGGTTTATAAGTTCCTTGACCACTAAGATACCTACCCCATTCTGCTTCCGCGTACTTCCCAAGTACCATAGTTTGAAACCCCCTTTTTCCTTTTCCCCAAAATTTTTTTCTTGATGAATAAGCATGATTAGATTAATTTTGGAGTCTTGCTATATTAATGTATGTTGGAATTAATTAGCATGTTAATGTGAGTGAGATTATATGACATAGGTTAACTGAATTAAAGTTAAGGTGATAAGTTGCATGAGGGGCAATGTGGGAATATCACTTAAGTTGTAAAGTCTTAAGGTATTGAAGGAGGGGCAAATTGGACATTGTGCAATCATTAAGGGTATAAAAGGGAAGAAAATTTGGTGTCTTTCATTTGGAAGAATCCAAAAGCACGATTGGAGAGAAAAGAGAGAGAAAGTGTCGTTGGATAGAAGAGAAAGGAGAGAAAGAAGAGAGCTAAGCTGGGTTTCAACTTTTCTTAGTTTTAAAGAGTGATTTTTGAAGTTGTTCAAGAAGTAAAAAGAAAGAGGAAGATTAGAGCTCCATTAGAGCCAAGAAGCTCATTGTTGGTGAAGATTCAAGGTAAGTTAGATTTTAATCTTTTGGATTTTTGAAAGGTTTTTGGTTCAAAGAGCTTAGGAAATGTATAGGTTTAAGTATTCTACGATCAATTCCATGCATTTGGTTCTTTGGGTTTTCCAATTTGAATTATATTGAATTGGGAATTTTTTTCATTGTTAAAGGGAGGCAAGAGAGGTAAGAGGAACAAGAGGAGAGACATCCTAGAACAAGTTTTTAAGCAAGGAAATTAAGGTGGGTGACATTTTTATAATTGAGTTAGTAAGCCATTAAAGTTTCTTCAAATAAATGGAAGTTAATGATTTCCAACTGCCTTGATAATGGGCATTTATTATCCTTTAAAAATGCTTTGAGAATGTATCATATGATTTTGTATGTGAATTTTTGTGAATAACTTATGAGCTGATATGAAAATGATTTCAAATGGCTTCATAATAGTTGTATTTGTCGTTTTTGAATGATTTGGAAAATGGCTATATGAGTGGTATGGGGTTTTGGTTGATGAAGTGTGAAATGATGATGGAATTGCATATGAAATATTTCATGCTCATAGAAGACAAGTTTTTAAAATGTGCCATTTGGGCAATTGGTTTTCAAGTCATGAATAACATGTTATGTGGGTTTGTGGTGGTTTGTTCTGTCTGTCAAGTGCACTTGATTAAAAGGCCTCTCCCCCCTGCTCGCTACTGGAATGGAGCTCCCTCATGGACTCCCATAAGTTCACGGCTACTCAAGACCATTTTGTGGGATTGCGATAGTACGTTCTGTTCACGGCTGCACAGGACCCTTATAGGAAATGTGTAGTACGTTCTGTTATGGATCCACCTAAACCATTCTGATGTGATTATTTGATTATGATGTATTGGCAAGTTTGATGGATATATGACTTATGTGTGTTGTGAGTTGACTTGATACGTTAAGAATTTTTTGTTTTATGATTCAATGAGGTTTTGCTATGATTATGGAGGTTTTAAATGGTTTTTGCTTATTAACGATTATAAATTTGTTACCCACAAACTTTCGAGCTCATCCCCTTTCCTTCCCATCTTCAGACAATGAACAAGATATCAAGTGATCGAGTTGAGAGTCAAGGTATCACTCCAATTTGCATATTTTTGTTTTTGAAGATAGATTATGGAAAATAAGGCTTTAGTTGCATTTTAAGCAATTATTGTTCTTGTAAAGTTGTATTTTGGATTTTGATGTAAGGTGGCTCGAAATGCTCCTAAAGCATTGTAAAACTCTTATTTTTGATGTGAATGAAATATATATAAATTATGTTTTGCTTATGATTTCCCAAGTCTTTACATTTTTTTTTCAAGTTTTCATAAGGGTAGGAATTATGTTTTGAATTTAAGGAAAAACCTGGAATAATCTAGGTAGAACTGGTAAAATTTGTCTTCTTGGAAGTTGTAGATGATCTTTCTAGATTTTCAACAATATAAAGTTTGTAATTTTTGGATATCGGAGTGGAGAGATATGATCATTACAAGTTGTGATGCTGCATAAAATGTGTGTATAAGACAATTATGGTAAATGAATAAAATTGTGGTTTTGATGAACCAAATGGATTGAGAATTGAGAGTTTTATGAGATAAATTTGGTGTTTGAATTGATATGAAGTGATTTGGCAGTAGAAGAGTTGAATTTGGGAAGATTATAAGTGAATATGATGTTAGATTAGATGTCGGAAGCATTGGAGAGGCTTTAGAGGGGTTTGGGGAACCCCTATGTATGTTATACGGACTTTAAGTCTATTAAACGGATCTTCTCGAGTCTGGGAGGACCCTTAGCTTAACCAATGTCTTTTAAACGGACCTTCTCGGGTCAAAAATGGCTCCCAAGCCCGACAATGTCCGTTACAGTAAATCGTGATTTTTGACCCTTTAAATGGCAAAATATCGCTTTGTGGTCTTCACAAAAGTTGTATATCTAGAAGTTTTCTTTCAAACTGTCGAAGAACGAACTCAATCAGAAATCTCTATTGAAAGTTATGGCAATTGCGCCAAGTTAGGTACAATATCATTGAGGGTATAAACATGTTCGATTCTTTCGGGCATAACTTCCTCATTTGACTTCTAAAATAGTAATAACTACAAAATAGTAATAAAATAAAACGAAGAGAAGTAATAACTACTGTACCAGTCGAAGGGATCCTCATTCCTTTAGAAACACACACGTTCTCGTAACAGTAGAAGAGCTCACAAAAAAAATACTGAAGTGGCTGGCGAGAAAGTCTCTGGGCCTGGTAAGGGGAGATTCTACAGGTGGAAAGATGTTGCATGAAACACTTCCAATAATAACAACATCAATAAATAGAAATAATAATAAAATAACAAGATATATAGATATATATAAAATAATAATAATAATAATAATAATAATAATAATAATAATAATAATGCTAATAATAATAAAAAACTAATACAAATACGAAAAGACAATAAATAATTAAATACTAATTAAATAGTAATAAAATAAGATGAAGGAAAGTAATAACTAGTGTGCCAACTGAAGGGATCCTCAGTCCTGTAGAAACACACACGTTCTCGTTACAGCGGAAGAGCTCAAAAGGAAAATACTGAAGTGGCTGGCGAGAAAGTCTCTGGAGATTCTACAGATAGAAAGATTTCGCATGTAACACTTTATAACCAAAACAAATAAAAACCTTGACTAACAAAGGAGGTTGCGTATGACAAAGGCATGTGTTAATAATGGGAAACAAGAGAAAAAGACTGATGGGAGAGGACTGTATCCTATCAACGATCTCCAGCTGTATTTTTACACGCAGGTACAAGGACTAACCTATGTTGTAGTGTAGTTGGTGATATTCCCCATTAAGGGAATCGCTGATTTCATAAGTTTCCGATGTGCGAAAAGTTATTTCAGTAGAGTGTTAATAAATGCCTTGCTAAAATGACAAAAATAATTTTCAAAACACCCATTCTCTCTCTCTCGCCATCTACAACTATAATCTGCTTCTTTCTAAGTAAAGAACTCCAAAGTTCACTACATTACGTGCTACGCTAGCCTAGCCTTCAAGAAGTAATACAACTGAAGTTGCTAACCATCTAACTGAAACTGGCAACTCCCATCTAACGAATACATCTAACTTACGAGTAGAGAAGAAACTACGTTAGAGAAGGGGGACTTTGATTAAACAGACCCAATACATACAAGGACGAAGAAGCAAACCTCTTAACCCCAAATTGCATATCAAAAGAATTGAAAAACACAACTGAAGCCAATGGAAGAATAGGTATGCAGAGGAAAAGCTTTACACTCCATAAGGAATACCAACAAAATAAAACCAATGACACCTCCTAGCTAGAAAATCTCGTTTCTCATGACAGAAAATGGTGAGCTTTAGTAAGTAACTCAAAAAGAAAGATACTAGTTGTAAAGAATGTTGTTGCTAAGCACCTCTAACACTTAGAACCTCCCAAAGCCATTAATAAATCCATGCAAGAAACTTACTATGATCAGTAGAAACAATGGCTACTATTCACAACATAAATAAACGCAACAATCCCAGATAATCTTGACCTCCCCAAACCTCCAAAAGCACAAAACCTATATCTGAAAAACTCAGGACTCACCCCAGAAAGCTCAAGAGGGATACAAAGAGAAAGCAAAAGATATAATGGGGAATCTGGAGAGAGTCAAGTAGGGAGAGAAACGATATCTTACTTGCACCAATGCCAAAACGAAAATGCTTAATTGCTCGCATACCTTTGATTAATCAAGACAAAACAATTGTCAACTCCTGATGGGTTGTTGCTGTCTGGAAAATTTTGAACCCTCATACTATTTTGAATGTAAGATCGCCGCAGTCTAGAGGTTGGCAGGCGAGAGAGACTTTTCTAGGAAACAAAACAAAGAAAAAACAATATTCTCAAAAGAAACAAATAAGCAATGAAACTGAACCTGGAAAAGCCAAACGTGGATAAGAATTATGAATAATTTAATTTTACTTAACAATTTTATTTAATTTTTGTAATTAAATAAATTAAATAATCTTTAATAAATATAATTAAATTTAAAAAATATAAATTTCAAATAAAATTTGATTTAATGATTAAAATGTATTTAAGATAAATATTAATTTATAAATTAAACTTTAACTTTATATTATTTATTTTAATAAAATAAATTAATATTAGTAATAATTTGTTAATAAATATTATATAAGAGATTAAAATAAATTATTTTTAATTTTTATATAATATATAATTATTAGCAGTGATAAAAATATAATTACATAACATTAACAACTGAAAATTTTTTATTTTTATTTGAAAGATAAATAGAAACTGAAAAGAAAAAACAAAAATTAAAAATCATAATGGAAAATAGAAATGTAACAAAATGCCCTATCTTTGTCGATCTTTTTTAAAACTTATTTGTTATAAGTTTTGCATTCAAATCATTGAGTAAAATTGGAATACGGTAGAAAATTAAAAAAAAAGTAAATTTGTGAGGAATACTTATAACAAAAAAGGAAAGGCTAAAATAACTTTGGACTTGATTGGAGATGGAAAATTGCAGCACTTGGTTTTGCAAGTCTCTAAGATAGTCCTTAGCAGCAATGCATGCATGTGGATGTGCCAGAGTGGTTATTGAGCATGACTACAAATCATGTGGGCTCTGCTCGTGCAAGATTGAATCCTGCCATCACGTTTTCTTCCCATTTAGATTCAACTAGTCTTAATCTTTTATTTATAACAGTCTAGTACGTGGCATCTACTCTTACTGCGACTCTGATCAAAGACTTAAGCTTTTTGGATCCAACCAGCTCGCCTCAGTACTCCGTACTATACAGTATTAGTTACAAACATATTTGCACTTAGATTTCTAATTGGTATTCTCATATTCATATATACTATAATATACTTGGACCGAAGTTGCAAGATATATTAGGTTTTAGAAGTCAAATCATATCAGATTATTTACATTTATGCGAGGGTTGATATGGCTCTTCATTAACCTTATATCCAAAGACCGACAATTAGGCCTCCAGGTCAAAGTTATTTGGATTAAGTTGTGTGTATATATAGTCAAGAAGCAGTGTGGAATTTGACATTATATGTTTTTCTAGTATTAATTTGTAAATGAAGAAGAAAAAGTAATTACTTCACCATTCAGTATTGAATTTCATTTTCAATTTGAGAAGTCATGGTGGAGTTATTGCAAGATCCTTTTCAAAGAAGATATTTATCCTCCTAAGTGCCAAAATATTTAAGGTAATAAGCTCCTTGATTATAAGTTTTCACCAAATACTTTTTTAAATGAAGCAAATAAAATAGCAAGAAAACCATATATAATGACTCAAGAGAGCTTTTTTTAAGTATGGCAATAGCATATTTTATAGTCATTGGAAAGGTCACTTTCCATCAGAACAATGGTCGAGGGTCTAACTAAAAGTGCCAAAGATTTATAGTCTTGGTGTTACAAAGGTTTTTCTAGACATCGAATTTATACCAAAGTTGCACATACACCTTTCAACAACAATCTCACTTAGGTTTGTTAAAGAAAACTCAGCCTTCTCACGAGATCATTAACCAAGAAGGCCTTGTTCTCAAATGTCTGACGACTCTCACAATGTCTTTATTACTTCCTTAAAAGTATACAAAAGGTTCTCTCTATTAATATGTTCCCCTCCCCTCTATCTCTATTGTGAGGAGCAAGACTTAAACAAGCTATTTATAGGCACATTTGGCTTTATAATTCAGAATCCTATTTTAATTGAACTAATTAGATCACTTCTATCTTTATTAGATTACATCACACTAGCCAACTAGATGATACCTTCATCCAAGTAGGACTCTATCTACTAGGATTTAAGTACATCACAACTAACATGGTAAGAGATTATAGTTAGTTAGGAAAGATACATCCATATCCATGAAGAACTCCACTATCTTCTGATGATCCTCCCATATGGTCTTTTTCTTTTAAAGGTGATATATATCTACTATACATCACATCATCCAAGATCTCCCTTTGATCTCCATTCATTAATGATGAGTTATCCAAGCCCAAAGTCATTCATAGCACACTAATCCAGTTCAATGCTTACCCATGTCAAATCCATTAGTCATGGTTCACATATTTAAGCACACATTAAGTCCTTGGAGTTCTTACATGCCTCCCTTATACGTGTGATCAACTAACCTTCAACCTAAGGTCCATCTCAAGCTCATATTTTGGTCTCATAATCAAATCTTGCATTTTGTTGATGATTTTTGCTAATATGCACCAACGCATACCAACGCTCGCTTACTCTTAAGCTTTCATCGATGATGCCCATTTTTTCTTGCCCACTTGCAAGTCTTTGCTTTGTTCTATATCCTAAGTGTCCAACATTGGCCAAGGCTTGCCAACACTCACACAAGTTTGTAGATGCTAAAGGTATGTAGTTTTGGCCACTACAAAACTTCAAATCATTGGTAGAAATCCTTAACTCACACAAGTTTGTAGACATACCTCTTTGGACCTATCACTCTTTCTATAAGAAAAGGATGCATACCCTCTTTACAATTCCCTCACCATAACTACTCTGGCATCTGGGAGATGATTCTTAACAAAAAAATTTCTCCTTTACAATAAGAAAAGGATGCAACATGATTATTAGGAGGAGTCATTGTCATTGGCATGGATTGGTGAGTTAAGGACCAAAATTATCTACAGTCTCATTTTTAGGTATTATGGAAATCCTGTCAATGATGGGAGGAGTTTTTGTCACTAATATGGACTAGTAAGTTGAAAGAGAAACATATCGCTTGTGTAATCATTGATTGTGGCCTATAATATATGTCAGAGCTGGTAGTTATAAGAAAAAGAAGATACCATTGATGCATGCTTATTGTGCTATTTGATATGGGTTTTTTTGCTCGGGATAAGGAGATATGTTTTGGAAAGAACATAATGGTCGTGATAGAGACTAATTGTAACCACTGCTCCTTGAAATGGATAATCACTAGAGACTAGAGTTGCTTTAGAGAGGCAGCAAGGAAAAATAAAATTTGGTGCTAAGGTTTCTGTGGATGAAGATAAAGGTATTTGGACATAAGGATTAGTTATCAACTTATCATTGTTGAAAATAAAGTATTATTAATTTAAAATAAGATTAATTTGAAAAGTTGGTTACTAGAATTTATAACCTTAATATGAAATAATGAGTGTTCGGTTATTAGAATAATATATTCTAGAATTAGCTTTGAACTTATTCTTGAGTTTTTTTCAAAAGGTAATTGATTGAATTGATAAAACAATGGACAAATACTTATAGTATTAGTTCAACCAATATACTACTAAAGCCTAAGCTATATAAGAAGCACAAGACTAAGGTAAGATTAAGGTACTTAGAAATAAAAGAGATAAAATGACCATACATCTTCTTACCATCTTATAGAGACATGTAGTATATGTAATAACCTAGTTTCTAAAATAACTAGAGTCCAGTGTATCATCTCCATCCTCCTCACCAGAAGTTAAAAATTCTTGGGGATAACATTGTACATGTTGAACTATAGGAATCTTGCATCTGACAAGACCAAATCATTCCATTATTTATACAACCCCTTTGCATGTGCTTTTTAAAATCATTTGATCGTTGTGTTGCATGGGAGCCTCAAAATTGAATGCGGAGGGATGGAGGCAGGAGGACCATCAAGGAAGCTTCTCCTAATAATTCAGTATCTTTGAGATTCAATTTAAGCATTTGATTTTATGACTATCTCTCCAGCTTGGCCTTTGTTTGTAGAATCATAGATGTAGATAAAAAAAGTTTTGGTCATATGGTTTTTGTAACACCCCACTCTCGCGTGACCCGAACCCGACATCGTTGATGATATCCGAGTCCGTGCCCCGCGAGGGTGGCGTACTACATCAGTCAGTCAGACAAAACTCAGTATAAATATTTTTTTAATACTCTCATGTGCGCGGAAAAGATAGTAAACAATCGGAGCCCACGTTAAAAGAAAGCATTTTCAGTTATTACAATTATTCAACAATAAATTACAAAAGCCA
>JANZLC010000005.1:22952535-22962930 GCA_026413385.1 Erythroxylum gracilipes
AAGACCAGTACAAGGACAGTCCTCATTAGTCCCAATCAATCACATCCTATGCCAAATTACTATACTACCCTTTTCGTTGGGGTTGGGATGTTACAGTTTTAGTAGATTTAATATCATTAGATCAATATTCTGCTTCTTTTTGTTCATCATCTAATCATCATCATACCTGGGAGGCTGCTGAATAATAACCTCATCGTTCGTTAATCCTCCTTAATTTTTCTCATTTTCCTTAACTTCTACTAAAAGGTAAAGTTGTATGCATACATGACTTTAAAGAACTCACTGAAAATGTTCTCCTTGGGCATCCTTCTACTCCTTAATGTTGAGCAGTTTTATATATAAAAAAATCTCAATACTCGCAAGTATATGGATCGTAACTTGTAGTATCGAAAGGTATCGATCCTACAAGGAACTAGCTAAAATGAATTGAACCAAACTTTGTCTAAGGTAAGATATGATATGAGTGAAAAATAATAATAGAAACTAAAACAATTAAATAAAATCAAACTAATAATAAATAATAAGTGAGCTGTCAAAATTAATTAAGGATGATCAAGGATGAATGCATAGTATTTATTCTTTCATTATTTTGCTCCTCTAATGATTATTGATTCAATTATGTGTTAATCCTAGATTTTCTAAGGGTTTGATTATTCTCTCTCAAGACCTAACCAATTAACCTTAATTGAATTTGAAATTTTCATAATTGAAATCTCTCAATTCACAACTTTTCTCTAATGTTTTCAATTAGTTCTAAAGCTATCTGTTGAATAATCAAGTTCATACATATGATCTCTCTTCGAATGATAATTTAATTGTTAATCGTGTGATATATTAAATCACCAACTCTCATTTCATAACTTAATCAGATTAATTTAGACTCACTCTCTATTTATTGCCAAAGTATATGAATATACAATTAACACAACACTAGAACATTGTATTGAATAAACAAAGATTAAAGTCACAAAATAACAATGGAATAAACCCTAATCTAGAAATTAGAACATCATGAACCTAATACACTTCTAGAAGTTCAGTTTACACATCAAGTATGAAGAAAATAACAAAAGAGAAAGAAAGAAAAACTATATTCAGAGCTTGATCTAAAAAACTGGAAATTTGGACGTCTTTCTCAATCTTCTTTGTTTGATCCACTTTTGTAAGATAGAGGCTGCGCTTTTTATGTCTTTCACATTTTTAAACAGTAGTTTAGGGTCTTAAGGTTGTTACTAGGTTTTTCCACTTGATTTGGTTCCAAAAATAGCCCAAAAATGTGGGATCAAAGAAACTCGCGTGTTGAAAAAGTTGAAATTTGCTGCAATTGTCGTCTTCCATATGCATGGTCTAATGCACAACTGTGCATCACCAAAATTGCTAAAAATTATGAATTTGCATAGCTGGCGAGACGTGTATAAAGTGATGTGGGGATGGCAGTGCAATAGATCGTGCATCTGCCAAATAACAATTCCAGTAGTGCATCTCTTCTATCTTTTGAATCTTTGTTTTGTGTTAGGTTTTCATCTTAATTCTTCTGTTGTCTTCAATTTCCTGTTTCCATACACTTATAAACACATCAAACACCTTGTGAAACATAAAATTAAGATCTAATTCTTGCTCGAAATCAAGCAAACACTTAGAATACATACAAAAACTCACATTAACATAATTCTAAGCCTATAAATACGATAATCATCTAATAAACATCTGAAAAAACACTAAAACACCTATCAAAACATAGTATAAACTACACCTATCAATATATAGTATAACTACACCTATCACTTAACAAAAACTTATTCCTCTCCTGCTAGAATATGTATAACAATCTCCCATATTTTATCTTAAAGGAGATTAGTTATTGGCTAGTCCTCTACTTCATTTACATGATCCGGTATAGAATTCCATCCCAAGATGAAGCTGGACAAGAGATCTAGGAAAGGGAAAGGGCCCTATTCTATAAATATTTAGAGAAATGGCATTGGAAGAGAATATGCTCAAGTGTTTCCAGAATTAGAGAGCAAAACATTCATTTGTCATCTTTTTGGTTCCCAAACATTTTGTCCTTAGTTAACAATTTTCAAGATTAGCTAGCAATAGAATAATTTTTTTTTGGAATTTATTAAGGAACACATACCTGTCTATAACTTGGCATAATTAGAGCTTTAGTTATTAGAATTTACTTGCATGATTAATTGGAGAAGACACCATAATGATTTTTAGTCCTATATGTTTAATCTCCATTTGTAGAATTATTAGGAGTCTTTGTAATAACACTTCTAATATGATTCTAGTTACTATCTTTAGATTAAAATAGTTCTCTTAAATCACCTATTTCATAGTAGCATGATTTGGAATTATTGTCCTTAAATGAGAAAAGGAGTTATGATACATTAAAGGACCTAATAAACTCCTCATTCCTACTAGAATAGAGTTTTATAAACATCACACATCTTGATGTTGAACCAAGGACTAACTTAACCATTTAGCTTAAATATGTTATGTATTATCCAAGAAGAGTCTTATTTTACCTTACAAGACCAAAGGTCAGCTTATCTTAAGTTATATGAATGAACTTATCACATCTACAAAGATTTCTTATTGATAAGTAATCTCTAAATACATTTTACCAAAAATATTTTGTTAGTGAATTTCAATGGGGTAACCCTAATACCCCCTTCTTTCTTTAGAAGACAAACCACTTTCTAAGCCACCTTAGCCATATATAAGGAGTTGGAAGCTCTTGCCTAAAGGAAGCTCCTAAAACACTTCTCAATATTCTTAATTAGTAAATTAAGAAGGCCAATATAGACATATGAAGAGAATTCAAAACTATATTAATGAGTTGGAGTCTCCCTACAAAGAATAAAGGTTTATCACACCAAATGTTGATTCTTTATCTTAGTGATCAAAGGCAAAACATTAATGAATGTATGAATTTTAAGGGATATAGGAACACCTAAGGAAGTAAAAGAAAATGTTTTCTCCTTTAAACAAAAAATTGAAGAGAATAATTCCTATAAATGAGAGTAGAAGCTAAAACGAAAAAAAACAACTTTTTCGTTGAAATCTTCAAAAAAATTTCTGTGGTTAATTCCATTAATTTAATTATTCATTCGTAATAAGTTCACAGAGGAGATTTTTCAAGTTCTTGTTGCTCCTGTTAGACTAAATGATATAGAAGAAGTAATTCTTGAAATGAACCCTATAAAGGTCCCTGGACTAAATGGTTTAAATAGAACATTTTATCATAAATCTTTGCCTTTGGTTAGGGATATGGTGACTAAAGTAGCGATGGAAACTTTTGATTTAGGCAAAATGCTACTAAAGATAAATAAGTCCTTCATTTGTCTTATTACTAAGATCTCTAATCCTTCATTTGGGGAATTTAGACTAATTGCTTGCTACAATTTTCTCTATAAAATTACAACTAAAATTTGACCAAAAGAATGAAGAAGGCATCGAACTCCATTATTAACCTAGTACAAGTTGCTTTCTTGGAAGGTAGGAACATAGGAGATAATGTAATCCTTGCATCTGAGTTATTCAAAGGATATACTAAAAGAAATTCTTAGGGGTCAATGCTATTAAGATTGATCTAACCAAAGCTTATGATTTAATCAGTTAGCTATTTAATAAAAAGGTCTTAAAGGCATTCAAATTTCTTGAAAAATTTAGAATATAGATACTCATATGTATTACAAACCCAACATACTTATTACTAGTAAATGAAGAACCATCGAGGTTGTTCAAGGGGCAAAAAAGCATTAAGAAAGGGGACTCCTTGTCCCTATGGAGGTTTTATTTAGACCACTAAATCATAATATGGAATTAGATTATTCCTTCCAATTCCATACTAAATGCAAAGAATTAAGAATCTCACATTTGATGTTTGTAGATGACCTTTTACTACTCTCTAAAGCTCATGATAAATTAGTCTACAATCTTATGTTATCTCTTCATTAAGGATCTATCGAGTTTAAATATTAAGAAGTAGAAAATCCAACTCCTCCTCTCAAAAAGTTTAGATCACCTATGCTTTTAGTTAGTAGCTATCACTAGATTATAGGTAAACCAACCTCTTATATTTGGGATTACCCATAACAATAAGAAGATTCTATTTAGGGAGTGGTTAACTTTACTAGTAAGAGTATAGAAAAGAATTTCCAATTGGATTAACAAATCCTATCCTTAGCTCACACTTTTCCTTAGCAAAGGGATTAATGAAAACTTTAGAGAAAATGTTAAGAAGATTCCTACAGATCGGATGTATAAAGGGTAAATTTATAGTTAAAGTAAACTAGAAGCAAGTGTGCATGCTAAGAGAAAAAAGTGGACTCAAAATACAACCTATTAGGATTACAAATATATTTTTTTATGGGAAAAGAATTTGGAGGCTGACCATAGATAAAGAATCACTATGGTCAAGATGGATCATTGCATTTTATTTGAGGGGAAACAATTTTTAGGAAATGCAAGATCTTAAAGGGCAGTTGTAGTTCTCTAATAAGTTATTGAAATAAAGAGAAGTTATGTTAAGTAATGGAATTTGTTTAGTAGGAAATGGTGAAAAAATAATTCTTTCTTTTTGATAACTAGAGTAAGGTGGAAGTCCTAAATGAGCATAGCATGCACTAGAATAGTTTGGCAAATATCCCCAAGAAATCAAAAGTGAGGGGGTAAATAAAGGCTAATTAGTGGAGTAATATTCTACTAGAACTATTGCAAGTCCTTCCATAATACAATTTAGACAACTCTAAGGAGGACTCTTACAAATGGTCAAGGAATACCATAGGAGTTTTTACTAACAAATCATTCAGATCTTATATCAGCTTATAGGTGATAGAATGAGTTTGGAATGTATGGGATAAGAATTTTCCTCCCTAAATTTCCTTTCACCTCTGGCCAATGTTTCAGGGAAAACTTCCTATTTTGGGCAGGCCACCACACCTGAATACAATAAACATTTATAGGCTATGTGAAATGGTATTTGAAGTGCCTCTACTTTAATTGTACACTAACTAAGGAAATTTACGGAACTATACACAACATCAACTAGATTACTTTTAACTAATATAATTAGAGATACTTCATCGACTATATTAAGTTTTGAAAAGTCAATTCATAGGTCATAAGATCATTTTATGTTGACCTTTATAACTATGTCATACATATTATAGAAGGTGAGGAATTACAAACGCTTCATAAAATTTTTTTAAAATACTTTAAAGATCATAAGTGAATTACCAAATACACAAGGGAACTTATTTTAATTAATAGTAATGTTAGGTGTTATACATAAGACTTTACTTATGCATAAAGAATTGTTTAACATAAATACCCTAAGAATGGAAAAGAAATGTTATGGAATGGAGGGATTATATTTATTAGTGTTTTAACGGTTTAAAAGCCAACATGCATTCTAGGGTTCACTACACCTATGTTTCATAAACTTATGATGTCAAATTATCCTTGACATCCAGAGATATATGTATAAAAGGTAAGGAATAATTAAAATCAAGGGGAAAAAAGGAAGAGTTCATTCATTAGAATAGAGATATTAAAACTTTCTATTTTTAACATTTCAACTCCATCCTTAAAATCCACCTGATAAATAATGTCATAAGATTATATGTTATTTTCTTGTTTAATATGCAAAGTAAAGATGAAAAGGACCACAAATCCTATGGAACAATATTTTGCAAGTTGGAAGACAAGAATGATGTACTCTTACCCATTGTATTGATGAATAATACCCTACATATTCTTAACATGTCACTTTTAGAGGAACTACAAATGTTGATTATGTACTAATCAACTTACAAGTGTTTTAGTCATGTAATGTATTGGAATGGCTTCAAGCCTTTTGGCAAGTTTGCTGAATTTTTGTAAGGCTTTGTCCTTTAATTTTCATTAATATATATTCATTTACATTTTTAAAGTAAAAAATGAGGAAAAGTTAATGCTCAAGGCTTAAATAATTTCCATGCAAGAAATTATCGATTAATGCTCTCACTTAAATACCATTCTTGATCTTAATAAAAATAATTTCTTATTATAGTCTCCTCTCCCTTCAAATGATTATTAATAATAAATATAAATACTTTAAATTAACCATTATAATTCATTTTAATTGTGACTGATTTTTTTTAATAAATTGAATGAATATATGCTCTTCTAAAAGAAAATATTAGAGTAACCTTAATCCCAAATTCATAGAACATCAAAATTTAAGACTAACATCAGCTAAAAGTTAGGCTATCAATTAGAAGTTTACAAACACAATAGCAAGCAACAATTTAGAATAGTAAGTCTATCGTGAATCCTTACTACTATAGTTGATCACATCAAAGAGGAACTGACTCTTTTTGCTCTATCAAGTTCTATATATATATATGCGGGCTGAGCTTCCCTTAGCTAACCTTCATTATTAATAACTCGTAAATATATGTCATTGTTTTATAAAATTTTTTAGTTTGTTTTGTCACTATAAAGATTATGGTTTCTTTTAATCCAAATCGCATAAATCGCACAACTGAACGTAAAACTAATAAGATCATATTTCTTCAAAACTTTCAAATTGCTTGCTTAGTTTATAATTCAATTCCAAGTAGTCTAGACATAATGCAAATTAAATAAACAAAGTATCCTTTGCAAAATTTTAGCAAAGAGAGGACATATAAAGTACAAATGATATTGTTTCCTCCTCTCTATTGTATAAGGAACACAACTTATCTAGGATGTTGAATTTAAGTATATCCCTAGTTCTTGGTCTTTTGTAAATGGCTAGCCATGAAATCAAGAAGGTTTGGGGGAGATTGTTAGCTTACCAAACCAACTTGTAATAAGGTACTATTTGCTCAGTTGGGAAAAATATTTCCATATAAGAATGATCTATAAAGGTTTTTAAATTATTTCTAGCCCATATCTAAGTGTATAATCCATCCTAGTTAGGATTATTAAGTGTTGGTAATCTTGCCTGATTTGAAAGAATCCTCTATATCTATAAAGAGGTCAAATTTGGTTTATCCAATTTGTGATAACAGCCACCCTTATCAAGTTATGAAATGAAATGAGGGTTTTCAGTGAATTATAATTACGAAGAAAGAAAATTTTTAGTTGTTAAACTAAACTTAGGTATCTTTTCCATTCCCAATGATGCACTTAAATTCATTAATCACTTGGGTCTTAATACTTAAGATTTTGTTAAAGGTCTATGATGAGTTTTTTTTTCTAGGATGAGCTAACCTAAATTTGAAACCTTTAAGGAAGTAGACATAGATACGTTTCACTCATAAAAACTTCCTATCAATTAGGAGTGTGGAAATTCCTTTTTCTCATAGAACCTTAATCATGGTTTTTCTAGGCCCCCTCAAAAATTTTGTTTACAAATTTTTGAACATTTGATCTAGGCACTTGGAGCATTTGTTTCTTACCTACCCAAAGGAAGTTCCTTATTATTTTTTCAATGTCCTTGATTATGTCAATAGGGATTATTAAATGAAAATTAGTATATTGAAGGTGATTTAGGATTAAATTGATTAGTTGAAGTCTTCTAACTAGGGAGAGGAATTTGTTGCACTATTTTCCCAGCTTCTTCTAGATAGCTTCATTGAGAGGTTGGTAATCCTTATATGATAGTCTTTTAGTGATTATAGGAATGTCAATGTATTAAATGGAGGCCCCTCTTGTTTAAATCATATTATGAATCTAATATGCTCTACAAGACAATCACATCTCTTAGATATGAGGAAGTTACTCTTCTTTGGGTTGATATTAAGGCCAAAAAGTCCGTCAAAATATGTTAATGATTTATGAAATTCATTAATGGAAACACTTTTATTCCCATGGAGTAGTATTAAATCATCAACAAAGGATAAGCTTGTGATATTGAGTTTGTCACACTTTTAGTGGAATTTGAACTTGGCCTTTTTTAACTCTCTTGTGTTTAATGATTCTTATTAGAATTTCTATACCTATAGTGAATAGATAAGGGGACATGTGATTACCTTACTTTAATCCCTTGATTGCTTTGAAATGGTGTGTATGCTCACCATTAATAAGGATGTTATGTGATAGTGTTGAGATATAATATGATATCGTAACCAATTTAGTAAGGAAAAACCTCCATATATATAAATAGGAGGTTTAACTCAATGAATTGAAAGCCTTCTTAAATTCAAATTTAACTGCACAACTTTTGATTTCCAAGCTCCTATGATGGTTTTTAAAGATTTCTTAGGATATTAAAATATTATCCCCAATTGATCTTCCTCTAATAAATATACCTTAGCATAGATTGATATATCACTGAGGATTGAATTAAGGCAAGTAGTTAGGGGCTTGGCTAAACCATATATATAACATTATAATATGACATAGGCCTATAATTATCTAGAGTTCTATAAGAAACAATTATTAAACTATGTTGATTAGAGATGTACCTCTAACTATATAACTGATCATATGATATCAGTGACTTATTAGGTCCTAAGATAAAGAGAACATTCTTTATGTCCATATTTAAGAAAATTTTGATTAAAGAATCCTTAACCTCAGTGTTAATTCCTTTTGGAATGTATTTTTAATCTCAAAAAGAGAACATGATGTCAATAGCTCAGTGCCTAGCGACCTTTTAAAATGATTTAAGGCTAGAATATTGAGTTCTTCCTTATCAATAATTAGGAAGCCTTATAGAGAAATTATTTAATTATAATTCCTTCTTACAAGAATAGAATTATGGAATAATGTCTCCTTCCCTT
Source organism: Erythroxylum gracilipes (assembly GCA_026413385.1). Classification (NCBI taxonomy): domain Eukaryota; kingdom Viridiplantae; phylum Streptophyta; class Magnoliopsida; order Malpighiales; family Erythroxylaceae; genus Erythroxylum; species Erythroxylum gracilipes. The sequence goes on from JANZLC010000005.1 coordinate 22,961,298, forward strand.
ATCTAGGTAATAATTTTGATTTGTTTAATTAGATAACGATGTACTCCAATGCCTTTAGTTGAAACTAGTCTTTTGAAAATTTAAGGAATCATCCCCTAAATTCAAATTCACTAGTTCTTGAGCCTTGTTTAAAGTTTAGAGTGCTTATGTTTTACCATTCAATGTCATAATTACTGTACCTATTAAGAGCTTGTAGCTCCTCTTTGATAACCCTTAATTGTATCATACATTTCATAGCCTGAAATCCATCTGCATTCTTAATTAGTTCCCTTTCCACTACTTCATCGAATCCTATAATGATGGCTAAATAATTATTGAATCTAAATGGAGTTTTTCAATTCAATGACTTATTATTAAGTAGGATCTTAATAAAAGAATGGTCTAGGTACACATATTGGGGAATTTTGTGAGGTAGTAGGAGTTCACTATAGTTATATCTAGTTTCTTTATCAAAAGCCATTCCCTACCCTAAATGTTACTCTATTTAAATAGGTTTCCATCAAATCTAAGATTTTAAGCTCCAATCTAACCCCAATAATTAACATCTTTATTATAATATCTCATAATATAATGAATCCCATCCACTTCCTAGCGTGGGAGTGTATAATGGAAGTCCCTCGTTAAGAGTCATGGTGAATCACTTCCCACTTACTAATTCATCAGGTTATGCCATAGTTCCCTCCTTTGAATCTCTAGATTGGCAGTATAAATTTGTAGTGATATTGATTCTTATTATGTTATTTAATAATATAACTTGACAATGGATAAATTGATTTGATTATTTGGTTTGCAGAAGCTTATATGGTAAGGATCATAAGAAATTAAGATCTATAATTATAATGCTCAATATGATTACTTGTAGTGTTCTTTTTATGAATAAACTAAAGAACATTCTAAAATTGGAGAGCTTTTATTTTGAACTTTAGGAGACTAACAAAATTTCATTTCTTAAGAAAAAGGTAATCATAAAGCACTTATTTCTTAATAGGATTATTTAATTCTTTTAAATTCTAAGTTATAAAATTCAAGCAAAAGAAGAGGGGATATTATCAGTCTTACTACTCAACTTTTAAGTGATGTTATTTTTTGACACTGACTAATTTAATTCAAAAGAGTGGTTAATTTTTGTAGGTTTCGTAGCATTTTTCTATGACTCCATTCGTTTCCTTTTGGAATGTTCACTAATGAGGCTTGCTTGAAATGTATTTCTTAGAGGTGTAGGGGAAGTTAAAGATTGGCATAAGATAGTTTGGAATCCTAATCTTTCTCCTAAAGCTTATTTCCTATTATGGCTTATTGCTAGAAAAAAAAAACTTCCAATCCTTGAGAAATTGAGCTTTTAAATTTGAATGGCACTTGTATCTTATAAGATTACTATAAATTCTAGTAACTATTTGTTTTTTGAATGCCAATTCTCAATTGGGTTTGGAAAAAAATCTTAAAATTGTTAAATAGACTTAGACTGCAAAAATAACTTATAGAGAATAGATAGAGATCCAAAGGGAATTAGACAATGTTTTTAATTAGCTTGGGAACTTGCATTCAAAGTAGATGGAAGTGTTAAGTCAAATGACTTTACGAGATTAATAAGTTTTGATGATAAAACAAAAAGAGATAAATGAAAAGCAGACGA
>JANZLC010000005.1:22967502-23001277 GCA_026413385.1 Erythroxylum gracilipes
TTTTTAAGTTTTATTTAATTTATAATTATTATTAGTAATAAAATATTTATTATTATTTTAAAAACTTTGAAAAAAAGTGGGGAAGGAGAGGTAGGATGGAGGGAAGGAAAATTTGAAAACTTTTGAAAATTTTATAAAAAAAATCACTCAATTTTTTAAAATTTTGAGTACCGGTCGGTATTTGACCGGTATTTTGAATACCGACCGATACCACCGAAATTAGCTGATACCGACCGATATTTTTCACCGATATCAAAATTAGTGGCGTCTTTATTTGTTATTCTTCTTTCAATCTTTTGTGTCGTTCAATTTTGCTTGAATTGGGTTTTGTATTTTGCTCACGTTTTTGGTACTCGTGGATTAAATAGAGGTTGTATCAGTAATTCCAAGCTTACAAACACTGAAACACAGGCACTTGCAAAAATCAAACCTGCTTGCGTGGTCGGCTGATGGATTGGACTAGCCAGGACCGCTACTTACCTATTGACTAGAAAGAAGATTAGATAAAACAGGGGAGTTAACTTGACATTTTAACGCTACAGTTGTTTGTTTCATTGTGGTACCCATGGTCGGTGGAATTATTTTTATTCCTGCACAAGGAGACAAGTTCCCAATGAGATTCGTAAGTCTTTAAGTGCAAAACACGCCATCCAGGTAAGCGTAATGACGTTTTAGATCAGTTTCACGGCTTTTAATTGGTTAATTTACCTTGTTTATAATCCCTATTCAAATATAGAAAAACCGAAATTTTAAGAGAATTCCATATATGTTACTGTCTTCAACATGTTAATCAGATATTTCATTATCAGCACATTCAATTGACATTTAGACTGATGGTCCATGGTTTGATCAACACATGCTAGGGATGCTGTCAGTCGAGCATCAAGACATATGTAAGTAATTCTTTCTACGGTGATTGTTCTGTCCACGTTGAATGACACTCTCGTTACTTTCACATCATATATGATTATTGAAGTTTTCTCTTTGTTAATTCCGAGTTATGTAATTAATGTTGAAGAGTTAAGGATATATGTAAGAACACGGTTACTTTTGAAAATTTAACCTTCATTTTCTTTTAATTACTGGTGAAGGGTTTAAGTTAACATATATGTAAAAACACGGTTATTTTTTGAAATTTAACCTTCTTATCCTTGGCGTTTTTTGTTTTGTGACTTTTGCCCCACTCGTCTTAAAGTATCGAACAAGCCAGAAAATGGGCATGCGTTCCTTGACGGACACTGCCTCTAATTTGCTTTTCTCGATTGCTGTTCTCATGCACTGTAATTTCCAAGCCGACAAATTTTGAATCCAATTTCAGGGAATGATTAACTCTTTGGCGGTGTGGAAGTTATATGGAAAAGAGAAGATTTTAATGACCTGTCAGGCAGAAATTAAATTGATGGATGGGGCCATTTTGTTATATACCATATATATTTCATCGGAAAAAGCCATCTTTTAAGGGCCGTATGTCTCCAAATGACCTCTTTTGGATGTGAAGACCAAGACTTTCTAGGACAACCTACGATAAAAGTCAAATGGTGCTTTTAGCCACCCCACAAGCATTGTAAAGTTATGGCCAACATTCATTCACCGGCAAAATAAAAAAGATTTTGTTTTTTTAAATATATATTTCTTTGTTCATAAGCTTCTCCATGTACTTCTTTTAACAGGATAATGTCTCCATCAATATAATTAATTACATTCTTCCCATGACAATTGGAAATTAGTCAACCCATCTATGCTAGCGTTTTTATAAAATAATATGTAACAATTTTTTTAATTTTTTTTTTGAAATGATATGTGATATTGTAATGAAACTTGCTAATTTTTGTTTTTATAATTACTAGAGTAACCACAACAGTTTATATTTTGTGAGTATTTTCTTTTATCAAATTAGATTGATAGAGTATTTGATTGAACATTTCAAGTGTTTTAGATTCCAAACAAAAAACAAAAATTATCTCAAGGACAAACATTTTTACTGTCCCTCTTTCAGTTGTCACATAAATCGTCATAGTCAAGATGAATATTTATTGTCTTTTAGTAATATGATAAAAATGCATTTTAAGCATTGTATTAAAAAAAAGTACAAGCCATTATTATTTATTATATAAAAGTATTAAAATTAATCATTGGTATTTATCTTAATAATTTAGATATGAATTTAAATTTGAATAAGCTAACTGGTAAAAAAGGGTCATCCTGATTGTAATTTTGTTTTTTTGATGTGGAATGAGTGTTAGTGACGTAAGGGGGTCCCAGGCAAGTGATGCAAAACGGTTCTTCAAATCCAAGGCATATTACATAACCGACAGACCGCATTCGACGGCTTTGACTACATTTAAAATTGGTTGAAAGCCCCCTAACCGTTTGGTGGGTATTTCGGGTTTTGGGCCTTTTTCTTTTTCTCTTTTTTTGGAAAGAAAAAGATAATGTTTTTCTCACAACTCTCATTGAACCGAACCGGATGCATTTCCATTCCACATGTGCGTTTAACATAATTTATGATACTAACCAAGTTCGAATAGCAATCATCAACTACGGACGTTCAACTATCTACATCGCAACTTAATTTTGTGACCATCCAATTGAATAACCATGAATGATTTCTTTTTTTTTTGGAAAACATATATGTCATCAATGACGGAATGCACCAATGACACGGAATACATATATAATATTTTTTTCAATAAGATACATATATAATATTTATAATTCATTCTTACTCTCATTTTCGTTCCTTTCTCTAACTATATACCTTACCATGCATTGATCTACCAACAATTTCCCATCACAATTTGTCCAAATTTAGTCCACCGTCTTTGTAAGTTTAAAATTTACTGAAAGAAACACATTTAATTGTGGCACCATGATAATCAGGTCGGAAAATTACGCAATCAAATTCAACTGTGCCTTAGATATGCCTTGGTGTAAAAGTAAAACTACTACTATTTATTATATTCACATGGAAGTGTCTCTTTATTTTTTTAAAAAAATGTTCAGATCCCCATTTTAGTATTATATAAATAAAAAATATCTTTTACCTCTTTCGTTTTCTGTACATGGACTTTAAAGGCATATATGCACATATATAGCTAGGTTTGCTTTAGTGGATGGAACCAAAATCGGATGAAACGAAAAAGAAGAGCACTTTGAAACATAGAACAAAGTTGTGCCAAGAATCTACCTTTCCTACGACAATGTATGTCCAATCACAAAAGAAGTTTCAAGTGGCATAGTGAAAGTGATTGAACAAGACTTCTGATTAAGAATTGACCATTTCAGACCAACGAGTGTTAATATTTTGATTGTCCATTTAATAAGAACCTTATTTAAGCTTCAAATCCAAATTGATTAGAGTCCCGAAAGCCTTCCGACGTTTAAAAAAAAACTGTAAATTTTCATTACCTACAAATGAAAATATAACACAAGAAAATAATTATATATTAAAAAAAAACAGAAAACCAGCTGAGCTACACTCTACCTACTGACCAATAGCTGCAAGCTGGTTTCCCAAAACCTGATTTCAAGGTCTTAAAAAACCTAACAAAAAACCAAAGGGGTTGTTAGGGTTTTAATTGTCCAGGAGATTCCGGGGACAAAGCAATCCCTCAGGTAAAATCTTCTGAACAAGTAAATTTTCACACTCACAACAACTTACTAGTAACTCCGTTTAAAAGCCACCCCATCTCTTTAAACCTAAACCTGATTCTCCAAGTCCTTTGAGTCTATAAAAGTGCCATGAAAACCGTACGGCACCCTTGAAGGCAACTTCACCGAAGCCTCTAACTGTAAATTCATGGCGTTCACTATATGAAGCTCTGATTTCCATGTCTTTTCATCGTGAACAAAAGTAAGAATGTAGCCATCATCTTCAGCTTCACAATTAGGACCCTTTGGCAAGAAGAACGGCTCACCACCATATCTTTTCTCACCATATGTATACTTCTTCACTTCTCCGGTGGAAAGATCGACCTTAGCAAAGCCTGATACTTTAGGCCATGGCTCAGCAATGGCTAAATAAGCATATTGAGTCTTTCTTCCCAGTCGGTTCCGGTTCACCATTCCGGCCTCTAAGTTCATTTGTCCTGATTCTTCGATTATGGGGCGGCGCGTGGACTTGCCTGTCTTTAAATTGAGTCTAATTTCTGATAACACACTCTTTAAACTCTCTTCACATTCGTTGAAAATTGAATCCGGAGGAGTCATGCAAGATCCAATTACGACGACCTCGTCGGATTCCGGTTCTTCCCATGCATTCCACAAGTGGAAACAGAAAGTTTCCGGTGATTCAATCCAGATAATATCATTGGCATCGCCAGCCTTTTTTGCAAGAATTCCAAACCGAGACTTCTTATTCTTGTCGTAAATAACAGGAGATCCTCCTCTTATCATTTCTTGAAGTTTAAACACCACTTGTTGATCTGGGATGACCACAAAATTTTCAGTGATAGCGAAATCATGCATCATGGTTGGCACTGGAAGCTGAATATCGACATCCGGCAATTTTTCTCCGTCGGGACGGAATCGAAAGTACTTAAGGTAAGGTTTTTGGACAACATCGTAGCTAAGAGCAAAGAGCTCTTTAGAAACGGGATCAATCTTGGGGTGAGCAATCATTGTGTGTTCGAGTTGACCACTGAAATTGTATCTACCAACTGTTTCTAGATCACCACTTCGAGTGATGCGTACTTGATAAGGAAGATCGTCTTCCGACATAGCGAGAAGTCTGTCATTGAAGTAAACTAAGCCGGCGTTCGCCACTCCAGTGCCTTGTGTGTGATCAAGAAGGCCACACAATCCTCTGGCATAGAAAAGGAGTAATCTTGCTATACCAGAGTGACCATGGAGCTCGCCAATTGCTTTAGGAAACACTGGTTTGCCCAACACTTTCTCTTGCTTCAGTCTTTCGGTTTGGGTGAAACGGCAGGCGTAGCTAGCGTTACCGTTTGCGATGGTGACGGCGTGGACCATCCCATCACCGTCAAAGAAGTGATGCCCAGCGACGGGCTCGAAAAGTGGGTTCGCTCCGTTTCGGATATAAACCCCATTTACACATTCAGGGATCGTTCCGATGACTGGAAGTGCATGTCGGACGGGCTGTTCCGGCACTGGAGCAAAGTTTCCGGCTATTTGGACACGAGGGTCAGCTGTTTTGGGAAGAGGGTGTTGACGCTCGCGTGAGACCAACACGCCTTCTGCAATATCTATAGCCACTGCTGCTGCCCTTTGAAAGAGATTCCACTGCTGTTGTTGCTGCTGTTGATGTCGGAGGTTTCTGGTTTTCACAGTTACTGCCGAATTGTCTTCTCTGGTAATTACTGGGGTTGGGTAGGGCTGTTTGGGGAAATGGAGGACTGAGGGAGTGTGAAGAGCGCAGTGAATGCTAGTGTTTTTACTGTTGGGCTTGTTCTTCATCAAACTGAAAGAGCCCACTTCGAGTGGTGAAAAGGAGAAGGAGGAAGGAGGGAGATGGTGAGGAATTTGGGTTATGGCCCAACAACTTGAGTTGGGAACTCTAGTAGAAGCAGACATGGCTGTGGGGTTCTCTCAAAGAAAAGGATTTTGGTGATGGTTTAGTGGTCTTGTGAGGGGAAAGAGAGAGAGAGAGAGAGAGTAGAAGATGAAGTTTGGAGAGAAAGGGAGAGAAATGAAGATGGTATAAATAGAAATGGGAAGAGGGGTATGGTTGTAATGAATGGAGATCCACCTCAAACAACTAAGGGAAGACCACGTGGTGGATTCGCCAAAAGGCACTTGGAGGTTGACATTTTACGAAATACAATCAAGAAGCTTCAAAAAATACACTAGGAAATGGTTGGAAATTGGAATTCATCAATAGAATAGGTATTGATGTTATGCGTGGGACAATCGTCCAAGACCAAGACCACAACCTTGGAATTGTTCACGACTTGGTTTTCGGAGGAGACGGAAAATCGGGGACCAATAGGAGTAGACACACTTATAAGAATATAAAATAAACTGGCAAACAATAACTCTCCCCACCCTCACCCCCACCCCCACCCCTCCGCCCAGAAAAACTAAAAGGAAAAGAAAAATCCCAATGTAAGTGAAGGATCCACCATGATCGAAAAGGCATTTTTAACTAACTCCGCGTTCTTGCATCTTTCCTCAAACTCAAACCTCAATTCTTTTTGGTCCTGAGAACAAACCCACGTGGCCGTTTTCGACGAAATTGGTCACATCAAAATGCCCCACACGTTCACTCGCTCTATCTCTCTGAAGACACGGACACCCTCACAACATATGTGCAAAAGCTAACCTTATTGACATGGGACTATGAGGAGTGGCGTCTTCTCTATCAACACATCTGACCATTTTCCTAACCCTGGACCCCTACCTATTAGTCTGCTTTATTTTCCATTTCCCTTCTTCACCGTTCATAACATTGGCCGCCCCTTATTCATATCTCTAACGCTATAACCTTCTTGATTGATCAAACACTTTTAACATATAGCGTGTATTATCTTTTTACCAACAAATTGATTTAGTAAATAGTTTCTACATTTTTATTGCTTTTGGTAACGAGATTATCCATTTCATGCAACATCTAAACTTACGACTCCCACTGTAAATGAACGTTATTGCGATCCATGATTATATCTATAACTTGTAGTTGAAAAGGAACTCCTGTTCATCATTGTTTGCATGTAAATTGAAGATGCGATTACGAATGGGGTGGTTAAAATTGCTTTTAATTCCTTTAGCTAGCATGCATGTTTGGATGAAATATTCATGTTACATCCAAAATTCATGATGTTATTGATAACTCTAACAGATATTCCCCATCATTTCTTGGTGTCATGTAACGATACGGCATCTGGTTTGGAGGTCCCCCATTTGTTTCCATCTAGGCGAAAAATAGCATTCAATTACATATTTGTAGGCTTTAGGACCAGAGATCCAATCACTTCATCGATTCCCTTAACAGGAGGATTGCTGATAGTACACACCGGTCTTTGGAATTTAGTGATCTATTCCCTTACAGTGCATGGTTGCGGTCCCGGCATGGACACAACACAGCCTTTTTGAGGAGAGCCATTGGATAAAAAAGAATGAAAAGTGATGTGCTAATCAAATCTAGTTTCTTCAAGTTTCCTCTGCTAGCCACCCTCAGTGTAGCTGAAGCTTAGAGTGGGGATGTGTATGTTTTGGTCACAATGTGATCCATATTACCCTAGTACTCTAGCCTAGGCAAACTTTACTAGCATTAATTTTTCCTTAAAATTAATTTCTTTTTAGTTTATATCAATGTTCTGTCCTTCAAATCGCGATTTATTCTTTGGACTGTAGTTGACAGCCGCTTGGAAGCCTATTATTTTATATTCTCTTTTTGTAAATATCTTATATACTCCTCGATTGGGAGGCAAGTGAAAGTTAGGTGCCCTAATTTTAAACAGCGTTTGCACATCTGTTCATATTGTCATTTCTTGAAAGCAAATCTCTTACTCGGAGATTTTATTTCTCTTAAACCAAAAATAAAATAAAATAAAGCTAACTGCCTCTCCCTCTCTATCTGAGTTATAATGATAAGAGAGAGTTGAAACATCCAATCAAAACTCTCATTCCCTCTCGCGTTTAATATTCTAATGTATGTCTAATGTCATGGATGACTCCAAAACAATGGCAAGTGCTAATTTTATCCTAAAATTTTTTTAATTCCCCACACATAGATATAAAATGGTTAGGCAAAGATGCTCTTTTTGTTGAAAACCATTGGATCAATCTTGAAACAAATTGCTAAGTCCCGATAGATCCACATGTCCGCGTAATATAACACTTCAAACCTAGTGTGGTTTCGGTGACAATGTAATTGTGGACACCCAACTTTCGGAGGTAGTGCACATCTTCTTTAGCTATTGTACTTCTTTAGGAATTTACAACGGCCAACATAAATCTCCTTTCCAACTTAGTTACCTTAAAAAATATATAAAACAGAAAACAGGAGAGTTACTTGCTAATTATCCTTAAATTATTACATGGGATAGTTTTCCCTAGCTACGTTAACATATTACGTAATAGGTAAATAGTTGAATGGCATTATAAAATGCTTTAGTGACACGAACTTAAGAATCAAGGGACATGTTTTCAAACCCACACCTCGCTACATATGCTAGAGTTGAGTCCAGTAGGAAGTTGGCATGAAAAAAATGGGGGACCATACATATCAAAGGAGCAGACAAGACACACAGAGCCCCAGATTTCCTGTGGCGTCTCTGTCCCATGTGGGAAACAAATCAATTGGCTTAGGAACGTACTGGGCTGCACATGCACGGATATGATTTTATGCAACATCGACTGTAAGAGTATATACGGTTGTAGAAAAATATTTATCCATTCATTTATGTCTAGTAGACCACCAAAAAGGGAAACGAGGAATCCAAATGCTGAATGATTTGTCTGAAAGCAGAAGTGGATTGCGGTTATCAGTCGGCCACGCAGTTCAATAGTAATGGACACCACTTTTTATTGCTGGTATGCAAAAAAAAACATAAATGGGCCATCTCATAAGCAATTATACACATATATATGTGTATATTCACAACAACAAACGACCACATTGTTAACGAGCGTTACTGTTCTTAATATTTTCTTGTCCTAACTTCTTTCATGTTTGTCGCGTGCATTACCTTCATTTTGAAAATTTCTCATTCCGATTGTTGTTTGCTTCTGTATTAATTCATATCCTGCTCCTTAGTCCTTACAATATATGTATATGTATATAATAAAAATAAAATAATAAAAATAAAAATCCGATTCTTTTCTGTGACGTTTGTTTCTATGTACAAGTCTCTGATTTGGGTTGAGTTCATGAGACATTTGAGTAAATGAAATAAAGTCCATTGAGCATCTTGTCACATTACATTAAGATATTTTTGTATTAAACTAAGAAGTACAAATAATTATGCACGTACTACATCCATCTTAACCAATAAAATCAAGACATTATATATTATAGATCTACTAATATATAGTCTAATATATTAATGTGGTGAAAAAGAGCCGTTCAAAGCTTTAATATCCCTACATTTCATTAATTCATGACAAACTTTAAAATTACTTTAATATTTATGTTTCACTTGCTTGCATCTTTTCAATTTATGAAAAATTGCATTAGATTGTAACATTCCATACCGACACACACGCATATATCAATTATTTGGTAGAAGAGGTTAATTGCAGCTTTCTTTGCTAGCGCCTTTACTCCTCAAGAAAGATTAAACTTATTCCTTCTTGGTTTATATATGTATCTAAAAAAGGGAAAAACTTATAACCAGAATTCTTTGTATTAAATACAACACCAACAACTAGATAGCTAGCTATCTAATTCTGCGACCATATTATAAAAGTTAAAGCATCTATCATATGCACCACATAGTCTCCCGACCTTCATAATACGTCTTAGGAATAGACAACTCCTGCACTGTTGAGCTTGAAGTACTATGATGTCCTCCTATGCAACTTGCTGGAAGTTGTCGAGCTAGCCATGGCCACAGCCTCATGAATATGTCATTCCAAAGAGACATAAATACAGATAATTAGCGGTTTAGGACAAATCCTATGGACTAGTGGGTATGTCTCAACATCTGTTAGGCACAATGAAACAGATTGTTTTCGAGTGGCGCCATTCATATCCAGCTTTGAACAACTTGCAGACGATGGAAATTTGTTGAAAAGTGAAACTTCATTGGTCACAGCTCATAAGATTGGCTGACAACTTCAAAAATCCAAGAAGAGGCCTCATGATAACGGGTAAAATGTGCTAAAAACTTAAAGTTGATCATAGTTATATACAACTCGAGGGTTTATCATAAAGTAATTAAAAAAAAAACTTTGTATTAGTTTGAACATTATTTAACTGTCAAATAAAGGATGAAAAACTACCATTCCATATCCTTACAGTATATATCATTTAAAGGATGTATAAACTATTACGTTTGTGATACTGCTTACCGATGGATGTGATTAAGTACCGCACCAGAAGGGTTACATGATTAGCACTCAAAGATTCATATAATACATTCAACATGTTGTCACCAATTGTAAACCAGCAACTATTTCCTATTCCTGGATCGGATCATAATCGGAAAATTTGAATAGCTTCTTTGGGGATTCCGGGGACGCTAAATTAGTGTATGTATTGGAGTAATTTAATTTGGTTTGCACATGATTAAACATTTAATTAGTCAATAGATTAAAACTAAAATGATAATGTACATTGTCGGTATAATTGGATGGCACATGAATTGCACGATATGGCAAAGAGAATATTGGCTTTAGATTTAAATTTCACGGTGGACCTAATTCGGCGCAATCATTAGGATAACGTTTTAAGATAGATTAGTGGGCTAACTGATGAAGCTAAAATTTATCTTGGGATATAGCTAGTAGGGTCAAGAAAATACACTTTTAAATCTACATATTAAATCCATCATTAATAGAAAAGAATGGTATACTGTCTTAATCACTTATGGCTCGGGTATTGCAGTGTAGTTTCGACGGTATAGAACTCATAATTACAGCATTTCCCTTCGCTGAAACTCCTCCTAAAATTTAGGACATAAGTTTTACGTCCAGAAGTGGGAGTTGACTATGGTAGAAGTTTTGTTAACCCCAAACAAGATGAAGAGAAACATAGAAAATGCCATTTCAATAATAGAATTAATAAAATAAGAAATAAGTTTGACAATAAGATCTTTTAGTGGCCAAATAACTCCCATAACAAGTCAAAAAGTTGGGCAGCCAGGCTCCATGGTCTGCGAGGGTGCAAAAATCAGTTGTTTGGTAGTAGTAGGATACGATTACGTTCAAGTCTCCATATCATGGGTAAAGTGGGAATTATTAGTCAATGATCATTGACAATTCCAAATAAATTAGGTATTTAGCTAGCGACCATTGTCAGACTACCAATTTATTAGTTTATCCTCGAGTAAAATTATCTCTGGTATTGGATGAATAGCAGTATATCATGCATGAAAGAAATGAAGAGGTTTATATAGTAGTAATTTTCTCATCAACGTCAGAAACTTGTAAAAGTGGCATTTTCAGAAGATGAGAACCACATCTGGTTTTGTATCTATGTATGGTTCAGTGACTCCTCCATACATTGAAACAACAAAAGCAAATACACTAGGTGTTATTGTCCGTGAACTCCTTTTAAAATGAATACAGTTTCTCTAATTAGAACGTATACGGTGAAAGGGGAAAAGGGAAGGGAAGCTTCATTTTTATTTTTGCAACTGTTTAAATAAACTATTTTGTTAATCGGTGTAGATGAAATGCAGATAGGGCATGTCCATGTGTGTGGCAAATGCGAAATAAAGATCACGCGTACACATATGGGTAGACATGTGTGCTCCGCACATGTGATGATCCGTTACAGCCCCAGATCAAATCATCTCCAAGCATATTCCCGATATCTACCTACTAGGTAGGGATAGAGAGACATAGAGAAGAGTGTACCTAGTCACTCTAGCATTAGCTTTACTGAGGCACTAAGAAGTGTCAACCTTTTTGGTAGATATTGTTCCCTACGGAGAAGACTTTGCTTTTTTCCCCCTAGGTAGCTAGACTTCATTCAATTATTTTTCATAAAACCATAGGATTACGATTGCAACAATTACAACATCAGTACTGGAAAATAGAATGACAAAAACATAGTCAGTCAATCATTCAAGCCTTCCCGTGAGTAAGAAAAGACCTTAAAAGTGAGCTATGTCTGGTTAGAGATGAGGTTATTTGACTCAAGTGAAATTTCATAATAAGCCTGTAAGTTAAGGGACAGGGGAAAAGAGCAATAAGGCACTTTGCATGTGTCTAATTGGTGTCCTAATAATTGAAGATTCATAATCAACTTGGACCAAGAAATTGAGGATATATTAAGAAAGAAATAACAACCACATCAGAATTATATATATAAACTTGGCATATAATTTTAGATAGGTAGGATCAAGCAGATCCAAAATTTGGTATGTGGCTATTGATAATTTACCTTGTCTTCTCCCAACCTATATAAATTCGTTCTTTATCTCAAAAGCTCCCAACACAGCAGTGAATAATGCAAGGGAAATGGGATGCAAATCATGTGGTCCTCGATCCGCCTCTTCCTTTCATCAATAAATATTTACAAATTATAAGATGTGATGTCCCAATTGTATTCATATAATAATTAGAGATTCCATAACTGACCTGAGGAGTCAGAAACAAACTACCAACTGCCAATATACCTACCTAGCTTTAGTTAGCACCTTAAGTTGGGTTTCTAAGTGCTGCAAAAAGCAATGATGCCTTCTTTTTATTTATCCCTTCCACACTAACTAAAATCCTTTATCTTTCCGCTCTCTCTTCAATCATAGTAAGGTTATTTTGGTTTTCACATTATCCCATGTGCATGCACTCGTACACCCAAGAGAGTTCAAAGGTCTTCTAGAAATCATAATTCATGAATCCATGTATAATTAGGTACAAATGTCCTTTGGTAGGAGAAGTCGAAAAGAAACTATTGGTAATTAGACTAAATAGTCAAAAGTTCACAAGACAAAAGTAGGCTGCTCAATCCTCATCAAAGATGTCGTGCTTTCGTGTTTATGATATAGAGAGATGTGAGATGGGATTGTGTTTGGTAGCACATGGTGTGCACAGAATATGGGGAGAATGCGAGGTGTGGTTGGATAATGGAACACCCAATTAAGAAGGGAATCTTTTCATTTAAGAGATTGAAGGGAATTGAGTTCTCAGAGATAAAAAGTATCTGTCGTCATTTGTTCGCGAGTAGTCATTTGTTTTGCCTTCTTCTTTGATTTGGTGGATTAATACTATTAGACTACAACGCCAAAAATCTCCCTTTAATTGGTTCTTTGTATGCAAATTGTGTCCCACTGAATCACGCATGTTAGTCACGAGATTTACACGCTATCACTTGTAAGTGTAAAACTGCTCTTCCTCTTATCTATCTACCGTTTCCTATTAAGATGCACAAAATTTCTTTCCGATTTGTATAAATTTCCACCATCTGTTTCTTTTCCTGTCTTTCTCTGCTAAGAGAGTATTAGATAAAAACTTGTGTCCTGATACATGAATCAGACCTTTTGAACTCTTCTTAATGTCTTTTTTATATAAAGTAAACCTATGATCAAAGGGTAGGCCAGTAGTGATAAGATAAAACAGTCATTGTAGGTCCTACTTACTTGCAATTCTTTTTTTTTTTTTAATGCTTGCAAGATGCTGAAGTATTGGTAGCGTTTCTGTGTGAAATAGTACCGCCAATCAAGAAATAGGCAAACAAGTCTTGAGGATGGTTGTGCAAGTTAGATCTCAGTTAATGGATATATAAGGAAAACTGGCAAGCATGCATTGAACTCCCCTTGTGTTCTCAAATTAGCATTTTAAAATTGCCCAGTAGGAGTAAGATACGACTTTGTTTTACTGTCTGATGTGCCTTTTTTGCTTAGTTGCTCCCATTAAAAATTTTAACTAATAAATTAATTTAGAAAAGAAAAGGCAACACAGGTTCTCTAGCGACTGTTATAATCGACAATGAAATTTGCCAAAGATATGTTGAATTATAGTTCTGTTGTGGTAAACAAACATAAGAGGGGAAGTAGGCAGCTGTGCGTGTGGTCTAATCTCTTTTGCCTAATTCCTCAGGGGAAAAATGATGAATTTGGTAATTGAATGATAACTTGTAATTGGACGCGAGGTCTCTGGAACAAGCAAGTTGCAGCAGATGTCCTTGTGCATAAAAAGCCTACAAATTGCAACTGTTCTGTTCTTACATGTCGCCAACTGCTCACAGGACGGTTTGGTCACACTTTTCAAGTCCATGTCATGTCAAATTGGATCATACTGTATTCCTTGTGACTAATTGAGTTGACTGATTAGAAATATCGTCGATCCAAGTCTCTCTGCTGCTAATCAGCTCTCCGTGTCACGTATCTTTAATTTGAAGCAACTGAGTTTGATGGATGTCACTTCATTGTTTTTCACAAGCTATGGTTCTCCTTATCCTTCAATCAAAGCTTAGTATTCTTACCACGATGTGTTATGTATGTAGAAGAGGTCCAGTGTAAACCGATGCTGGTTCTTTTCTTTCTCAGTCCACGTCTGACTACAGAAACTTTGCCAAGGACCTACTGATTAGAAAGTAAGGAGGAAAAAGAAAAGAAAAGGAAAGATTAGGTTGTACGTTGCTGTTTTTGTGTTGACCCAGGTGGGGAAAGAGGAAGAAAACCATTTTCTCACGCGATGGACACAAATTAATTCCACTAACTACTTGTCTTGGGCGAAAAGCTACCCAATCTTTTGAAGTAGATATCATTTTATTCCCTTTTTAAAGTCTAATCCCTTTTAAGATAGATTGTTTTGAAGGGACTGGCGGCCGAAAGATGGTAGATAACCAATACAATGTCCCTTGCCCATATCCTTTGTTAGATTGTACATGAATTGTCGTTATGTTTTACTTAGATGAGAGTAATACATCCTTCTTAACTATTGTACAATAATCTTATACTATGATTGTAAATTGATATAAACTATATATATTTTAAAAAATGTAGGGCTACGCACATTTTAGTTCACTAAAACTAACTGTGGTATACCATTAATTAAACAACAGTGCACATATGTACTCTGAAATTCCTTCTATCCAGAAGAGAGAATGCAAATGTTTTAGGTAGGTAGGGAGTTGACAATAATCATGTTTACCTCTTCAATAATGGATAATTTAGGCTTAGTTGAGAGAAACATAGGGTTGCGTGAGGTTGTCAAAGATCATCCAAGCCCAAGTTTCCAGTAATGTTCAGGAACGCACCATTTACGTTCAAATATGTTTGGTCGCAAACCACTTGCAAGTCATGCCTTGCACGCAAAAAATGAAATTTGAAGGAAGTCATCTATCTGATCTAACAACGTGCTGCTCCCTCCTACACGCCGAATTGGAAAAAGAAGAAAATCGAGAAGATAAAGACTGTTTCAGCCCAAATTCAGCCTACACTAACATGGGCTTCAACAATTATGGTTCGTTAGCAGATCAAGGTCTATCATGAAATAGATGTAAAATGCCTCAACCTGAGGCATTATGCTCCCATTACACTTGCTTTTTTTTTTTTGGATTAAAAGGAAAGGACAAAGGAAAGGACGCTATAGACTACATGATTAAACGCCGGAGGCTAATCTCAATTATATCATCTAGGAGGAGTGAGGTGCACTCTGAGGGTGTATATACAAAAGTGATAACTCTTAATTCAAAATTTACAGCAAGGTTGGCGAGTCAGTCGATACACCAATTTCCTTCGAGGTAGGTATGACGGGAGATAATGACTCAATTTCGATTTAATAATTCATTAATACTTATGATGAGAGGATTAAGCAATGTGGTGCGTTTGGTGGAGTCAGTCAGAATCCTCATCGCTATCTGAGAGTCGATCTCTAATTCTACCTTGTGGTGGCCAAGGTCCCACGCTAGATTCAGTCCAGAAAGAACACCCCAGAGTTCTGCATAAATCGAAGAATGCTCTTTTCTTTCTTGGATAGCACATATAACACCTACTATTTGGACATTAGCCCAAAGGCTTTGTTCAAATTCAACAACTAGTCAACTAGATTTGGAAATAATAGGATATAAAATGAGTACCCATTCGTTATCATCTCCACAGCCACCCAAGAAGCTGTTGTCTACCGCCACTGATTCATCCGTAAGCAAGCACTCTCTTCTATCTCCATGACTGAAAATTTCAGGTTTGCTGTAGTTTATCAATGTCGTTAATGGGTTGTTGTCGCTCAATCCCACTCTATATATTCACTTTTTAACTCGTGGCTTTGGAGTTTTTATTCTGAAGCCTGATCATATTCTTATTATTTCTCTCGAATCACTTTCAAATTCGATCCGCCTCAACTACTGTAACCCCACAAGTGTATGATCTTTAACTATATCCATAAAACATGTTGAGAGAACTGTGTAACTTTTATAGAGAGGATTAAGCAAGAAGTGTTAGCTCTATTAGAGCTTAACTCTATTTATAATAACTTTTGTGACATTTTAGTAATTTAATTAAAATTAAAATTAAATTTTTATTAAACTTTAATTAAAGTTACAAATATTTCTTATTAAAAACCAATTATACCTGAATAAGATCTAATATCTTATATTGATCCTTATTTATCAAATATCTCATATTTAATCATAAAGCTTTTCAAACTTTTCAATCAAGTCTAACTTAACTAAAATATCTTTGCTCTCTTCAACTTGTTCTTTATGTGAGACCCATTAAATTTTCAAATATGTTGACAGTGATTATGAATTATAATTCTAATTCATAATTAGAATTAGATAAATTAAAACTCATTTTAATTTATCTTTAATTCTCCAATTAAATAATTTAAAATCACAGATCAAGATTGACGTCTAGTAACACATCAATATCACCGAAATATTTAGGAATGTTAAAGTGGTTTTGACTAACCTTTTTTTGCATGATTTTTTGTATAATTTAACCATTTTATTATATAATATTCCAATCAGACATAGAGCATAAAATTAATGTCTACTTTATTTTATGTTTAGTCATTTCAGTTCTTCGCCATTAGCTATTAATTCAATTAATGACATTTGTAAACTATTTATAAAGTGTTATTTCACCTTAGCTAAGGATTTCTCGAATCAATACTAATTAAGAACAAAAGACTATTCTTCCTAATTACTTTAGGGTGATAAATCCAATTTTGATCATCAATTGCCTCTATATAGTTCATGCTTTATCCAATAATTACTTACTGAACTATCCATTATTAAAATATATCATAAGTAGTATAAAAACATAGTAATCCCTATACAAGATAACTTTGGAGATCTCAAGTGTAACATCCCATTAACTATAAGAAGGTTAGAATAGTAAATAGGAGTGTACAGTGAGAGACAAGAAATGCATTTTTATGTTCATGCATAATATGACATGCTCATACAAGTGAATAGTGAAATTTTGTACATGAATATGTTTGTATATGCATTCATCGACATTCCGGGTCTACTTGTTATAATTGTGATTGTTATTGAGAATTGTGGTTTATTTGTATTGAAAATTTGTTTTGGAGAGTGTAATAGTTGATTTAGAATTTTTGGAGAAATTTCTGGAGATTTGCGATAATTTTTGGACTAGCAAAATTGCCAAACGGCAAAACAATTGTTAAATGGTAGTAGAAATTACTGTCCAATGGCAATGGAAATTTTGATAAATGATTTTAGGATTTATTGACAAGTGTCATTGAAAAATTTGAGAGGCAATTGGAATAGAAATTGGGTTTGAATGGATTAGTTTAACAAGAGAAACATAGTTGGATTCATAGAAATTGGACATGTGGCAAGTGACAAGTGTCACTTGCCAAGCCATGTCTTAAAACCAACCATGCTTTAAATTTTTGAAGATCATTTTGCTCTCTCTCACGATACTTGTCTTTCAAAAGCCACTAGAGTTTTGTTTTTGGGTTCTCTTCTTCTCTTCTTTGTAGCTTCTCTCTCCCTCTCCTTCATGGGTTTTGATCTTCCTAACCTCCATTGATGTTGAACCTCCCACTCATCTTTCACCTTGCTCTCTCTCTCTCCCATTAAAATTGCTAACTTTCCAACCCTAAAGATGGTGATGATCGTAGGTGGTGTTTAAAGCTAGGTATTTGTGATTTTCTTGAAGAGTTTGAAGATTGGGTAGCTAAATCAAGTAAGTTGTGTTTAATGTTTTATTTGGGCAATGTTAAATGGAGCATTTATGATGATATTTTGAGGTTAATGCATGAAAAGGGTGCCTTGTGAATGTATGTGTTGTGGATGATGAAGAGTTTGTGAAGTTTTGCTTATACATATATGCTTGATGAGTAATGAGCTATAAAGAGGTTTTGTTTCTTTTAAATACTAAATCATGGCTTAGGAGTTGTTTTTATAGATGATTCATGTTGTATGTGATGAGTTAGAAACTATGAGTTATAATATGTATGGTTACAAGATGGATTGGTTATGAAAAGGGTCTGTTAATGAAAATTGTAAGTTGATGAATAGGTATATGAACATATCTTGTTTTTGAATTAATGATTAAATTTGGGCCATGCTTTGTTGGTAAATGATATTGAGATGAAATGGAGTTGAAAATGGGGAATGAATGAACTAGAAATGGTGATCTTTGTGCAAGATAGGTTAGGTGTTAAATCTGGAAAATTTTGAAGATGTTGGTTGGAAAATGTCTATTGAGTATGCCTTAGTCTTTTAGCTATAAATTTTTTCTCTAGTTATCCAAATGAGATGGTTCTTGCTTTGGATTAAACTAGAGATGTATAGCTACATTTTTTATGAAGAAGTCGAATTCAAATTTGGTCCATAAGAGTCTCAAAATCTGAATTGTAGTTGAAACAAAACTGGGTATGTTTCTGTGATTTTTCGCCGCGGAAAACTAGATGGTTTTGGTGAAAATTCCTTTTGAGAAAAGTTTGCCGCGACCAACTCTGAACTTTCCAACACCGAACATATCTCAGTATTTTAGGCATAACTTTTTCTGTAGTGATCCAAATAGAGTGAGATTTCGTGTAAACTAGAGACATAGGGCTATAAATTATATAAAGAAATCAAATTCTGAATCGGACTCTAAGAGTTTCAATATTTGGATGGAAGTTGAGTATAGGATACTGTCTTAGAATAAAAGTAGTCTGAAAATATTTAGAGTATAACTTCCACACTACTGAACCACATTGAATGATTTTGGTGTCATTATAAAGGTAAGACATAGAGGAACACTTTTCTAGAAGGGAGTACTGTCAAATTACTTTATTTTCATTGTCTTAATGATCAAGAACAGTAGACCTGAAAGTTAGAGTTTGGAGAAAATCTGAAATGGCTCATTAGGTTATGAAATTGGATTCAAATGGTTTGTTGAGGTATAAACCCTACGAACAAATGCTAGTTAAGTGAGGTTCGATATTTGATTGTTTTTGTGATGATATTGATGGTAGGATACTCAGGATTGTCATGAACATGCATTGTACATAATTCATTTCATACATGTGCATTAATGAACACTCATAATTGTGCAAATTTTGATATATGTGTATGTTATTTGCTATAGAGGAGCTATTGGAACGTCAACCTCCAGACGTTGCTAGCACTTCTACGCATTAGCATCGGGAGCAACTTGTGAGTAACCTAAATGGTCTCACTTAATTACTCGTTTGCTTGATTCATGTTTTGAATGATAAATGAATGTGCTTGATTGTGGATTCCGGACAAGAGACCCGATGAGTGTGTAATGTGGATTGAAATATTGAAGTGCTGCTTGAATGTGAATGTGAAGACCTATGTCCTTTAATATGCGATTGAGTGTGGTACAAGCATTTTATTCATGAATGCATAATCAGATAATGGCAGTTGTGAAAAAAGTAGCCACCGATTTGAGCTTAAAGCTCAACGAGTAAAACTGAGCCTCGAGCTCAAAAGTGATTCAAAGCCTTAGGCTCAACGTTTAATGAGCCCTATATGGGACAGTTCAGGCACCCAGTCACAATAACGTAATAATTGAAAAAGTGTCTCATGAGCATTTCATATGTATCCTGTTAAGTATGTTTGATTGAGTGAAATGCAAAGTTGTGAAATAATTGTGTCGTGAACTAATGTGTTGCATGGATTGAGTGAACCATCGATGATGTTTACCTCATTGAGTTCGCAAAACTCACCAAAATTGCAATGTTGTCTTTTCAGGATCGAGAGATGACTCTAGCTACTGAGAGGCTCTACCAGCCGTGTAGATTGAGTTTTGGCAAAGAGAAGTCATGGCTCAAAGGTCGGTCAGTTGGGAATTTTTGGATGGCTTAGATAGATTTGATGTCTTTTCCTCTTTCATGTAGTACTTTTGTACTAGGTTTTGTTAACGTACATGTATTTAAGGTTGAAAGATGAAATGTAGACTTTTGATTTTGAGAAATGAAATGAGGAAAAGTTGGTTTTAAAAATATTGTGATTTTTTATGATGCTTTATAAGTGAATAATGTTATGATGCCATGTGAAGTGAATGTAGTGGCTGAACATAGCTCGCCCTTAGCGTAGGTTATGCGCTGGAATGACCTCCGGGCATCCCGGTGTGTACCTTACGGTAAGGGGGTGCTACACATATTCTACGTCTAATTGGAACATTGTATGATGAAATGATTTAATTATATTAAAGAAAAGGCATGTACGGAGAGGTTAGTCAAAACCACTTTTACATTCCTTAGTATTTGGGTGCTCATGATGTGCTGCTAGATGTCAATCTTAATATATGATTATAAATTGTTTAATTGAAAAATTAAAGATAAATTAAAAGGAATTTTAATTTATCTTATTCGAATTGTTAATTAGAATTATAATTTATAATCATTTTTAACATATTTGGGAACCTAATAGTCTCATATAAAAAACAAGTTGAAAAAAGCAAAGATATTTAAATCAAGTTGGACTTAATTGTAAAGTTTAAAAAACTTTATGATTAAATATGGGATATTTAATAATAAGGATCAGTATGAGATATTAAATCTTATTTCGGTATAATTGGTATTTAATTAGAATTATTTGTAATCTTAATTAAAGTTTAATTAGAATTAGAATTTAATTTCAATTAAGTTACTAAAATATCCAAAACTTATTATAAATAAGCCTAAGTTCTAATAGATTTAGCACTTCTTGCTTAACCCTCTCTATAAAAGTTATAGAGCTCTCTCAACTTATTTTGTGGGTACCATTAGATGACGGATACTTATGCCGTTACGGTTGTTGAGACATATTGATTTTGAATAACGATTTGAGGTATAAGACAAGAATATGAGCAAGTTTCGAATAAGGTATGAATTAAGATTAATGCTTTATTATGATTTAATTGTTAATCATTTTATAGAATTAAAGTGGTCTTATTTTTCAAGAAATCAAAATATGAAAAAACTTGTAATTATTCCGCTACAGTAGGGATTGGATCTCATCTCGATTTTTCTAAAAAAAATCAAATGTTAAATTTTTTATATAAATATCAACTTCATCTAATTATACAACTTTATGTTAATTTGACAATTTTGAATATTTTATTTATAGTTGAGGATATTTGAAATAATTTATCCTCAAATAATGATATAGTTTTTACAGTTAACTTATAAAATCATGAAAAAAATGTTTTCGATGCAGTAGTAGTTGGATGCATCCTTTTCTTTCAGTTAGGCTATGTATGTCATTTTATAGTATGCTTAAAAAAATTTAGAAGTCCAAATTTTCTTATTACTATTAAATAATATTATTAGTATCCTTGAATTTCTTTCAGAGGTTGCATAGAAGAGAATATAATTGTTTTCTTGATATGTTCTTTCATATGAATTGAGGAAAAATGTGGGTATCGTCTAACAATTTTATGGATAGATGAAAATAGGTGTTTGAGAAATCATGTGTTAAACCATGAATCTTGACTTCTAACTAACTAAAGATGACAACTAGGCTTTATATATGTTTCAACATTCATTTTCTCTTTTTTTTTTAATCAATAGGCCCTAAAAAGTGGTAAATGATGAGGAACCTCTTTGGGTGAAATGACTTTATGAGTACTATATAGGAGGATCTAGCTTATGGATAACTAAATTAAGAACAAGTGCATCATAAAACTAGCTTCAAATGCTAAAGTTAAGAGACTTTATCTACCCACTTATCAAATACAAGGTAAGGAATGAAAAAGGTATGGTTATGGTATGGCAATTGAAGTATAATTGACCCTTTTTATCTTCTCCCTAACTTTGTTGTCCTTAAAGTTTTCTTTCCTTAAAGGTTAGTAGTTTAATTGCAAATGGAAGATGACACTGTGACAATAGAGGTGAGCAATTCTTTCAAGATTGCTTCCCTTAAACTCCCTTGGACCTGTAAATAGAAGATAAGATAATTTGGATTGAGCATTCTTCTAACTTATTTGCAAACAAATCTTATATAGATATGACTATGCACCAAGACACAATTGTGAAATGGTATTCTCTTGTGTGGAACAAGCTTCATATCCCAAGATTTTCATTTACTTTGTGGCTTGCAATTAAAGAAAGGTTCATTACCTTGAACATAATAAGAGGCACCAATAATCTGAATTGTATGTTACATTGTGTTTGTCAGACCAAGAAATCAATGAACATCTTCTTCTTAATTACCCTTATTCATATAGGATTCAGAGGGATACTATTGATTTTTATAACTTGGATTTGCAAATCAAAGGCTTGTTGGAAATAATATAGTGCTATTCCCTTTCTAAGAGTCATATAGATGAGAGGTTGTTGTATAACTTGGTTCATGGCACATGTTATCGTGTTTGGTTGTTGGAAATAATATAGTGCTATTTTCCCTTTCTAAGAGTCATATAGATGAGAGGTTGTTGTATAACTTGGTTCTTGACACATGTTATGGTGTTTTGTGGAAAAGGAACTTAAAAGTCTTTAAAGACAAGTTCAACCCTTCAAAACATGTAAGTGAATGCAACATTAGATACATCAAGGCGCTCCTTATGGTTAGAAGACAAGGCTTGTCACTTTCTTTACTTTTGAAATTAAATTATCCTTTTAGTGAGTTCTAGTGAGTCACCATAGTTCTAACACTTTACCTATGTGGTGTTTTAATGAGCTTTGATAGTTTTGAATTGTATTTGATGTTTTTTTCGTACATTTCATGAAAAATCTGTTTAGTTATTAATACATATATTTACTTTTTGAAAAAGGTATTTATTTCGTACGTTCTTTTTTTTGATAAAGAAATTAGTTTTCATTTGCATTTGCATGTAAACGATCTATAAGGGTATATCAGATCCTAGAAAGTGTATAAGGTCGACCTTCCATAGAGATTCTTTTATGGAAATTGAGTAGGAGTTATTATGAAAGCTTCATTCACAATTTCTAGCATGATAGAAAACAAAGAATTGCATAATATGATCTCACGGTATTTCTTAGTATATGACCACTTTCACCACAAATGGTTTCTCCAAGAGACTTTCTGCACGTGATTGTCGAGCAATAATGTGATTTTATGCACCATTATGTCAATTTTCATTTCCCAGATAAAATAATAGTGTATATGAAAACAAATTCCCTAACAAAATTGTTCATTTACAAATCAGGCCTACTCTTCTGAGTGGCTATATATGTCTATTATATATACACGTCAGAAAGAAACGTGCCTATAAAATATCATTGGATATTGTGCGTTTAGGCCCTGAATCATTGGCCTTACTTTATTATGGCAATTATGGCTATACACCACGACTACGGTTCCTTTCCAGTGGCGCTTCCATGATGATCTTCTTCTTATACTGCTTGGACTTCATGTTCCCATGAAGAACAACCCCACTTGCTGACTGTTGATACTCCTCTTACTCTTATGAATCAAGCGTGGCATACAGTAGAGACATCCTACAGTGAATATTATAGCACTTGTCTTGCCACAAAAGGCTAGAGCCAAGAGAGATACGACGACCAAATATATACCAATATTATTACTTTGACCACCTTTTCCAATATCATGCAAATAGTTATCTTGTTTCTGCTTTGGTTGAACCAAATTCGATGGTTTTGTCTTGACAAGTGACTTTGAAATGGATGAATATGACGAAGAACGTGAAATATTCCTTGAAGAAGAATTGGATGTGTTTGTTCCATCAACTTTCCTGGGAACTTCTAGGTAAATTGAGTTTGTGGGATTGTTTTTCACTTGGTATGAATTCTTTTTCTCAACTTTTCCCGATCGGTTCTTTTTTGACTGATGCAACTTTTGTAAGACTTTTGTTCTCTTAATCTTCTTGGCCTGCAATTGAAACAAAATACGCGCCAAATCACTGACCAAGCGATGAATAAGTATAGTAGTTAACTCCCATGTTTGATGTTAACGAGAAAGATGCAATTATCATTCTATTGTTTTGAACGAAACGACGAAAGAGCATCTTCTGAAAAAACAATAGAAAAGCAAATTAGCCCTGAAGAACAAGAATAAAATAAGGATTTTGATTCATTAAGTTTCATCAATGGACTAAACCACAACAAAAATACATGTACATGTTCTTAAACTGCCGAAAGAAAAGAGATAATTTTCAAAGACAAATTTTCCTACTAAGGTAGAACTTTTATAGTCTATGGAATTGATACTTGGAATCCATAAACTGGACATTCACTAATGTACTCTGGGAAAAGACAGATCATGTGGTAAAATCAATTCACAAACTCAAAGCAGGTAAAGAAAGAATCTAACCAATGAAGTCTCGAACAAGACAGCCTTTAGAACACGTTTGAAACTCTGTTTATTTTTCTTAGGCTGTTTAAGGATTGACTCTTTATCTAGTAAACCGTGAAAGACCCTCGGAATAAACCCTCCATCTTTACCTTCAATCTTAACATACTTCGAACCGGACTCGTCTCCGACGAGACCACCGCCGCTGCCACATTTCCCAGGCGCCATATATTTATAGCCGTTCACAGACACGTCTACGGCATGCAGAAAACTTGTGCGGGGTCTTGCTACTAGTTCCTTTCTTGTTGGTAATTGGTATAACCAGAGTTGTTTTATCTTGTCCAAATCCATGGGGACGTTCTTATATACTAGAATGCTATAACTAAAACATAAAGGTGGGGTGATGGAAGGTATGTGGCGGTTGAAGAGTAATGCGTAGACGGGGATTTAGGGAGTGTTTGTTGGGGGAGAAAATTAAGGAGAATCTGATAAAACATGGAAAAGTGTGTAGTTTTGTTGGTGGCAAATTGGGTTGTATTTAGTAGTTCCTTTATGGAGATGTGGCTTCATTTAATACCTACCAGACATACACGACGTTTGGATTTGGGATGCTTTAACCCTATACCTACTGCCAAAACCAATATGTATATGGAGTATATACTAGCAGAAAAATACTGCACGATTGTGCAGTAATAATGCCCTGTAAATTAAAATACAAAATGATTGATGATATTAATAGTAATAATAATGATGAGTATAGAAAAAGTTTATCAAATATTAGAATAAATTTTGATTAGAATATTCTTTTGGTTATAATTTTGTTTTTGATTTAACAAAAAAAACACGGATAGAATAATAATTGCGTATATCAATTAGTGAAAATAAATAGTATTAAAAATAAATGTAAGAATAAAATTCTAATATTTTGATCGTAAATGAAGACTTATATAAAATTAATGTAAGTATGTTATATAAAAATGAAGACGATCTTATACAGCAATACATTGTATTAGTAAAATAATAAGATCACTAACCTGTAAGTAGTTTAATCTTAAATGTAAATTGGTTTGCAGTTTCCGTTTTCTTTCGGTTTTGCCTTGCATCTCACTTTCGGTCATCTGATATCTGTTTGTGTCCTACTGGGTTGCGCTGTACTGTCTTCTTCTTTTGAACAGTAGTGCGAGTGGTCTTCGTCTGACTGATTTTCTGCTTTTTCTCTACTTCAATCAGTCTTTGAGTCTGTTGCGATTGAGGTCTCTTCTTCTGAAACTCCAATTTTGCTCTGATCTCAATCTCTTTAGTCGTTATAGGTGAATCTTCTGTGTAGTCTGAGGTGCTCTAGTTTCAGAGTCTTCTCCATGGTTCAGCTCTTTGGATTTCTTCTGCTCTTCCTAACGTAAGCTTGGAACTCTGGGTGACCTGTTTTGCTTGCTTTGGTATATCTGGCAGAAGTGTTTCCCCTTTTCTCTTCAAGAATTGATAGAGCTTTTCATAGTCATCTTCGCTCTGATTCCTCTGTGTAGAAGAAGTCTAGAATCTCTGAATATCCTCGTCAACAACATCCCATATGGTTGAATATTCAATTCGTCCTTTGTGTTGAGCATGCAATCGAAAATAAGGAATGGGAATAATCTCTCGTTAAAAGAAACTTGTTCCTTTACAAAACTACTCAATGTCAAAGTTGTAAAGAGTTTTTCGAAAGCTTGTATAAAACAGTGAAATCGAAAATTGAAAGATAAGAGAGATTGAGGGTTGAGAGATTTCGACACAACAATTTTTACACTGGTTCACCCCAAACCTTTGTCTTTGTGAGATTTCACTATCTCTTAAAACTTTACAAGTATTCTCTTTTCTGAGCCTCTTCAGATCTCTTATAATTAATATTCTTTCACACTTAGCCTCTTTAGGCTATCTGCTTTACTTTCAACTGAAAGAATTTTCGAGCTTTGTTATAGAAAAAAATACCTCTAGATTTTTTCGCACAAAAGTAAACTTTTTCTAACTCCTACAATCTTGGACTCCAACTTGTATATATAGCCTCGTTTTCAACTACTTCTTGATAACTGCTTCTTGATTCTTTCAAGAAACGGTTATTCAGTTGAGTTCTATAACTAACTCAAACTGATCCGTGACTTGCTTCTTCCGTCTGCTTTCTTTCATCTGCTATTTATATCGTCTTCTTTCTTTCATCTGTTTTCTATCATCTACTTTTTTCTTCCGTCTGTTTTCTATCATTTGGTTTTTGCTTCCGTCTATTTTACTATCGTCTATTTTTTTCATCATCTGCTTTTTTATTCCGTCTATTTTTCTACTTTGCTTGCGTCTGCTTTTCTACTTTGCTTGCGTCTGCTTTTATACTCTGGTTCCGTTTTCTTTTTGATGATAACAAATAATCATCAAAAATATAATTTTTTTCATTTTCTTGTTACTCTTCCTCCCACTATCTTTTCCTTCCTTTCTCTTCTCCTTTTCTCCCCCTATTTGTTATAAACCAAAAATGATTATGACCGCATATGTCTTAAGACCTCTGTCATCATTTTATTCAATTGTTTAACTTCCCTTCGTAGTTGAACAATTTCTGCTTGTAAGTCAAATGATGAAGTAGGTTGATCATCTTCCCTCTGTTGTTCTTCTTCAAAAGCAATTATTGTGTTATATGCATCTGAAGATGGAACACATTCTTCAATAATCACTAGGGTAGGAGGTTGTACAGATAGGTTTAGCTCTGGAAGATCTAAATCATCAGGGGTTGGTAGTTGTGGAACTCGTCTTCGAAGCAAGGGTAGAACTTCTTCAATTGAAGATATATTCCATAATGGCCTGGAGCGCATAATCAGCTTCACAAGGGACTCAATTATGCAAGTAAAATTTCCAATCCTTACAGTGTTGAGCTTCCCTTTTATAAGTTTTCCCCGCACTGGACTTGATTCATTTATTGTTGATTGAGCACCACTCGTCCCTGGGTCATCTAAAATGTGATGAGAAATGAACAATCCCGTCACTTTCTTCTCTACATAGCACGCCTCATCAATTTGTCGCACTTCCTCTGCAATTTGATCTGGTCTCAGATCATCTGATACCCTCTTTGGGTATAATTTCTCCTTTCCCTTGTCAACATTGCGTACAATGTGACGCTTCGGTTGGATGTCAGGCACAACCTTTATCACTGTGTTCTCTGTGATTGGGAAAATAGTATGCGGTTGGTTCGTCATCTTTGTTGGGTATGGTTGGTTTGCAACAAATTTCAAGAACTCAAAGAAGTTCTTTTCTTCTTCATTCAACAAATGATTCGTGTAACTATTCACCATAATAGGTTGGAACTGTACCTTTACTAATCTTCTTGGAATTTCCTTAATTATTATAGACGTACTCTTGTTCTTGACAGGTTGAACTTCTTTAGTCACTCTAATTTGTAAATCTTCTTCCTTAGAAGTTGAGATGAGTTAACCTGTATCAGACTGAGTTCTGCTGGTTTCTCCTTTTGAACAGGAGTAAGAGTTTCCTTCTGACTGTCTCTCTCAATAGTGAGAGTACTCTTCTTCTGACTTTGAGTCTCTTTAGCCTGTTTTCCTGTATTTTGCCTCAAGATAGACACTAGAGATCTCGTAGAGTGAGATGTGCTGGACTGAGCGTCTTCTGATTGACTTGACTCTGTGGACTTCTTCTCCTGCAGTTGTCTCAGGGTTCGAACTCTGGGTGGTCTTCTCGGTTGCTTGGGAATTTTAGTCACAAATGTTTCCCCTTTTCTCTTTGAAGTATCTCTTTCTATAATCCGTACCCGGCTACTTTCTCTTCGAGAAATCATCTTCTCTTTTTCAGATTGCTCTGATGATTTCTTCTTTTTACGCTTCCCCTGAGTACTTGCTTTTTCCTGAGAATCTGCTTCTCCTCTGTTCACATTCTTTAACCCATTTTCGCTAGTGTTGCTGAGTTGATAAAACTCCTAACAGGTGTTTTAACTCTGATTCCTCTGTCAAGAAGGACTCCGGACTCTCTGAATATCCTTGTCAGCAGCATTCCATAAGGAAAACTGTTCGTATCCTTCATCGCCTTAATCATATAGTGAAAGTAAAAAATGGTAGATCTACAGGTTGGTGATTCAATAGGTAAAACAGGCATTGTTCATCCAATGTTGTCACCAAATCTCTTGAACCTGCTCTTGGTAGAACGCAATTAAACATAATTGCATGTAGTACCCTAGCCTTTGGCACTAAACTTGAGGTCTTCCTCTCTTTTGGGTCGTTTTCTCCATATAACTGTCGATTGACTTCATCATCATTTACAGTGACCTTCTTCATCCATCTGGGTTTGCTTGTGAGCTTTTCTCCAGCCGATGGCAGTCAGTAACTTTCTCAATCGACTCCATTGTCACAATAATAGACAATCTATCTACCTCAGAAACAATAGTATTGTCCACTAGATTTATATTCTTCCAGAAATCGTACACTTCATTCTGATACACGATTTCTCGCAGTTGGAAGAAGTTTTCCACCCTGCTGCAACTATCTCCGGTTTGATGTCCATGTCGTCTTTCCTCAAAGCTTCAAATTTAACATGTCTTCCGAAAATCATTGCTTGTTCCATTTGCCTCTCCGGTGGTTAAGAAATTAAACACACTAATTTGTTCTTCCAAAGGTAAGGTCGGTTATAGAGTTTTGAAGACACTGAGAAATGAAACGTTTTGGGCTAAGAATTGTCCAAAGGTCGATGTCAGAGGTTATAAGGAGTGTTCCATAGTAGCCAGTAGGTGAAGTTCTCTAGGTAACTAAACTTTTCCCTTGAAATACATCATTGTGGGAGAACTTAGCAGCTGTAACTTACTGTTAGTAACGCCGTTAACTTCTACGTCCATTTAACATGGCTTATGAAATATCAGACGATTGGTCACTTAACATGAGCATGTTGAGGTTCCGTCTGATTTCCTTAAACCATTCTTCACTCATTGGTTTAGTGAAGATGTCCGCCCATTGAAGCTCTGTTATGTTAAAATGCTAATAATATTTAGTGATGACATAAATTAACTCACATATTTGTTTTATGTTTTCTAATAAAACATAGATATTTATCTTACAAGTTTATTATTTTTTACAATTTTACAATTTTATGCAGGATATTATGCACATCGGTTAAGTGTGTCAATTAAGGAGGTCAAATTATCATAATAAGTAGGGGAAAAGGCAGAAATAGAAAGTAAGACGAAGCAAAAGCAGACGGAACCAGCTCGACTTGTCTTTATTAACCTATTTAATGTAGAAGTCATCGTTTAATGTATAGATTGCATAGTTTATTCTTGAAAACCCAACATTCACGTATTACCTTTCTCCAAGAAAATCATTTCTATATCGCTTTATCATCCTCGACTACTATCTCTCGTTTAATAGTTAATACAGCGTAACTCTTGAAGTTAAGTCTTTTATTAGACAGTTATATTGTTGGCCTACCACACACTTTATCCTTTAACTTCAATCAAGCAACTTCTACCGTCTTGTTTTCATATCAGCTAGATGTGTTTCTCCATCGGTTGAATGTATTGCTCAAGCCATTAGAAGCATTCAACCGATGCAAAATCACATCTACCTCATGCAAAAAAGAATGATAACGATCACTACATAGTTATTTTGTTCTCCAATCTTTGTCTCATTTTTCTTCGCCGGCTTCCGTCTCACTTTTGTCGTCATCAAAATCATTGACGTTAACTCAGAATAATGGGTGCAAAATTTTTACAGTACAAACATTCTATTTGTGCACTATTTTTACTTCTCCGCTTCCCCTCTTTTCGTCTTTGCATTTCCTCTTAGCTTGTCTTACATATGTCTCTGTATCGTCTCAAAGCTTCGTCTTATATTTATCCTCAAACTTCATATGAAACTTGTAGAGAATTTCAAAGGAATAATCTAAAATCAAAATTTTTGAATCTATATCTAACAGACTTTTCCCCTACCATTTTTACGGGGACAGATCCCCAAAAAAATAAATTTGTGTACCAGCCCTGTACACACTAATTTGTTCTTCCAAAGGTAAGGTCGGTTACAGAGTTTTGAAGACACTGAGAGATGAAACGTTTTGGGTTAAGAATTGTCCAAAGGTCGATGTCAGAGGTTATAAGGAGTGTTCTACAGTAGCCAGTAGGTGAAGTTCTCAAGGTAACGAAACTTTTCCCTTGAAATACATCGTTGTGGGAGAACTTAGCAGCTCTAACTTATTGTTAGTAACACCGTTAACTTCTACATCCTTTTAATATAGCTTATAAAATATCAGACGATTGGTCACTTAACATAAGCATGTTGAGGTTCCATCTGATTTCCTTAAACCGTTCTTCACTCATTGGTTTAGTGAAGATGTCCGCCCCATGAAGCTTTGTTATGTTAAAATGCTAATAATGTTTAGTGATGACATAAATTAACTCACATATTTTTTTATGTTTTCTAATAAAACATAGATATTTATCTTGCAATTTTATGATTTTTTACAATTTTACAATTTTATGCAGGATATTATCCACATCGGTTAAGTGTGTCAATTAAGGAGGTTAAATTATCATAATAAGCAGGGGAAAAGGCATAAATACAGAGTAAGACGAAGCAAAAGCAGACGGAACCAGCTCGGCTTGTCTTTATTAACCTATTTAATGTAGAAGTCATCGTTTAATACATCGTTTAATGTAGAGATTGCATAGTTTATTCTTGAAAACCCAACATTCACGTATTACCTTTCTCCAACAAAATCATTTCTGTTTCGCTTTATCATCCTCGACTACTATCTCTCGTTTAATAGTTAATACAACGTAACTCTTGAAGTTAAGTCTTTTATTAGACAGTTATATTACTGGTCTACCACACACTTTATCCTCTAACTTCAATCAAACAACTTCTACCGTCTTGTTTTCGCATCAGCGAGATGTGTTTCTCCATCGGTTGAATGTATCGCTCAAGCCATTAGAAGCATTCAACCGATGCAAAAACACATCTACCTCATGGAAAAAAGAATGATAACAATCACTACATAGTTATTTCGTTCTCTAATCTTCGTCTAATTTTTCTTCGCCGGCATCCGTCTCACTTTTGTCTTTATCAAAATCATTGACGTAAACTCAGAATAGTGGGCGCAAAATTTTTACAGTACAAATATTCTATTTGTGCACTATTTTTACTTCTCTGCTTCACCTCTTTTTTGTCTTTGCATTTCCTCTTACGTTCTACATTCAACCAGTTACTCTTAGTTTGTCTTACATATGTCTCTGTATCGTCTCAAAGCTTCATCTTATATTTATCCTCAAACTTCATATGAAACTTGTAGAGAATTTCAAAGGAATAACCTAAAATCAAAATTTTTGAATCTGTATCTAACAGACTTTTCCCCTACTATTTTTACGGGGACAGATCCTAAAAAAAAATTGTGTACCAGCCCTGTCCCATTAGATCCAAACCGTCCATTTATGCGGCTAAGCTTTCTTTTCGTCTTACTTTTGTCTTTCTCACACTTCAGCTTCCGTCTCAGTTTTTTATCCTCTTACTTTCATACCGCTGGTTGGTTCTACTTTTATTTGTCCTAATTTTTATCGTCTTACTTTTTTCTTAGCGTTTGCTTCGTCTTGCTTTTGTCTAATGATGGAACTTCTTCATCGTCGTTTCTAATCATTACTCAACTGCTACTACTCAGAGGTCTAGCTTCTATAATAATTTTATCTTCCGTACACAGTCAGAAACTACTATGATTGCTTACCTTTTTCCGGTGCCTATTTAATCCAGCAGTCATCATTTAATTTCTTGGTGATTAAAATACCTTACATCGAAACTAGTCGAAGAATTATTATAATATAAAAAAACATAACACTCGCAGAATATCAAAGCTTTTAAAAATGATTGATAATACAACGCAATTTATTTTTCAAAACCCAACATTCAGTTGTTACGTTCATCGAGGAAAATCATTTCTGTTCCGCTTTATCATCCTCAACTACTGTACCTCATTTAATACAGCGAAACTATTCAACTTAAGTAATTCGTTAGACAGCTATATTTCTACCCTACCACACGATTTCTCCTCTTAATTTCAATCAAACAATTTCTACCCTCTTCTTTTTCCTTATCGTTCTTTAACCTAAATACATCACATCCTCCATTCCAGGAAGATCGAAACATTCAAAGTTAGGTCTGGTATTTCAACAAACAAAAAAGAACGAATCAGTAAGCAATTCTTTTGCCCATTACTTTTTCCTCGCAATTTTTTATATTTATAATTCCAAAATTTCCGTTTCTTTTTTTCCTGGTTATTACATTTTTCCCAATTTACTTATCAAATATTTTAAGCATTTATAAACTTATTTCATTATTCTAATGACATATATGAATTCTAGCTATTTCGAACGCAAGAGGTATTTGAAAAATACCGTAAAAGAGACATATGACCGTCAAAATGAGCAAGATGAATTACTTATTCGATACCATGCACAGAATAAAAAGGCACACAATAGTTTGCATGCTCGTCGCTACACCCAGATGTTTGTAACTGCTGGAAAGATACAGATGGTGAACGATCTCAAACAAGTTGCCATCCAAACTAGAAAATTTTATGAAAGGGAAATTAAAAAGCTTATAGATTAAGCTTTACCTCTTATTCTCATGTTCATGTCATAAAATAACAATTTTAAAATAGCTATTATTATATTGTGTTGCCTCAATATCGTAAAATAGTTATTATTCTGTATCGTCCTATCTCCATTTTTCCCTTATTATGATCCTATTTTGTTAAAAAGAAATGTTCGACCATTCCTTAATATTTACGTGTTTCAGTTTCATCTTTAAGCCTACACGTTATACAACCAACAAAATTTTATTGACGACATCCACATCAGATTTGCTAACATGGAGTTAGTCATTTTATCTTGTAACTGGAATGTTCCCCAAAGGCTTATTCATCAACCCATGCAACAATCTTGCAGGTTACAATCGAGTTAAGCGTGATGCTTTTCTCTCGCAGCTTGATCTGATTTTTCTCTTTCCGCTTCCTCTTATTTTTGCTCCTCCGCTGCCATCTTACTTTTCTCGCCTCACTTTGGCTTCCGGTTTTGTCTCACTTTTATATCCTCTCACTTTCATACCGCTCCTTCGCCTTACTTTTGTTCATACTAACATTTATTATTAATACTATCAAGACTCCAAAATATTGTAGAATACAAATTAATTTTTATTCCTCGCTATCTTTATGCGATTATTTTATAATATATAATAATGTTATATAAAAAACTAAACAAATTTTATAATATATAATAATGTAGACACAAAAAGCAGACGCACAAATACAGAAGAAAGAAATTAAATATTAAACCATAGCTTAATATAACATAGGATTCCATGTAATAGTTATTATAATCTGCCTGATTAATTAATCATTTAATTGAAATGTAAAAATAGTTAAGTAGAGTTTAATCGAAATGATAATTAGCTTAATATAACATAGCTTTGCATTTATACGATATATATCAATAATAATAATGATTAATAATATAGATACAGAAAGCAG
>JANZLC010000005.1:23022796-23036156 GCA_026413385.1 Erythroxylum gracilipes
CATACTTAATTTTCTCCAAAGATCAAGACATTTTCTAATCATGAAATTGAAGGAATTTAACAAAACTTCCTTCTAGAAAATTGTTCCTCATTGCCTTAATTTTCTAATTACATCAAAATCATTCAATTTGGTTCCATATCCTAAAAGTTATTCACCAAACATTTCAGACTGTTCTTATACTAAAGCATTTTCCTGCACATGACTTCCTTCCTAAAATTGACTTTCTTAGCAATTGAATTAGAACTTAATGTCATCATACACCTTGTAGCCTTATGTCTCTAATTTAATCCAAATCAAGAATCATATCATTTGGATAACTAGAGATCAACTTATGGCTAAAACTTCGAAGCATACTTATGAACATGTTCAACAACATTTTCCAGCTTTTTAACTTCTAAATTTCTCATACAATCCATCCTGTATCTAAACCATCTTTGTCATTTCATTTCAATTTCAAGAATCCTTAATTTCTTTACTCATGAATAATCATCAAAATCCTCATTTAATAGCCTTAGCTTACAAAAAGATTCGGGATCCAACAATAAATTTAACTCTAAACACAATCATTCAAGTTATTCCAAATCATTAACATGCAAATCTGTGTCTAGGAGCTCTGGACTAAATATACATATTAATCAAGACCCAAGTGTCAAGTTTATTTACCCTATTAAATTGTACACACACATTAATAATTATTTGGCCATTCAAACTTTGTAACTAATCCTAAATACGTTTTCATGAAAAGTTAGACTACTTACAAGTTCGGTAGGTTTTTATTAGAAAACTTTTTTTGTTACTTTTTGTGGACATAGATCTAGTCTTTTTACATGGAGGCAATCATTGGTGATGAATGTTAATCCAGTTACTTGATTAAGTCATGTTTTTATTAAGTTGCTTGGTTAGAACGTCTTTATAGCCTTTTGACGTGAAGGCACACATTTGTGATGCGTGTCGATCTGGTTACTCGACTACATCACTTTCTTAACTGGCTACTAGCTCTATTTATAACCCAAAGGCTAGAAAAATAGTTATTTATTTAAAATCTACAAACACACATTTTTTTATTTAATGCCTACCTTATTGCTTTAGCCACTCATTTTCATGAAAAAAAAATACTAACTAAGCTATTTAGTTGAAAGACCTAAAATTATAAATGAATGTGACAACTTATAGGGTGATAAACTAACACTAAATCCTAATTAACTTACATATACTAAATGCTAATTAACTTCCATATTTTAGCCAAAGAACCTATATCACTAATTTCACGAGCTGATGACTCTTCACAATCTAATCGATTATGTTCAAAATTAAATGAATTTCATTCCATCTAAACCATCGATAAATTCACACAATTCACAATATGCAACATAAACATACTAACATAACAGTATGAAAAATTCACAGTCAAAATAAAAACATACATACCCACAACCCATTCATAGTTAACATAAAAATAACAATGCACACACCTCCCCACAATTGAATAACACATTGTCCTTAATGTGAGGAGTATACGTAAGAAAAATCAACATATAATGTGCGAATCAAACAACATGATAAGAAAAAAACATAAAAATAAAATAAAATAAAAAGACAAGGGTTAGAGCATAAAAACCCGTCATGGTGATTGAGGTGGTGATCATGTCGGTGTTTGAGACCAAATGCATTTGACACCTAAAATTATTGCCCTATCTTATAATTGCTTTAAAAAGACTAAGAGAGTTAGCACTCCAAAACATTCCAAATCATTAAGAACTTATTTTTGAAATTTAAAACAAATCTAACTATGCAACAATTTAAACCTAACTATTAAACGTGCTAATTTATGGTCGTTAGCTTGACCTTGTATCATTGCAAACTCAATTGGGATCAATTATGAGAGGCTTGTTTCCACCCTTTCTGTTCAACATCAGTTTTGTAGCCTGTAAGTAAGCTACAAATTGAAAAATGATCAGAAGGACAATATTGATAAAATTATGAAAACCAATTAAGCTCAATAATGTCCTTTTTTTGATTGAACTGTCAACAAAACAGAGAACAACAAAACTCCCTGAATCTTCCATAGAATCCAGCAGTTTACCCGATAAGAGGGTGAGTTGTTCTCTTCTTGGTTCTTCCTCATTCTCCCTCATCTCCTCTTCTTCTTTAGCTTCTTGAACAAAGACTTCTATATCTTCTTCAAACTTGATGTTTGTTGTCATCTATCCTTTGTGCTCTCGTTCCTTCAAAGATTGGAGCACATAAATTTTTTTGAATGAGTCGCCCTCCTCCAGATTCTTTAATTCATCATTCATGTTAAATGTCACTTGGTCATCACTAATCCAAATGATGAGGATCTCTTCATGGACACCTACCTAAGTTTTTTGGATGTCCAAGCATGGTATATCAAGAATTGGAGGATAATATAGAGGGTTGGCATTTTTTTTCTTCATCCTCTTTCCTCGTCTCTTGGTCTTCTACAAGATGGGGTTCAGCTTGACTTTTCACTAGTTCTTCTAGCTCTTCCCCATTCTTAAGTGTGATAGCCTCATATTGCTCTCGTTGATATAATTTCATATTGCTCAGATAGTCTTCCACACTTCTCTTACAAAATTCACGGGAAAGCTGTCTCACTTGAATCTCCAGGTTGTGAATAGAAGGGGCATGATTTTTTGTTACTTGATCAAATTGCTCTTCCAGTCTCTTTAGGGTCTTTTCCATGTTTGTTAGCTTATCAATGATTTTTTCCAATGTGGAATCCTATGAACTGGACTCATCTTGTTAAAATCTTAATAGGTCTTGATGTCCCATATGAGTACTTACATTGTTAGACCAATAGAAATATGGGTAGTTCTATCTCCCCGAAGTGTACGTGTTCATATAAGGATGATGATTTCCCCATCTAAATTGGGGCTCATTGAAATCCACAAGAGTCCTTTGCTCCCTATAATATATATCCTCTATGATCGTTCTTTTTATCTCTTCGTAATATCTAATTTTCTGGATTCTCCATCGTTGCCTTATGATGTCCAAATCAATGTGCTTTCAACTTTTCGCCCAAACTTCCTACATTTGTTTTCTTGTGATTGGGTACCACAATCACAAAAGATAGTGAAACACCTTAGACTATAAGAATTAAACTAATTCTACACGCTCCTCGGAAACAATGCAAAAACTTGACCATATCGTTCGAGCTTTAAAATTTATAAGCCCTCAAATACCGCAAGTGCATGGGTCACGATTGCAGTATAAGAGGTGTCGATCCTATAGGGAAGGGGATTAATTTAATCCTAAAATCTAAGGCCAATAATGTATAAAACTCAAAATAAATAATGCAATGGAAGTAATCGCTATAATTGAATTTAACCACTTAAATTAGAATTTAAATACAAAGGAATTAACAATTGAGCAATATGCAATCACAATAGAAGTCTACCTAAGGAATTTACCAATTTATGAGAAAGGGGATTTTACTTATCCTTATGCTAACCTAACTAATTATATG
Source organism: Erythroxylum gracilipes (assembly GCA_026413385.1). Taxonomy (NCBI): domain Eukaryota; kingdom Viridiplantae; phylum Streptophyta; class Magnoliopsida; order Malpighiales; family Erythroxylaceae; genus Erythroxylum; species Erythroxylum gracilipes. The sequence continues at coordinate 23,026,284 of JANZLC010000005.1, forward strand.
TTAATAGAGTGTCAGTTCTAGATCGTCCTAGGGCTAATTACTCTCTCTCAAGTTATAATTATTAAACTCTAAATTATAAACCCTAACCAGATTATAGAATTTGCAATCTCTCAATTCATAAAGTATCCAAAACCTAATTAGATCTAAAGCACTCTAATAAACTATTAGAAAATCACACGAGATCTCTCTCCGTACAATTACCAATATGATTTATTACGGTTTCTATTAAATCTCCTAACTCTCATTAATTCGATTTAATCATTTTTCATTTTGTTCACCCTCGCAGTTTATTACTGGATTATGCAATAACGTAATTAAATCATGACATTCATCCAAATAACACAATCAACTAAATTATCATTAAATCAAAATAAAATCCTGAATAAGAGTTTAGAACATCATCAATATTCCAAATCCTATCATCATACTATCAACCTCAATTCTATACATCAATAAAATGGAAGGTAGCGACATCGAAAAACCTCTTGATCTGGGAAGGACATCGAGTCAACTTCGTCTTCGTCTTCCTTCTTCTCTTTCTCTCTCTCGGTATTCTCACTTAAGGTTTCACAGTGGCTGCTTTCAAGCACCCTTTTCTCTACTTCCTCCTCTTCTTTTTATTCTTCTTTATGTTTTGGGTAACCCTAGGATTTTTTCAGGGTCCGAAAGGTCCAAAAAATCTCTCGAAATGAAGTGTCTGCGTGTATGCCTGACACAGGCCATGATCATGGCTCACATCCGAGCCTTCTGTCACGATCGTGGCATGCAGGGCACGCTTCTATCACAATTGATTAGCCATGATCATGGGTCATTGTTTTGGCCATAATGTCTCCGAAATTTCTCTTTTCTTCGATGTTGACCCTAAAACACTAGCAAACATGTCAAGGTACCTCAAAAACATAATATTTAAGCTCAAAAGCTTGTACTAACCCTTAAAACACTTAAAACATAAATAAATAACAAACTAACACAATTTTGGCCTAAGCACATACTAAATGATTCGACTAAATACATATCAAGTTATGCCCTAAAATATGATGCAATTTACACTTATCAAAGGGGTATATTTTATATATTTATCTAAATGTAGATGTGTTTCATTTGCTCACGTTGCAAACTTAGAGACCAGTTTTGCAATCATTTATATACTAAGGGCATGCTTCTAAGACTCTTTAAGCTTTATCTATTATTCCAAATTTGAAGATAAAGAGGTCTTGTTTATTGATCAACACCTTAACTAAACCTACCTTCTTTTAGTTTGCATGTTCCCAAGATTGCATCACCGAGTATATAGGCTTTTTTTAAATAAAGAATCTAACTAATGAGGAGTTTTATTTTGGTTGCACCTTGTTTCAAGATGTCCTTAGGAGGTCTCATAGTGGTCTATCCATAATCTCTTTTAGGGGGCAAATAGATTACATTATCACCTACAAGTCGACACCAAATCCTTCTAAGGTTGACAAGTTTTCTTTTCCAACTTCTACAACTTCCTCGTATAAAGAGAAAGGAAAAGCAAAAGATAAAGTTCGCCCTTGATTAATTCCAAACAAATACCATGTACCGACTTAAGTTGAAGAATAATTCTACAGTCCATCATTGACTGGACAGAAATGAAGGTATGAAAGGATGGAAGCCATCTACTTTAGGTAAGTAGGAACATAATGTTGGACAAATTAATATTTCCTAAAATAAAAAGGCTGAAAAAGGTTGATCGTAGTTTAAAGGATGAAAATCTAAGCTAAAAGGCAACTAGTCAAAGCAAGAGCCAAAAACCACCGAAACAAATGAAAGGGACAAAAATAAGACATAAATGTGAGAGGATGGACTTAGCAGTTGAAGCAAAAGGAATGATAGTAATAAAACCTTATTAATAAGTCAAAAAGGGGGTCGAGACCGAAAAAGCAATAGAAACTAAGAGGAAAATTGAGAAATAAGCTATGGAAGTGGATTAGGAAGTATAAAAGTTTGGAAGCTATCAAAGGAGCAGGAAGGAATATCCTCCCTCTAAAGCATGGTTGGGACTCAAATTACCATAAGTTTTAACTTATTTTTACTGTATATGCAATATTGGATTGGATGTTTTTATGATCTTTGATTGATATATTTTTGGTGTATATGCAATGTTTAATTAGATGTTTTTATGAAAATCTATGATTGATACGAGTTCTTAAATATCCGGAATTTCTAAGGTTTGTTTTAATTTAATATGGGTTCTAAGTAAGATTATCCACATATTTCCAAGATTATCGTAAAAACTTCGGGCTTTTCAGGCGAAGGGCAGCTTGAACGGACTTCAACAGCCTTACTCATGCTCTTTGAGTTTACGTTCAGGCCGAACATTTCAAATCTGACTGGGCTTTGTCATGAGCATAGATAATGAAAATTTCAGGCCGAGGTCAGGCTATAAGAACTCAGCCCGATCTAACCTATTGTCATCCCTGAGGCACGAACTATAAAAGCAATAAAAACAATGAAATTTTAGTCATGTGGCCACTACCAAGTCCCAGTGTCCTCACCAAGAACGACTGCTCGGGCACCATCATTTCCGGCACAACTGGTCCCCAGTCGACCAACTTTCTCCTCAGCCAATCAGTTAAGGGTAAAAAAAGCCATGGCGTGTACAAGTACAGTCTGTTTTTCTTGCCCGATATACATGATTCAGTACAAGTATGGTCTTTGTTTTCATGATTAAAAGTACCAATATGCCTAGAGAAAATAAATCAAGTATACCATGACAATGTTCCTGAAATAGGCTCCAACCAGAAGAATGAACAAGGCCACCAGCATTGTTGAGAACATTCAGGTGGACAGATCAGATGCCTGCGATTTCAGGCTACAGAAGATGAACTGGAAGTCAATGTCTGCTGAGTATTCTTTAAAACAATTGAACCCCTCGGTTGCTTTTGTGCATTTCCCATGCAACTACGAGACTAACCAATTTCAGCTTTTAAGTCTCTCAAAGAAATAGAGGTAGCCCATGTCCTTTGGAGGATTTATGGAGGCGCCAACCTTGTTATCATTGAAAATAGCCCACCTACCATCTTTAAAGATATGTGCGACATAATGGCCACATTGGGTTGAGGTTCCCATGTGGCTCACTATTCCAAAAAGTCTGTATCCTGCATAGGAACACGAAACTAAGTCTTTAGGTTGGAAATTTTCATGTCGCAAGCAGCATCATCGAACCAATAATCACTTCTCCACATTCATCAGAGTAAAATCCTTGCATGAAGAATTTACTAGTGTATCACATGTGAGGAGAAAAAGCAAAAATATTAGAGTCAAGGGATCAGAAATAAAATTCGAACAACTTTTTCAGCTTAGTTGGAGCCATAACCAAAAACAAAACTGTCACGACTACGGCAAAATTTGTGGCAGCATTTTTTCACCGTGAAGATTTTAAACAGTCAACGAGAATTCAGGTTTAATGACAGGTTGAATCCTAATTGTTTCGGGTCACAAAGCACCTGGACTAATTAAATAATTAGGCAAAGGGAATCCCCACACAAAATATAGAATCCTAAAGGCCAGATAAGCAGTTAAATTCCTTAAGCTCCTAGCAACAAAAGAAAGGGGTAGAAAATTCAGCTAATTAAGAATTGCAAAAGCTATTCTAAAGCAACAATTCATAGCTTCTGTAAGTACATAAAATGTTGAGAGAAGCAATGAACAAGAATAAGGTAAAGAAACTAACGGCCTCCTCCATCCGGCAGCCCTGTATCATTTGAAGCAGGTGCATTACTTGATGAGGTGACATCCATATCAGATGAAAGAGACGCATCAGGATTGCTGAATATCCAATCTGTTGCTTTTTCAATATCACCACCCTGTGAAATGCACACAAAGTAGCAACTCAAAATTCAACTGTGCCTGTAAAACTGTCAATTAACTACCTCTTTAGCCCAAAAGTTAAAGAAGATTACAGATTGCTTCAGCGCCTTTCGAGCAACTGCTTCTTGAAAACCAAATGAGATTAAAGTATCAACTTTTGATTGGTCGATTTCAACTCCCTGTCTCCCTTGGGAAATAGGAGCATCTATATCTGAAATTAGATAAGCGCCTCAAATCTATAAGCTTTCACAAAATTACCACCAGTAGTAGAAGCTTATTTAGACAAAGACTTGCTTCACTAAGCACTGAGCTTTTTCAAGATAACAAGGCTTCTTAGATACCTGGGTCGTCCATGTAAGAAAGCAACCAGTTCATTGCCTCTTCTACTCCAACATTTGAGGTGTTTATGGCAGCTTTCTGACAATGAAGCTGGTTGAAGCCCATTGAGACAAGTTGAGATACAATGTCTTCACTGGCAACAATATCAGCCTTATTAGCTTCCACATCTCCCCCAGAAACTGTTTAATGTAAATTTAACATAAGAACACATTATGAACTTCTCCAAACAGTTTAAGGAAATAAAAGAATGCAATCAAACCGTAAGACGATAACATCAAACCTCATAGGTAATATATACCACATAAACCAATCTTAAACACAAACGAGATGCATATGATATCTAAAGGTTTCCAAACTAATGAACGAGATGCACCCAATACTTGCTGTTTTTCTATTATTCCACACCAAAGGCCAAATTGTACGTAGATCCTACTAGAAGATAAGCTCAATTATGAACATTTTCTGTACTTTCAAGAAATTATAAATAACAAAAGAATTCATAAACTCCACAAATCATCATCTACCACTTTCAGGTAGCAGCTCCTCCCCTGGCTGAAGGCCCTTGCTCCGCATGTGGCTAATGTCTATGATATCAGGAACATCAATATAGACATCTGGGAGATGACAAGCAATCAGGAAGACTAAAGAGTTCACTATGAAAAGAATCAAGAGAAAATAAGGCAACAACAGGAACAAAACCGAAAAAACATTACCAAGCTTTTTTGGCACCCAGCCTTCCTCCATAACAAATTTCCGCATGTGCAACACCAAATAATCAGGGAACGAAGTCAGCCCAGCAGTCCTGCAGCACAATAAAAAGTTATGGAATGGAAACAATATTCTCATCAGTTTAGCACTAATGCATCATCAGCATACCCTTCACTACTATTCCTCTTAGATCTGAGAACATTATGAATCTTACTTTAGTGCTGTGGTCTTAGCCTTCAAGGCAGTGCTATAAAAATCTTGAATCTCCTCTGCAGCTGAAAAGTTAGCAAGACATGCTTCTAGAGGAACCCTTGGCCGTACAATTTCGTCAATAGACCTGTCATCATTGGCATGCTAAGCAAAAATGTTTAAAGAAGTCAAAACTATGCACCAAAATACTTCTACTTACACATCCTTCCCTTCTGAAACTTTTACCGCTTTCAATTTCTGAAAAGCATCAAGTTCATCTAAACTCACAAAAAAAGATAGAGAATTAGCAGTCATACACACATTTATCAAGAAGCAAGAAAAATGAAGAGGAAAACACACCTTTATTAATGGCCTCATGTAATGGAATATTCACAGAAAGAATATAATCAAGTCTTCTATTATAAGCAACCTTTCCAGAAGAACACAAGATACGATCTTCAATACCGAACTTAAAACTCCTAGAAGGGTCTAATTCAGGTCTCCCACCATTAGCACGTTCAACTTGGTCAAGGAAATGCAGGAAGAATTCCAATGCATCCTACAAAAGAGTTAAGAGACACCCATTAAACCAGTTAAGGGTGGTATGTTATGTTCCTCGAACCAATTAATGTTCGAACAATTGTGCACTGGAATATGGTACCATAGTATTATTATGCCCTATTTTTAATCATTTTAATCTAAGTTAATTTGAAACAAACCCCTCTCTCTCTCCTAACAGCCAGAAGTAATAATTGCACACAAAATGCTCTTCAAGTTCATCGACAAATATTTTAAGAAACTGCCAAATAGATACACCACTGCCTAAGAAATTTCTCTTTTCATAGAGATTGCACATATTCTGCAGCAACTTGATGTATGATTAATAAATGGTTCTGTTCCTGCAACCTATCCCAACAACACCAGGTAACTGGAACTAATAAGAAAATGAAGAAAAACTATCCATCTCCACAGTTTTCCTAAGGCCCTGGAACCTTGATTCCTTGTTTTTCCTGGTTATAACCGAACATTATGGGTTTTTCTTATCCTTTTTCTGTTCGAGAATGATCATCAGTTGCAAGAAATTTAGGTCTATCAAGCAGAGTCATCATGCAAATAATAGCTCTTGGATTAGATTCAACATACCTGTTGCCTCATTGATGAAAACTCTGGGTGGTTAGCAGCAATAACAGCTTTGAACATGCGAGGTGGTATTCCTTCCTGTTTCTATTGTTTTGAGAGAATGGACAAAACCAAAAAAAAAGTGATATAAATCATATTTACAGACAGGAAAGTAATGTCAAACGTTGAAGAACAGAAACTAACAGTGTGAAATTGCAACGCAATCAGATATAAGCACACAAAATAAGTCATAACTTCCATTGGGTATCCAGTAAAATTTGATATATAAGAGCCCCCCTTTTTTTTTTTTTGTGGGAAAGGAACATGTAATTGTTAATTCTAATGGGTGAATCCAATAGTTTTGGAAAGGATGACAAAAATTCTTAAAAGAAGCTTATCAGTTAATACATTCACGATCATCACATGTTATTCAAAAATCTCCAATATTAAAACACATGGTCACCAGTCACCCTAGTTGGAGACACATAATAGTTAAGGGTCAAAGTGCTTACATCATTTGTTGATATTGCAGCATTCACCTCATTATCTTTCTGTTACATACAAAATGTATAATAGCAATCAGAACAACAACCAATAGCATAAAGGATGAGCTAATGCTCCACTGGCTATACCTCCGGCGCTGGAAACGAGTATTTGCCAGATAGTAATCCATGTGCCAGTTTTGTTCTGTCACACAAGGACGAGTCCTTAACTAGAAGATCGATGAATATACGTGAAATAATATCTTTCCCATTCACTAAGTAAAGTTCATTACATAGATAAATTAGTTAGATTAATTTAAAAAATCACTAAACCATCCAATAAAACAACCATGATTTCAGTAATTGGCATTCATAACATGCAGACTACTTACAACTGCATATTTAGATCCACAGTTGGATCAGCTGGAGCCATCTCAAACGCAATTTTTAAGCTTTGAGTCAAATAGTATCTGCTCACAGAAGGATAGAAGAAACAACATATACACATTAACAGCATAATGCAGTGGATGTTAACATTCATATGCTCATTTAAAATCAAAGGCAAACAAGAACACAAGTCAAACTACAGATGATGCAAATGAGAATTAGTTTCATTATTTTGTTAGATATTACTATTGAAGAACAGAGATTTAGATAAGATCAATCTTATGGGATAAGATTATTAGAAACAAAAATCCCTATAATCAAGTGATTTATGCTATAGACTTCTAGATATAGTTTAGTTCAGATTGATACCTATTTTCCTGCTGGTTAAGTTGTATATATATATGTATCTGTGTATATTAAATACAAGATAAGTTTTTCCTGGAAATCTTAACATGGTATCAGAGCCCTAAGGTTTTCTGGAAGTATTCTTTGTTATTCTCGGTACAGCCTTCATTGCTGCTCATTCTTGTCAGATTTCTCAATCCCCATAACTATTATTTTACCCAATATTTCCCTTCTTTCACAAACCACTATTTCCAGCCTAGATGAATCTGTCTCTGTCCAAAAAATTGGGGAATTACAGAATGTTCGCGCCTCCAACAGACTCAATGGCAAGAATTACCTCAAGTGGTCACTCCTTATTCGCACCTATCTCAAAGGGAAAGGGCAGCTTGATCACCTGCTAAGATCAGGACCTGCAACAGGGAATTTAGCAACAAAAAACATGGGAAGAAGAGGACTCCATGATTATGTCATGGTTGTGGGACTCCACGGAACCTTCAATCAGTGATACGTGCATGCTTTTAACCACTTCAAAGGAGATTTGGGACTGTGTTCAACGTATGTATTCAAAGGCATGCAATGCTGCTCAAATCTATGAAATTAAGATCAAATCCCATGCCACCAAGCAAGGAGACGAATCAATTACCGAATATGCTAATACTCTGCAAACTCTGCGGCAAGAACTTGACCATTATCAGGACATTGAGATGAAAAGTCCTGAAGATGGTTTTCTAAAAAATTTCATAGAAAACGAGTGTATTTATGATTTCTTGGCAGGATTAAACCCTGAATTTGATCAAGTCAGGGTTCAAATTCTTGGAAGGGAGACCATACCCTCACTAGAAGAGGTTATTTCCCGGATTAGAGTAGAGGAGAGCAGAAGAAACGTGATGCTTGAGCCCCAGAAGATGGATGGGTTAGCAATGGTGATAAAGGCAGATAAACATGACAAAGAAAGGAGTGATCAAGCCCAGCCTAAGCAATTTGTAAAGGGCAACTTGTGGAAGGAAAATAAGGATAATCTATGCTGCACTTACTGCAAAAAACTGAGACACACAAAGGAGACCAGCTGGAAATTGAATGGGAAGGCACCAAGTCGTGAATGGGGAAATCGAGGAGGTCAATCACGACCACGGGCACATTCGGCTAAACAGAAGGAAGATGAAAATCTAGCAGCAGGGAGTCTTAGCAATGAAGAGATTGAGAAATTAAGAGGCTTGTTGAGTTCCTTTAGACTACCAAAAGGTACATGTTCTTTTGCTCTTTGTATACGGACACCTCAGAAATGAAGTGTTGACTTCGGGGCAAAAGACCACATGACCCCTATATCACAGTTTTTTCACACATACAACCCTAGTCCAAGTAATAGGAAAATCATAGTTGCTAATGGAGAATTAGCCACTGTTGCCGATTATGGAGACAAAATTGAGCCCTACACTCACTCTAAAAAATGCCCTACATGTACCAAAATTATCAACCAATCTAATCTCTATCCAAAGGTTTACTAATGACCTTAATTGTGTTGCCATTTTTTCTCCTTCTTGCTATGTTTTTCAGGACTAGGACAAAGGGAAGAGGATTGGACTTGCTAAGGAATGGAATGGTCTCTATCACCTTGAACCATATCAAAAAGCTAAGATAAATACACCTTCATCCTTCCTTAGTTCTTCGAATAAAGATTTCATTTGGTTGCGCCATCTCCATCTAGGTCATCCATCATTTAGAGTTCTAAAAACTATGTTTTCCCACTTGTTTCAAGGATTAGATATCTCTTAATTTCATTGTGAAACTTGTGAATTGGCAAAAAATACTCGTGTATCTTTTCCTATTACTAGTAAAAGAGCTACTCATCCTTTTCATGTGATTCATAGTGACATATGGGGTCCATCCACTATACCCAATATTTCTGGAGCCCGTTGGTTTGTCTCTTTGATTAATGATTGTACTTGAGTTACATGGCTATTTCTCATTAAACAAAAATCTGATGTAGGAACCGTTATTCCACATTTTCATTCAATGATTCAAAGTCAATTTGGGGTAAAGATAAAGGTTTTTAGAACAGACAATGCTAGAGAATATTTCAACCAAGTCTTATCTCCTTCCTTCCAATCACATGGTATTAGTCATGATTCATCCCGTGTTAATACATCTCAACAAAATGGAGTGGCTGAAAGAAAAAATGGACACCTACTTAATACCACTCGGGCCTTACTTTTTTTTTTTTGAAGGAAATGTCCCTAAATCTTATTGGGGTGAAGCAATTCTTAATGCCACCTATATGATCAACAGACTACCCTCACGTGTTCTAGACAATAAGAGTCCTATCAAGCTCCTAAACTCTTTTTACCCTCATTTTAGAACTTCCAATGGACTCACTCCTAGGGTATTTGGGTGCACTACTTTTGTTCATGTCCATAGCCAAAATCGGGGGAAGCTTGATCCTAGAGCCATTAAGTGTGTGTTTCTAGGATACTCA
>JANZLC010000005.1:23042836-23058991 GCA_026413385.1 Erythroxylum gracilipes
CAAATTCAATCACACAACATAATACATATACTTTCAATTACTTACCTCTTAACAATCAAGTCTTCACTTCTTCACTTTCTATCAATCCTTTACTTTCTTCCTTCACTAACCCCTTCTTCTACCACCATATATATATATATATATATTTCATCATCATGGGAAGGCTATAGCTTAGTAATAAATCAAAGAACTTTTGAGTGTTTGGAGGAAGGTGAAGAAAGAAGCAAAAATTTCGATGGTGAGAAAGCCAAATGGAGAGAGCTTCGGATGAGGGAGCTAACAACTTAATAACTTGTTTCTTTTCTTGCTTTTAACCAAGGTGAACCGATAGGATCAAGTGAGAAGCATTAATGAAGATATTTGGTGGCTAATTGTCATTGGTTAACATGTTTAAAGAAAAGTCAAACTAATATATTATAATCCAGATCAAAATTTAACCCCAATCAACTCAATTGATCCCAATTTCAATCCCAAAATAATATACCTAATAATACAGTACCAATGGGTAGAAATTTTCGCTACCGAAAATCGACCGATTCGCCACTTGGCAATTTTTCCGGTCCGGAAATTTTCTCCGGAAAATTCCAGAAAAATTCCTAAAAATCCAGTAAAATAGAAAACAATTAATGGCATAATCAGAAAAATTTTCCAAACCCATTAACCATATTAATTCAATCAAATTGCATTAAGCACTAAACCGGGAATTTCATGTATGCATGTCCAGAAATTTTCTGTGCTCAAATGTGACTGTGTAGCAATCCTATTATGCATGATCAGTCCTATACACTCTCAATCTAGCCTATCCTATGCCAATTAACCATTTTACCCCTTTCAATTGAGGGTGGGATGTTACATTTAAGCTCAGGTTGTACAAAAAAGTCACAGGCTCAGATAACTATGAGCCCGATATCCACAACGGATATGGGACAGTAAATGAAATGAGGTCGGTATCCACAACGGATATGAGATAGTAATTTGGGTTGATAGGCGTTTGGTCACAACAAAGCAAAATATGAAAGAAATTACATGTGCATTTGCATATACAATTATACATGTATCAAATGAATGATTGTGATGAATTATTGAATTGTTCTGAAATAATGATATGCAATGTTGGTATATAGTACTTGTTGAAATATGACAAAATGTGATGTGGCATTCGATATTGGGTGATGTGATATACTTGCTGAATTGGGTTATGTACTTGTTTTATATTCTAGCTGGAGTGAGCACATCGATGATGGTTCACTCACTAAATTCAGAAACTCATCAAAATTGCAACGTTGATTTTCAGGTTCAAGGGAGTTCTAGCTCCTAAAGTGATAGAGTAGAAGTATAGTACTTGCATTTTTGGTGACAAGAATGGCTCAAAGGTCTGGTAGATGATACTGGGAAGTCTAGTTAGAATATTTTGGTTTAGCCTCCCATTTCATGTGGCACATTTTGTAACTAAGGTTAAACTCTCAAATGTTAAGTAAGGTATATACATAAATTGTGAGTTGTAATGACACCATGTAAGTTTATGTTTGTGAATGAAATGGGAAGTATCGATCATTGTGAAACTTTTTGATAAATGTGATGCCTTAAATAAGTTAATGTGAATGCTCTAACATGGCATTCTCGTAGGGTATGTTCTCGAATATCCTATGGTATATTCAGGCATATGCTCTATGGGTGTGGTATGTTACATTCCACCCTCAACTTCATCTTGTTTTGTTTAACTATGACCTAAGGAAAAATTGGGGCTAATAGAGCTTATTTTTAATCTACGATTAATAGTTTTCGAGAGAGGCATAAGAACAACATGACAATCAAGTATGCTCATTTGTGTGTAGGCTGAGATTGGACTAGGAACCGAATTCTAAACTCATTCACCAATCTAATCACTTTTTTACTTTTTAATTTAATTTACTTTCGTTAGTTTAATTTTACTTTATTTTTTATCAATTTCAACCAAACCCACCCCTCACATCCTAAACACTGATTCTTTCATTACAAAAGCAACACATACACTCCCTGTAGATACGATTCTTACTCACCACTAGTTCAATTTCAGTGTGTATATTTAGGTTTTATTTTCTAATATGTGTCGCATGCAACATTAACCAAGCATGACCTAATCAATTTAAGTTTAATGAACTATCAAGACCTATCAGTAGCAAGGAATTTGATGAAAAGAGAGCTAAGAGGCTCTGTTTCTAATGTGACGAAAGATATGTTACAAGCTAAAATTGTAAAAAGAAGCAACTTCACTCATATTCAATGGAAGGGGAAAAGAATGCCTCAAATACAATTAATAGGGTAGAATAAGAATGAGTTTTGTTTAAGCTATAATACTACAAACAACACTTGTTATATAGGAGGGTTAACCACAAGCTGTCGCCATTGTATTATTGTCCTTACAAGATTCTGAAGAAAGCATTATTAGAAGGAACTACTATACGCCCTGTCTTTTGTATGTTCCGATTGAAAAGAGTGCATGAGGAGTGAAGAGCTACTTTTAACCTTAGTCATTCTAAAACATGTTCTACTGAAAAATTTGGGAAAAGGATGGTTAAAAGGACTAGGTGTTAGTGCATTGGTTTGAAGTCACAAGTGAGAGTGCCACTTGTGAGTACCTATTTGAGCTATATAAACAACTTCTATAAACTAACCTTGTGGATAAGAAATTAAAGGAGAGGAAATAGTTTCAAATTGAAAGCGAGGATGGAGTTGTTATGGAAGATTTAAAAGGAGGAAAACAACAAATTCAATGTCATTATTTTGTATTGTCAATACTTAAAAAAGAGTTCTTTAAATAACAACTAAGCCTAATAGCTTAGATAGGAGTGGCAATAGGTCGGGCCGTGAATGCTCCCAGGTCCAAGACCTGATTGGGCTGGAGGCATCCAAGCTCGAGCTAGAGCCAGAGCTCGACTGAGCCTTGACAGCCCAAGGCTCGACTTGGCCTAACCCAACCCGAATTTTTTGTTTTTAAATTAAAAATAAGAAATGACATCATTTTGTCAAAAACAACTTTGTTTTTCCTGTAAGTTTTGGGCTTTAGACAGGGACAAGTCAGGCCTAGGCAGCCCAAGTCCGACTTGAACTTTTAAAAAGAAAAGACACGAGGCTTGTCTTGAGACCCAGTCAAACTAGGCCTAACCCATTCACTTCAGGACTGATTGGACCCAAATTTATTTGCCACCATTAAGCTTATAAGATGCATGTCTATCCTATATTGGTTTTCCTGATATTAAAAATATTATACATAGAATCTTTTTGACAATAAATATTTTCAGAATTTGTTATTCTCTCTCATTTTCTCTCTATAATTTGTTAGGGTTTCTTTCCTCCTACTTTCTCTATCGAGTGTGATTGATTTCTTAAGTCAAATTTCTGAAATAGCATCCTTTATAAATTACGGACGAATACATACTATATAAACACATATACATGTATATGCAAAGTATGACACCCAGAACAATGTGTCAGAAATGCAAGATAAAGATGGGATTCTAGTGTAGAGGCGGCATTTTGCAGTGCAGGTATCGAGCATAAGATGGTAATTACAATGATATAGCGTTTTTGCAGACAAGTGTTGGGAATGGTGGGGTTAGCTGCTGTTGTCACTGTGATTCTCGTGAATAAGTCAGCAAACTCACAAGTTTTCTGGGCCATATTTACTCCTACTAGGTGCTGCCATCAAACCGCGCTATGCTATTAGTGGTCCTATTCCAATTTATGTGAGTGAGCGGGACGGCCTGTGTACGTCTCCAATCTGAGACTGAGTACGATTCACCACTCATAACTGAGGTTAGCCCAGAAACCATTTGTTAGTGCACTGGAAGAACTTAAATAACATTGAATCCATAAAAATGATGGTTATATGGTCGACTCCACACCCTAAATTCAATTCTTCAATTATTTCATCTCTTTCTTCTTTGACAAAGTTGCTTTACAGAGATGGAGGGTAGCTTCATGCTTTCATTAAATCAACTATAAACACCTTTATTTTTCAACTTTGATGTGAGCTTCAGTTTTAACTTTTTAACTTCATTACTAATTGATTTGGCTACGCTTTTTTTTTCGTACCTAAAAACTATTAACTATGTTTCTAGAAACATAAACACTGTTTTTTAGCTACGTTTTCAAGTTTTTAGCTACATTTCAAAAAATATAGCCCAATGTTTTTAGTTATATTTTAAAAAACGTAGTCAAATCTTTTTTAGCTATATTTTATAACATGCAGTCGAATTTTTTTATCTATATTTTAACAAAATGTTATACCATTTTGGAATAAATTATTTGTTACGTTTTAATCCATATTATTGTATATAATGGATCAATATATTTTTATTGTTAATTTATTCTATGAAAAGTTAATTTGAAGTGCTGTATATAAAAAATATCATTAAATTTCTTCGTAAATAAGATTTTAATTACAATTTCAACAATTCTTATATATATAATAATGAATATAGAGATTAGTTTACAAATTATAAATGTTGAGATTACAAAAAAAAATTTACAACATATCGATGAGCCTTTAATTATCCAAAAAGCTTAGTTAAAGTTAAAACATTGTGATTATTAAAACAGTATTGCATAATTAAAGCAAACATCAAATAACTTTACCATTCAGACATAATCACTCAACTGTTGCATCTTCTTCAATTCTATAATCCAAGAAAAAGTATTAAATTTAAATTATAATATAAACAGAAATTAAAAGAAAAATGTATAAGAAATGTGATTAATACCATTCACTTTCATATTCACTGCTATTATAATCCAGACCAAGTAGTTTTCTGACGTACTTATCATACTTGGCTAACTTTTTTTTGAGTATGTTGTAGTTCAACATTCAACGTCTTGTTTTCCTCTTGAAGTTGTTGAAGGTATGTGGAACTTGATGGAGTTTAAACATTTGGCTTGGCCAAAGCAAAGATTTTGATATAACCAGAACATGTACAAAGCATGGTATTGTAAATATCTTCTACAACCTCATTCTCCTCAAATATTGATTTCTGCAACAACTCTTGCCTTTTATTCAAAAATTAAAAAACAAAATCAATATTCAATGCAAATATTATTAGTTAGTACTATATAAATAAATAAACTTAAACAAAATTTTATACTTATATAGTTATTTTCCGCTTCTTCTGACATCCACCTTTGACCTTCCTTATAGTGAGTGACTTTGTATAATATAATCATATGAAAGAAAAATACAAGACACAATAAATAATATAGTTTTTACTGATATAATTATAACTTGTATATAAAATGTATGTTCAATATTGATACTTTACAGATAAGATATAGCAAATTTAACAATTATCGTGGATAATAATCCTTTGAGGATCAATGTATCAATTGATTTTATAACTAACATAGCTTTCTAAAGAAAGATTTTATGGAATAAATTGTTAGGGAATTTGATCTATTTATGGTCAATGATGAATAGATAAAGCAATTTCCTTATAGTTTAGCTGATTTTGGTAACTCAATCAGTTCTTGTCACTCCTATATAGAGGTTAATAATTTTCTTAAAGACTAAACTATTAAAGCCCCTTTTAGATTCAACAATTATCTCAATGTTCTAAGTTATACAACAACTATTAATTATGAAAGGAATGTAAAAGAAATTTTAGGGTTATCAGGCATTCATATTCATGCAAAGAATTAAAGGTATCAAGGAGAAACTTAAGCTTCTTAATAAGTCTCTCTTTCTACATACTAAAGCATCTATAAGACAAAATGAAGCAAGGATGAGGACGTCTCTAACAGAACTTTTATCGAACACTAGATAGGCTAACCTCAAACAAGCATGCACGGTGGGGGGAAAAAAAAAAAAATCCATTCTGGACCAAGAAAGAAGAAGCATGAAATAACTCAATGAAGGAAAGCAGAACATAAAAACCCAGAGAATCTCTAAAACGCTAAAATCTACAGAATCCATTTGCCTTATATCTCTATAGAATGCAAACAGAACACAAGTAGTACATAAGGTGGATGGCTTACTTAGACGAACGAACAACCGGAGATCAAGTTGACGAAGATGGACGACATGCTAAGCTTTTAGAATGCAAAAAGTAGAGGGAAAATTGATGAAGACAAAGACAAATTTGTAGTTGGGTTAAAAATGACATGAAAACGAGGTTAAATTATGAAGATCTATGACCAACATTTAGCGATGATTCCAGGAAAACATCACCAAAGGTCGACCATTGGCAATGAATTTAGAGAAACATCGCCAAGGGTTGACAATTTGCAATTATTTATGAAAAGCCTCGCCAAAAAAATGCATATATGGAGACAATTTACAACAACAGTTTGCGATGATTACATAATTATTCACTCATGGTTTTTCAATAATGACAATTTAGAAAAAGTATTGCAAAATTCTAACAAAATCGTTGTAAAACAGTAAAAGGCTAACCATTTTGCGAAGATATAGTAGACGCATCACAAAAGACTAGCCATATGGTGACATTTTTACTAAAGTATCGCCAAAGTCTAAGGCTTTGGCAATGATTTATAGAATTGTCGGCAAATCTTATCATATATATATACATATATTTAACAAATTTTATGTAATATAGAAACTTTATAAAATAGTATACAATTTATATATAATAAATAGAGTTTTGTGACACGAAAAATTTCTTAAATCATATATTTTAAAATAGAAAAATAAAAAGTATAAATCTATGTAATATTAATTAATTTTGAGTTTATAGTTTATAAATTATTGAAATGATATTGTTATTAGCTAAATTTATTTTTAGACTTACAGTCATTGTCAATAATATTAAATTTTATTTTTATGAATTTGATATTAATATTTAATATTGATTTCCATTTTTACTATATTGTAATTTTTAAAAAATATATTGTAATTAATATAATTATATATGGTAATTAATATAATGATATATGAATGCATAGATAATAATTGTAATTAATATTATAGTCATATAAATGTTTTCTCTTTTGTCGATGGTTTTAAAAATTGTCACAAAAGGTTGACTTTTTTTGATAGTTTTTGTATTCTTCGCCAAAAGTGAAGCCAAAACCACGTCGTTTTAACAAATTGAAAACCTAATTACCTAAAGACAGGACAAAATCATCTTTTCATCATGTCTTCCTCTTCCTAGCTGTGATTAAGTTTTTAGCAGCTACATTGCCCGAGTTCCCAACTTGGTCTTCGTCTTCGGTATCCGTCTTCATCTTCGTCGCCAGTGTGCCCCTTCACTTCATCTCCATACGAGGGTTTTGGTTTTCCAGGTAATTCATTTTCACAATACCTATATATAGTGTGTTAGACTTCATCTGGGTGAGTGTAAACCTTGGTTGTCTCTACATGTTTGTCTATTTTTCATTTAATTTTCATCAAGTTGTCTCAGTTAATAGACAAAATTAACATTACTAGAATATTGGAACAAACTTTTTGAATTAAATAAATGAAAAAAAGTATATATTGATAGTGATATGAGGATCAAGGCAATTTGATGTTGAAATTCTACGGGGAAGTGGGATATTTATGTGCATGAATGATTATTCTAGATTTGCACGATCATTTCCTCACCATTGCTTCTTATTTCCAATGTTTCTATTGTTTGTTATAAGTTCAAGTTTAAGATGTTCTCTCTAGCCGATGCTTCTGGTCAGAAAGTCGATACTTCTAGTCAGAAATAATTTATTATATTCATACCCATGTTCAAAATTAATACATTGATTGATCAGAACCACAATGATAAGTAGTGACTTTTACCTTGATTGATAAGCATCTTTGTATTATATTTGATGATAGAAGACTTAAAAAAGTTATATGGTCTATGTTGTATAATTTGGTGGTGTATTTATGTAGGCTATATTTAGAATAGACAATGTTTAAAAGTACTGATTATGTGTGTAATAGAAACTTTCTTTTCTTATGTGAGCAGGTTATAAATTAAACTTCAGCTAGGTATATTAACTTATTGACATCTATTAATAATCTTAGAAGTGTGTCAGATATGAAAAGAACATTCAAATAAGAAGTCTTCTCTTCTTAAAGATGTCAAATCACTTATCCTTTTTGATAATGATGGAGTGGTATGCATGTGTTCGAATTTAGGTTCCTTATATCATTTGATTTAGCATTTTAAGTTTTTAGGATCTAATTTTGAAAATGATTGTTAAGAAATTAAAGTGATTGTTCTATACTATTTGTTCTTTAGGTGAAATACATAGCACATGCAGTTCATATAATTCACTATTTTATATATTGCAATTGAGAAATTGTTTAATGTATCTTTTGCTAGTTTAGTTAAGCTAAGAAGTTGTTAGAAGAGGGTGTTAATAAACAAATTGCTGGGGAAAGATCTTTGTCTGTTTCAATTGATGACTTCAAATGTAGAGAATCCAGACATAGAGAATTTCTTTGCCTTATCTACACACATGTTACTTAGAATCTAGAAAATAATCATATCTTTTTCTCTTCAATAGGATATGCATGAAATTCATTATCCTTTTCTCCTTATTTATTTTTTGTCTATAAGAATTGTTAAAGTTGTTATTAAAATCTTGTATTACTTATCATATATCATTATATTATATTACTTATCATATATCATTATTTATTGTTTTCTTAAGAATCATATATCATTATATTAAAAACTTCCTCTTAAAACAATTTAAAATTTTTGTGACACTATATAAAATTGTCGAATCATTTAATTTAAAAGAGAAAAAGTATAAATCTATGTAATATTAATTAATTTTGACTTTATAGGTTCATAATTTTTGAAATAATTTGACATTATTGTTAGCTAAATTTATTTTTAGAATTAGAATCATTGTCGATAATATTAAAATTTTCTTTTATCAATATGATATTCAGTTACAAAATGATTAAGTCAAAGTTAATGAATTTATAATTATAAATAAGAGAGATAATTTTGTTATTTCTAGCATTTGACGGTAAATTTTATAATCGTCTTTACTGAATCGTCACCAAAAGCTTGTCATTTAGGGACAATTTTAAAAAATGCCATGGATTATCCTATTGATGTTGATTTTCAAATATCTTCGCCAAGAAAAACTTAGTCAAATGGTTACCTTGTTGCAGTGAACAAAATTTAAGGGACGTTTGGTTTGAGCACGGGGTTGGGTATGGATATGAGTATAATGGTAGAAGGGAATGGAAATGGGTATGAAAAATTAAAAAAATGATGTTTGGTTTGTAACTTGAGTTTCTGTATTAATACCAATAATGTTGTTTGGTTTGTTGCATTAATGAGAATGAAAGATAATATAATACTATTTTTTCATATCCTATTTAAAATAGAATATAAAGCATAAAACAACATCAAAATAACTTAAAACATAAAGCATAAAACAATATCAGATTCCAAGTTTGTCCTAATGATTCCTCTCAAGTAGTCTTTATAAAAGGGGGGAACGTTAAAGATAACATCTTGTTAGTGTAATAACTCTTTAAGAACTACAATTGAAAGCACCCAAGTGAAAATTGTTTCATCAAGGTACTTTTACATAGCTTTTAACTCCAATGAATGGATCTTTATTCTAAACCCTCTAAAAGCTTTTGGCTTTATTGATATATTTTGGCCAGATTGAACATTGCATAACCTCTACTTCTTTTTCCATTTTGATGAATGGAGAACTTATTAATGTGATTAAGTGAGGTAGAGGTTTGAGACAAAGAGATTAACTATCTCCTAATCTCTTTACCTTAAGTATGCAAGTGTTCATTAGATTGGTTAATATGGTTATTTCCCAAGATCATAAGCTTAAGTATCATTCTAAATTTAAGTAATAGAGAATTTGCAGCTAAAGTTTTGTAATCTCATTTTATTCTCTAAAACAGATAGCAATCTCATTTTATTCTCTAAAACAGATGCTAACTTTATTAGTACACTTATGTCATCTTTGAACATATTTAGATTGATGTCAGGAATGTCTATGAACAAAAGTAAAAGTTAGCTCTGCATTATAATTGGTGCTCAACATAAAACTTCATGGCTTTTTAGCTTGACATGGCCAAAATCCATGAAACCCCCTTAACATATCTAGGCCTTCCAATATCCTCCAAAAGGCCAACATAACCAGATTATTAACAAGATACAGAACAGATTATTGAGTCGTTGCAATAAGAACCTTACGATGGCAAGAAGGCTTCAATTAATCAATTGAGTCAATAACATCCACATTTATTGTTCATCACATGTTGTGTTTCCCCTTAATGTTATTAAAAAAATTAAGAAAATGATGAAAGAGCTTTCTCTGGTCTGAGAGAGACTCAAGGAAAGCTTTAGCAAAGGGTAAAATAGAAAGAGCTTTGTTTGCCAAAGGAAGAAGCGTGATTAGGTATTTTATAAATTAAAGTAACTAATATAATGGCCTTGATCAAGAGGATATGGAGGACATTGACTGATAAGTAGGTGTTGCTGGTGAAGTGAATCCATGAACATTATTTTGAGGGTGATAATTTCTAGTTGATGGAGCCTAAATACAATTCTTTATAGACCATGATAAATATGCTCAAGCTAAGGGTAGTTGTCAGTTCACATTTTCATTACCATATTGGAATTGGTTTCTCCACCTCTTTCTAACAACACAATTGAACCTCTTGTGGTCCTTTGACTAGAGCTAATGATCTACAAATTCTTAGAGGTATCATACCAAAGCTAGCTTTAGTTAATAAGGCTCTCAACTTAGTTAATGCTTATATGCAACTCCTGCCAAGCTCCCACCTGTAAAACCAAATTCTTGAGATCTCTTTAAATATGAATAGGAGGGATACCATCACTTTGAATGGACATTCCTTAAGGCGTTCATAAATAGTTCTTGCAAGGATTTACAAATTCTTGAGATCTCTTTAAATCTGAATAGGAGGGATACCATCACTTTGAACAGACACTCCTTAAGGGTTCATAAATAGTTCTTGCAAGGAACCTTTAAAGAACTAATGATCAAAAGTGAAGTAACATAAGCAAGTTTACAAGTTTGGCCAAGAGCCTCCTTCATACTCTAGTTGCTACTCATCAAATTGGTCTACAATTAAGTAGAAATATAGCTTTAAAGTGGAGATTATAAGTTAGGAAGCCTCTACATGCAATATAGAAGTGCATGACTTAGATGGAACCTCAAGTCACCGCTTGATGTTTCACATAGTCTTTAGGAACAACCTCTAATCATTCATGTAACATGACTTTGGGAATGACTTTTGACTCTTTAACCTTGGTTGTAGTCCAAATAGAATCCAAGTTTTAGTCTAAGTATAGCATATCCTAGCGCGATACAACTTTTGTCTTAGTTAAATTTGTTGTAGTAGTTGTTGAAGCTTTTGAGAGCTTGTTAAGTTTGACCTCGCACTTTAAATGTACTTAACTCTAATTGTCCCTAATATATCAATTTAATTTCTCAAAAATATATCTAAATACTTTTAAAATAAAATTTCTTTAACTTTAGACCTTCTATTTTATCTATAAACTCCAAATTTTAATTTTGTATAAGAGTAAGTACATTTTATTATATGCGGGAGTTCTATTGGGATATTATTGTTATTGTTGTTGTAATAAGTACATTACATTGCAACTCATACTTACATATTTTTCGATACTTGATATTTTCTAAACTTTTAGTCAGTTTGTCCAAATTCTCTTCTTTTAATTTTTAGTCAAGGTTTTTATCATCATACAATATTACTCCAGTTATATATTTAACTTCACATAAAAATAATCTTTATTTTTATTTTTTTACAATTGCATTACATCAAATTTAATTCAAACCATGGAGATTGCCTCAACCTACTCTCCTTAAATGTTTTCTCCTGGCCTCTTCTGTCCTGTATACTCTATTTTCTTCTAATTGTAACCTTCCCTTACTTCCTTACTAATAGGAGCTGCTTGCAGCCTATTAAGGTCTTTTTTTTCCTCCCTCTCATCCTTTCCCGTCTTCTTCTTCAAAGCATTAGCCATTCTTCTAATACCTTTTTTGACAATATGTGCTCTCTTAACCTAAGCCCTTAAACTTTTCCACCTTTGCCTTTTCCTAGACAAAATTTAGTTACAGATCTTGCCATCTCTCTTCCTAATAATCATGCGTCTTCCCCTAACACCACCATCCCTCTAGTAGTTGAAGGTTTGCACCTACACAATATAGAGTCCTATCTCTTAATTCACTCTAAGGCTATGACCCTTGTAGGACTTCCTCTTCTATTAGAACTCTTATTCAAGACGTCTCTCTCAAGAAAACTTAGTCTCAAGTCTTAAGAGACTCTTAACCTCCTAAATTCTTTTTTTTTTTCACTAATGTCCTCTAATGGTAAGAAAATTATAACTCTTCCCCATCATGTTCTTAAAGGAGCTCAAAAGTGGAATGCAACACTGATTAGGTTTTTCATAAGCAATAGTCCTTCCTTTCTAGCTCTCAATAGATGGTCACAGTCTTAATGGAAGGCCTTTGGTGTAAAGGAAGCCTCCTTAACTGAGGATAACATTTTCTTATTGATTCACCCTTGCAAGCTCAAAAACTAATTGAAACTGGTCCGTGACACTTCAACTATAAACCACTCTTTCTTTAGAATGGAGATCTGGAATTTTACTTGAGAATTTGAAGCAAAAATATGTTCCCCTTTGGATAAACGTCCATAATATTCCTCTAAAATATTAGACCATAAATGTTCTGGGTTATCTATCTAGTTTCATTGGTACATAATTTTACCTATATGAGGCTATAGTAGTAATGTTAAAAGATAATTATACCAAATTATACATCCTAGTAGACAATAAGCAAAACCTATTAATCTCTTTCACTTTAGCCCCATACACTTTGTATCCTGGATGCACACTGTGTATAACTTATGTTTATAAAATATATCCACTAATTTAAATGACTTTCTTATAAGAACCTTGATGTTTTAGTAACCTATCTGCAATCCATTGAAATATTCCGTCCTCCTAGCCCTAAAACTCACTGAAGGACTTGCCATAAAGCTACTATAAGAAGTCAAAAAACCCACTCCTACCTTGACACCTAACACAAACTATACAAGACAAGCATAATAAGGCCCCAAATGATGATAAGATAGTAATAAGGACTGGAGTTTAGAAAATAAATCCAAATAAAAAAAGGATAAAGTAGTAGTAAGCTTAAAAAAAGTACTAAAGTAGTTAAAAAATCAAATAAGCTATACTAATAACAAAATTAGGAAATAAATAACAATAATAAAAAGGAAGAAAGAAAGTAATCAAAAGAAATAGGAAAAAAAAGATAGAGAATATTGACAACAAGTCTAAGAACAAAACATTCAAAATGGTAGCTATACCAATTGGGAAGAAGTAGAAAATCCCAATCATTATATAACCCACAATTAATCCCAATCCTAACTCTAACTCATAAAAATAGTCACACCACACAATTTTCAAAATCCTTTTACTATTTGTTCTCAAAATGCAATGAAAATAATCCTCTAATCAATAATATCAAAGTGAAAAGCAGAATATTAAATCCCAAAATGGACACCACAATAAATAGATGTAAAAATTGCAAGCACAAACAATTGCAAATAAATCAAAACTTAGATGGTCCAAATCTGAATTAGTAATGGTCACCTCTCATATGAAACAATATGAGTAGTGAAAGACCTTACTACAGGGAAGCTACAGAGAGAAGCAAGAAGCGGCTTTAAATCATAATACAAAACGAGTGAAAGTATCCACCTTTAAAGAGTTTCTAGAAGGCAAAAGGGTTAAAAAGGACCTAAATGTTTTATTTAAAATTTAAATATAAACCAAATATTTCTAAATGTTCAAATAAGACCTAAACATTTGATAAAAATTTAAAAATATCCTTAAGTTAACAGAAAAATAACTGTTTTGTTAAATATTTCCTGCATAGAATTTCTATTTTTTTTTCTTTATGACCCCATTGCCATATAGAGAATTTATCTGGCATTGAGCAACCACCTAAATTAACTAAAGTTTAAAACCTTAATTTCCTTAATTCTTAAAATCCCTTATTGTTTTTGTTTTTGTTTAACACCTCTATATAATTCATCTCCTCTATTTAAAAACTAATGGCCAGGAGGGGAATTAGAGGAGCTATCGAAGAGCTTCGAATGGGTATCCATAAGCACTGTCTTTCTCACTAGTTGGCCTTGAGCCAAGACTCGATTTAGTAATGACAGGAAAAAAAGGGACAAGGGATTGAAGGTTGTAGAGAGGGTTTGTGTTAGAGAAGTTGAAAAAGGAACAAATCTTGGTTGACTGTGGCTTTCTTGGAGGCATACAAAATGAGAAAGAGGACAAACACAACAATGGCAATGCATATGATAATAGAGGCTTTGCCCATTAGGGAAATTATGGTTTAAATGTATAGTAAATTGTAGAGAGGTTCAAGATATGCAAATATTAAGAAATTAGGGATTTTAAGAATTGGGAAAATTATGGTTTAAAACTTTAGTTAATTTATATAGTTGTTGAAATTATGGACCTCATGCCATGCCAAATAAATTTTCTACACAGGAATAGGGTCCTAAAGCAAAAATTAGAAATTGTGTTTAAGAAATATTTAACATAGGGTTAAAAACTATTAACTTAAAGGTCTTTTTAAATGTTTTTCAAATGTTTGTGTCTTATTTGAACATTCAGAAACATTTGGGTCCTACTTAAATTTTAAGCAAAACATTTGGATCTTTTTTTCTAACCCTTTTGTCTTTTGAATAAATTAGAGTTAGATTTGGGTGATCCAAGTCGTACTAATATCCCAAAAAATTAGATTTATCAATAAATCAATACCTAAGAACTAGAACAAGTATAACACGTCGTTTGCAAGTTGATTTTGCTGCCCATAATTGCAAATTGTAATTTGAACTAAGAAATTAGGGCTAAAATATTATCTAACCTATATATTGCAAATTGAGCAAATTTTAAGAAACAAAAACTTGTAGGAACCCCTAGCACCATTCCTGTGTGCTTGCAGGAGGAGGCACCATAGTAGCAGGAAACAACAACAACCAAAATTACAGTGAAGGAAGAAAATAGATAGGCGTTTTCAGTTATTTCTAATTATGGGTAATCGATTTAATATTTGTTCCAGTATATATATATATAATTAAAAAGACAAAAATAGGATAAAACCAAAATTGAAGGAGAAAGAGAGCAAGAGAAAAGCACAGAGGAAATAAAAGGGAAGAGATAGGTAAGGAAGACATTTTAAGCCTAACCCAAAATCAATAGGCTCTTACTAAACTTCAATTTAGGCTCAAACTTAGAGAAATAGTTTGAAATTTGATCTGAATAGTCTAAATGACTCAAACTCCCTTATTAAAGTTACATTGTTTTGGTGTAATTGCCCAAAATGATGTTGTTTTGATTTGTAAGTTTAAGCAACCTAAGATTAAAATAGGACACTTTACTACATTAACCTTTCAACATACCAAAAGGACAAAATCAAGAATAAATTTCTTAGCTAATTTATCTTGATCCCTTTAAGATTTGCTAAAGATATTGATCTCTTCTCAATCTCAACTTGTGAAAAACAATCATCAATTAGAGTTGCATTGTCACCAATATTTTGAAATTAATTTTATGAGTATGAACTATCCACACTTGCTTCTTCATCCATGACCTTATACTTATCTATTAATTCATTCATAACTTTTCTTTTATCTTAACCACCAACTCATTTGCATCATTTTTACTATAGCAGTGTATTAAACCCTTGAGAAATTCTTCCTGTATCTAGGATTAAATTACATCGTTTTTAAAAGCATCACATTCATCTTAGAAATAGAACCCTAATATTTATCAAGTTTAGCTCTCATTTATTTACCCATTCCAAAGAAGGAGTGATTTTTGTTACTTTCACAAATTGGCAATTCTTTTAAAATTTTTAGAATGTATGGAAAATATAAAATAAAGGTAAAGTACAAAGAACTAGATCATTTATATATGACTTTAATAATCCTTATTCATGTGTATCTTAAGTCTAAATGTTACAACTTAATGGATTTAATAGAACGAAGTTCAAATAGGCAAGAATTAGATATAAGCGATCTAGAAGGGGGGGGGGGTTGAATAGATCCTTAACTTTTCGTTTTTCTACAATAAAATCAGAAGTTAAACACACATAAACAATTTTGATAAACTTAAATGAAAAGAG
>JANZLC010000005.1:23067248-23103129 GCA_026413385.1 Erythroxylum gracilipes
ATAATTGCACATGATAGGAATCTCAGTAGTATGATCACATCATAATTTCCTTCATGCTATGTCATATATCAGGGACTTCATTAATTTGATTAAAGATCAAATCAATTCATAAACACTGTTCATGAATATCAAATTAATGAATTATGCCTTTCTTTATTTATTCATAAAGTCTGCACACGACTATGAATAAAACGCGCTAAAGGGGATTGCCTTTAGGGCACAAATAAATAGTACCGTCCATGAACAAGTCGACTTATCCAACGAACAAGTCGACTTGTCGGTACTGAATGCATGTAAGTCGACTTATCCATTGTACAAGTCGACTTGTACACGACTTACACTTACAACGATCGTAGGCCATTTCTTGGGATTCTATCACGATCGTGGGCCATGTCCTAGGTAGGCTAGGATTGTGGGCCAACTCTGGTGCTTTTGTCATGATCATGGCCTATTGTTCCATGATAGTGGGCTATTGTTTTGGCTCGAATGTCTCTAAAACTTCTCCGTTCTTCGATGTTGACCCTGAAAAACTAGCAAACACATCAAGGTACCTCAAAAACATAATAATTAAGCTCAAATAATTATACTAACCTATAAAACACTTAAAACTTACATAATTATCAAACCGACACAATCCTAACCTAAACACATACTAAATGATTGAATTAACAGTTAAATACATATCAAACTAAGCCCTAAAACACAATGTAATTTACATTTATCAACATCCCCACACTTAAATGTTTTATTGTCCTCAAGCAAACAAAACAACAAACACACAAAATCATAAAGCACACAATGCAATAATGAGATAAAGACTTCAACTTCATGAAATAAATTTAACTTTAAACACAATCATTCAAGTTGCTCCAAATCATTAACATGCAAAATCTACATCTAGGAGCTCTGGTCTAAACATACATATTAATCAACATCCAAATATCAAGTTATTTATACTTTTCAATTGTACACACACAGTAATAATTCTTTGTTCATTCAAACTCTGTAACTAATTCTAAGTACGTTATTAGGAAAAATCAACCTATTTACAATTTTGGTAGGTTTTATTAGAAAGCGTATATCTTTTTATTTAATTTTTATAGACATGAACCTAGCCTTTTACTCGGAGGCAAACATTGGTGTTGAATGTTGATCCGGTTACTCAACTAATTCATGCTTTTATTATGCTGCTTGGTTGGAACGTCATTATAGCCTTTTAACATGGAGGCACATATTTGTGATGCATGTCGATCTGGCTACTAGCTCTATTCATAACCCGAAGGCCAGCGGAATAGTTATTGTTTTAAAATTAACAAACACATTTTTTAAATATCCACCTTATTGTTTTAGCTACTCGTTTTCATGAAAAAATATTAGCAAAGCTACTTTAGTCAAAAAACCTAAAATTATGAATGAATGTGACAATTTAGAGGGTGACAAACCAACACTAAATCCTAATTAACTTGCATATTTAGCCAAAGAACCCAATTCACTAATTTCACGAGTTAATGAATCTTCACAACCTAAATAGATTATGTTCAAAATTAAATCAATTTCAATCATTTAAGCCATCGAAACATTCACACAATTCACAATAAGCAACCTAAATAAGTATCATACAATATGCAAAATTCACACTTAAAGCAAAACATCTAACCCTTCACAAACTTGAACAAAACATTGTCCTCAATGTGGGAAGGAGGCAAACAAACACGTATAGAAAGAAGAAACATAAATTAAAATAAAAAATAAAAATAAAATAAAGACCAAATTTAAAAGAAAAGGGTTAGAAACAAAGCCTCAAGCTAATGGAGGCGGGGATGGTGTCGGAGGTGGTAGTTAGATGCCTTAAGCCTCGAAGTATTGATGAATATGATGTATATCCCAACTCTGACGTCGTTATGTTCAGGCGATCTCCTTCATCCTTCAAGAGTTCTCCGCAAGTGGATTTGTAATTACCTTGGTGTTCCCGGAGATTATATCGAGCACTTTCTTCCAACCAGACTCTTTTGTGTCTTCTTCCTCTTCAGACTCTCGTTGGTCGAGTCCTCTTTTGCTTGCTGAGGCAGTGCTATGATAAAACTCGCTTAACTAGCCCTGATCTTCACATGAGTCTTTTGGATGATGTCCCAGAGTTCTATGTTATGGGACTTAAGGAGTTCAGCACGCCACAAATGATGGTGATTTAGAAAATCTGGGAGGTGGATGGTTAAACCACTACAATCCACGCCATAATACTCAGCAATGGCAGAAACCAAGTACCCCATACCTAAATTGTTGCTCCTATTATGCAAAGTTGCAATAATAGCATTCAACACATGTGTGGAGGGGCACACTCAAATGTTGTGAACTATGCACCACAATAGGAAAAGTTCCTTTGTTAAGCATTTGTTGGTTTCTGATTTGTCAAAAACCATTTGACATATGAATTTATGCAATAACAAGTGCTCATAGGTTCTTATGATGTTGTTATGGGCATTTTTAACATCGAATCACTTTAATTTAGTGAGCTCATTCCAATAGCGAGAAGCACGAAAATCATCGTATTGATCGATAATGGAAGACTCAGGGAACCTACAAATATCGCACATGATTTCAATGTTTAGCTCATAATTTCATTCCCGCAACCTAAACCACATTTCTTTAGGGTTATTAAGTTCATAATATGGGAAGTGAAGAATTCGAGAGTGAGCTCCTAGTAGACAAGATATTGGAAGTGTATAAACTTCTCCTACTGAATTGTTTATGCTAGATTCTCTACCTTATCTTGTAGTTCTAGCCTATCAAACATATCAAAATTAAAATATTTTGGAATACTATTTGTTTAAGATTAAGGGATTGGAAACGAATACCTTCCTCCTCTGTGTAAATTGGGAAGAGTACTTCAAAGTTTGCAGCCTTGTTCCTTGGCCCTCAGCCCGAGACTTGGTTTCATCCTGATGATTGATTGTGCTTTACTGACTACTTAATGTGTGACATACTGGCTTGCAAGTAGGTGAAGTTGGAATAAAGTGGAAGTTTGGAATTTGGTTAGAGAGAAGTGAGAGTGTTTGGAGGTTCTAACTTAGAGAGATAAAGTAAAAATGAAAGTGAGTGAAAAAATGAAGTAAGAAATGAATATATAGGTGAAGGAAGGCTAAAATGGTAAAAAACTTAGCTAAAATTTGCATGTAGTATCACCCTAACGTAGGCCATGATTTTCACCAATTTCTGATTTTTCTTCTTTTGTCCTTCTACACTTTCTCGAGATCACTTCTTAACTCTTTATAGCTCTTTCACCTCTCTTTTGCCTACTTCCTCGATCATCTAATTCATGTTGAAGTCGTATGGCTTCTCGACCTTTTTTGGAAACGAAATAACCTAACTATGGAATTCAAACTATCTAAAATCAAAGGAATTAAGGAATTAACAATCCATGGGTTGCCTCCATCGCAGCGCTTCTTTTAACAATGGTTGCTCGATGCTCTTCTTGTGCTCAAGGTAGAGCAGTCATCGATCTTACCATTTGCACATGAGCTACCATGCCCTGGGTTCCACCTTTCTTCTGCTTCATCCTTCCTTTGCTTTCTCCTCCGTGATTGTTTCTTTCTAAACACATTCCCAGGGTCCTCAATATCTTCCCATTGTCATCGAGGTTTGGTTTCTTTTATGTTAGCTATAAGTAAGGAAGAATTGTTGTCATTCTTCGACACAGTGAAGGTTATGTGATGCTTTCTGACCCTCAGAGTTAGTTCACCCCCATCAATGCTAATTATTGAGCAAGCAATAGTCAAAAATGGTCGTCCAAGGACCATAGGGATTTCCACATCTTCTCCAACATCCAATACAAACAAGTATCTGGGGAAGGTAAAAATATCGATCTATACTTGGACATATTTAATAATCCCCTACGGCCGATGAACTATTATGTTTGCCGTCTTAACTAGCATCTTTGTGGGTTCTAACTCTTCTAACCCTAATTTTTGACTAAAGGTATAGGGCATCATATTGATACTCGCTCTCAAATTTGTGAATGCCCTATTTGTTTTGACTCTATTAATATTACAAGGAATGTAAAAATCTGATAGATCCTCTTTCTTCTGTGCTATATTAGGGTTTTCTTCCACTATACGCTCCTTAACCTTATTCGTAATTGACTCCCTTAGTGTGAGCCTTATTTATAGATGTTCTATTATTTCCTCAACCTTGTTTAATTCAACCTCCTTGGAATTCCTTGTCGCGTTACTTGAAATTGACTTCTACTAAGCTAGAATAGTGTACTAAAATTCAAGTAGTGGTTCCTCTATTGACTTAATTACGAGGTCACTTGGAAGCAATTCATATTTACTTGTCCTTTTCTATTGTCTCCATCATCTTTCATATGTTTGAGTTTCTTTTACTGAGTCTGAGTAATGGCCACGATCTGTTCCTTTGGGTTAGGTTTAAAAATTGTCTCTGCTAGTTGACCTACTTGGACCTCCAGATTGTGTATTGAAGAGGTGTGGTTCTTAGTGACTTACTCGAACTTACTTTCAAGCCTACTATGTTCATCCTCCATGCCTCCAATTTTATCTAAAATCCTATCCACTTGGATTCCATTGAGCCTGGTTTATCTTATTGGAAGTCTAGTTGTCCTTGAGGCCTGAACTATTTTCCAACATTGTTCGTCCATCAGAAGTTAGGGTGATTCTTCCACCCAGGGTTATATGTGTTGGAGTAAGGATTGTTTCTCTCCTCGTCCATATTGAACTCCCATATAATTAACTTGCTCAAGATCCCTATCCTTCATCAAGAAGCAATGCACCATATTATAGTCCATCAGTTTATAGAGTTTACACTTTAGTTGCACTACTTTTATCGAAGATGACGATGAAGCCTTCATATTGTTGAGCTGTAGAGTTAAGTTGACAATTTTCTCTTGCATCTCCGTCATTTGATCAACATCTACAATTCCTTTTTGTTCCCGAAAGGTAGTGGGTTATCTACTCCGCTCATTCGTCCATAAGTAACTATTATTCGCCATTTCCTCTATTAACTCTTCTGCTTCATCAACCGTCTTTCTTATTAGTGATCCTCCTAAAACTACATCAATCGTGCCTTTTGTATGTGGGGTTACTCCGTTATAGAATGTTTGCAAAATGAATTCTTTAGGTAAGTTATAGTATGGGAATTTTCGTTGCAAATCCTTGTATTTTTCCCACTCTTCATTTATCAATTCCCTGTCACTTTACTGGAAGTTGGTAATCTCCTTGAAAGTCTTTGTGATCTTAGTAGGGGAAAATACTTGTCTAAAAAGGGACGAACTAGTTGATCCCATATTATGACATTAGTTGGGCTGAGAGAATGGTACCAAGCCTTTGCTCTATCTCTTAGGGTAAAAAGGAAAAGCCTAATTCTTACTACGTTCTTGTACATCTGATGGTATCGAAACATATAACAGATTTCAAGGAAATTTACTGCATCTGCAATGGGATCTTCATTCATTAGTCTATAGTGTTGCACATTCTATTGAAGCATGTTTATGAGGGCTAGTTTAATTTCGAAAGAGGCTGCTTGTACAGGTGGCCTAGCTACTCCTTTGTTAGTCGCATTGAACCTTGGTCCAATAAAATCTATAAGGGTTCTTTGTTGACGTCTTTGGTTCGCTTCATGGTCCAAATCTTGCTGAAATTCCTCGGCATTTATTGTTGTCGCGATTTCTTCTTCTTCTTCATGCCGAGCTTTCCTAATTGATCATTCTAATTGAGTGATATCTAACTTTAAGGGTTTAGCTGCACGACTCGAACTTCTCGTGACTCTTGTGTTCATGTAAGAGCATGGATTCAGAAATATAAAGAAATAACTAAACTAAAAACTAACTAAAACACCTTAAACTAAAGAACTAAACTAATCGCCTCCCCCATAATAATGCCTAAAACTTGATCAGGAGTTTGTTGTGTGTATGTTTTAATATTAACCCTCGATAATCTGCAAGCGCACAGTTCATTAGCGTAATACACAAGGTGTCAATCCCACAAGGAGGGAGTTAATCTAATTCTAACATCTAAGGCCAAAAATAATAACAAAAATCCAAGATGCAACAAAATTGAAAATGAGAATTCAATTCAATCAATCAAATTAAGAATAAAAAACAAATATACTAATTATTAAGCAATTGCAATACACCCAAGAATCAACTAAAAGAATTTACAAATTAAGAAAAAGGGAAATTTACCTATCCTTAATGGTAATTTAATTGATTATAAATTATCGGCTTGCTGGTTCTAGACTATCCTAGGGTTGATTACTCTCTTGAGTTATAACTACTAACCCTAAATCATAAACCCTAATCAGATTATGGGGGTTGCAATCTCTCAATTTATAACCTATCCAAAAACCTAATTAGTTCTGAAGTTCTCTAATAAACTATCAGAAACCTATGCAAGATCTCTCTTCGCATAATTTCTCGATCTGATTCAATTCTTATTCTATTAAATCACCTAACTCTTGTTAGTCCAATTTAATCATTTTCATTCGATTCACCCTCTCAGTTTATTACCAAATTATGAAATTGTAGAATCAAACCATAACAAATCCAATAAACATATATACAATTAGATTTTCATTAATTCAAGAATAAAACTCTGAAGGTGAGTTTAGAACATCCTCGACATTTAAGATTCTATCATCAACTAGTCAATCCAATTCTATACAATGATAAAATTGAAAATAAACAGGAAGTACAATCAAAATAGAGGACAGGAGTCAGCGACGTTAGGACACCTCCTAATTCGGGAAGTATGTCGAGTCAGCTTCTTATCCTCTTCTCTCTTCCTTAATCTCTCGATGAATTCTCTCTAGGGTTTCTCAAGGTGGCTAATGCAAAAGTCCCTCTACCTCTTTTTCTTGTTCTTTAAATATCCTTTTTGTGTTCTGAGCAGCCCTAAGATTTTTTCGGGGTCTGAAAAGTCTCTTAAAACTTGACGTTTTTTAGTGTCTGTGCATCTGTTAGACATAGGCCACGACTGTGGCCCTGCATGCCATAATCGTGGACCATTTCCTAGCCACGATTGTAGGCCATGTCGTGGGTAGGCCACGATTGTGGGCCAACTCTGGTGCTTCAACGATCGTGGGCTATTGTTTCGGCCTAAATGTCTCTGAAACTTCTCCATTCTTCAATGTTAACCCTGAAACACTAGCAAACACATCAAGGTACCTCAAAAACATAATAATTAAGCTCAAGGACTTGTACTAACCTATAAAACACTTAAAACATACATAATTAACAAACTAACATAATTCTAACCTAAACACATACTAAATGATTGAATGTACAGTTAAATACATATCAAACTAAGCCCTTAAACACAATGCAATTTACACTTATCATTCTCTATGAGCAATGTGTCTTCACATACTCCAACTGAAGAGGAAAACTGTACTCCCACTAACCTTCTTACAGACATGATAGATTCATAATCATCTCCTAAACAAACTCTTTGAATTCATCATAAAAATGAATGTTTGAACATCTCGTAACCTTTCAACTATACATCAAATGTATTAATAAAGACAATAGTTCCAATTGGATGTACTGTCATGAGAATTGAACTGTTCAAATTTCATCATACTCCGACTACTTATCCCGAGAGCCATTCTCCTATAAGTATATTGAAACACACAATTTGTTTAATAGGTTTGTAAGATTATATCCAACCTTTTGAATATCTCATAACCTTTTACTATCCAATTTAGTTCTAAACTTAATGGATAATGTATTCTTTAACTAAGCCTTACATCCTTGAATCATTAAATTTCACTCTTCCAAAGACTTAGCATTTCATATCTAATATGAAATCTTGCTAATTGATTTAATTGGAGCTATTGAAGGTAAGTCATTGTACTAGGCATTGTTATAGAAGAAATATTATTACATCTTATAATATCTTATATTGTATTTTCTTCCTTACATAAGTTCATACTCTTATGAATTTAGTTATGAAGGTATTTCACTAGAGAATCTTATTCCTTATAGATATCCAAAAATTTAAAACTCACCAACAACAATCTCATTGAAGTGTTTCATCATTCTGAATGTTTAATTTCTACTTAGATTTAAATAATTTGAACTTTTCAAAATGTTAAATCATCATTTAATTTAATACATATAACTATATCTCATAAAGTCATTAGTAATATAATGAAATATAAGTATTATCCTATATGAATCGTTATTCCATCCAATACATCATATATATAAATTTAACAATTCAATACCATCATCATAGTTTCACCAAAGGTTTATTTAGTTGTTTTTCAACCAGACAAGTTTCACATGATTTATAATCATAAGGATACACCTATCCTTGTATGTAACTTTATGATTCTCATTATGTTATTTTAACTAACATGACATAAAAGGATAGACTTGGTTACCTAATTTTATGGTCTTGCCATTTATGTTAAGTATAAGTCTCCTTTGATCCAACACGTAAAAACTATTTGTAGAAAATTGGATAAACTACTTTTACTTAACAATATATTTCTTATCATGCTTTGAATATTATAATAATGTTAAATCAAGATTCAATATCAAATACTCACAATCATGAATGGAAATACATATGATTTATATCATATCAAGTATATATCATATCAAGTATAGGCAAGATAATTTATGCAATCATTTTTCTTCTTATGACAACTATTATCATGCTATAGCAAAGCCTTTAATTGATGTCCATGTTTATACTTATAATAGGCTAAATTAAGTGGAGCAATTCCAATAAGGTACTATACCTTTCAACTCTACTATATGCAACCTTTTGCATCTTTCTATCATAATATTGACACATATCTTACATGTTGTCATCAAAATTTATAAGACATTAGTCAAGTCAATATGTCAATACATTTTTTCAACTATATGATTTTGTCATATCTCTTAAAACTTTAATTTCAAATTCTCAACAAAGATTAGTAGAAAAATAAAATAATGGACATACAATTTTTTTATCTAACTTTTAAGAACTCTTCATAAATATAACCTATGCCCAAGAAATTTGGTTCACTAACTTAGTATCAACTATACTAAACAATCAATTATATGCTATGACAACCAAATGAGATCAGGACTTCAATCATATATTTGGTTACTCCCACTATTTTATTCGAAATAATAGCCCTCACTACTATTCAAAAAGATTACTCTAATCTTTCTAGTAGGTTAAGATCCCATTCAAGTATAGTTGATCTTGAGTTGCTCAATAAACCAACTAAACTTAAATTAGGTAGATAACAACTTTATCAATCACATCTCATGTGACTCCTAGATTAGTTAGGTGACAACTCTTTCCAAAGCATATCAAATATGTTATTCTTAACCCTACCTTTAAATTCATATGATCATGAGTTTGCTCATCCACATCACACAAATTGAGTTAAGTAGAATCCACTATCGTAAGACTAAACATGTTCAGGTTAAAGTGGCCTTGAGTTTGCTCAACGTGCCTATAATAAACAGAACTCTGGTTTATTCTTATAACAATGGAAGGCAACAATCATGTTCTCAATGGATACTTAATATTTTAACGAGGAATTTTAATTTCATACGTCTCATCAAACACAAAATTGCATGTAAAATATCATAACGAAACTTGATGATTTATGCATATAATTTGATTATTAGTGCATAAGTTACATACTTTATTTATATGGTTGAAAATAACTAATCAGAAAATAAATCAACGAGATACTTGTTGGATATAACTAGTAGCACAGGAATGAAGATTACCTGATAACAAAGATCAAAACTTTTACTTATATAAAAAAAGATCGAAACTTTTGTTTATGGGAAACAGGAGAGACAGGGAGGAATAGCAAGAAAATGGAGAAATGAAGATTTAGGAGATATGAAAACAAATAATCATCAGAAGCAGATATGAACCGGTAGTTGATAATTAGTGACATATCCAATCTCACAACCACACTCCAATGTAGAAAATCCAATCTTCGGATTTAAAGCTAGCATCTTTCTCAAACAACAACACAAAAATCAGTCTGAAATAAGCAAAAACAGATGCAAAACATTAAAAAATAGATAGACGCTTCAAATGGATCTAGATCCAAAATGGGCAATGAGGAAAACCTTCAAAGGAGGAGCGCTGTCATGAGGATGCAAAAGAGGGAGATCGCCAAGATCATTATGGTATGTCTTGATCAAAGCCAATCTCTACCTTCTCCACTCTCTAAGAGCTAATCCCTCTTCTGCAACCATCTTCGACGGTAGGAATCTAAAAACTTAGAATACATTGAAACTCAAGCTTGAACCTTATCTGTTTGAGTACCACTCCGAGTTGGAACTAAAATACAGGAAGCTTAGTGTACTCTTTCCATCTATTCTATCCAGAGGAAGCAATAATAAGCTCGATAACGTTGCAAAAAAAAAACAAAGTATAAATCGTAATTCGTATCTTATTTCGAAGCTTGATCATTTCTTATCGTAGCCTTTGAATCATTTTTGAAATCGATCCGTCTTAACCACTGTAGCTGCACAAGTATCCGGTCCCTAATAGTATCCAAAAAATGAGTTGAGAGAACTCTGTAACTCCTACAAAGAGGGTTAAGCAAGAAGTGTTAGCTCCATAGAGCTTAAGGCTATTATAATAAGCTATGAACGTTTTAGTAATTTAATTAAAATGAAATTCTAATTTCAATTAAACTTTAATTAGAATTACAAATAATTCTAAACAAATACCAATTATGCCCAAATAAGATTTAATATCTCATACTGATACTTATTTATTAAATATATCATATTTAAACATAAAGTTTCTCAAACTTTGCAATCAAGTCCAACTTGATTAAATTAACTTTGCTCTCTTCAACCCATTCTATATGTGAGACCCATTAGGTTCCCAAATATGTTGGCAATTATTATAAATTATAAAGTCTACTTCTAATTCATAATTTGAATTAGATAAATTAAAACTCTTTTTAATTTATCTTTAATTCTCCAATTCAACAATTTATAATCATAGATCAAGATTGGCGTCTAACAATACATCAAGACCACCCAAATATTTAGGAATGTCAAAGTGATTTTGACTAACTTTTTTTATGCATAATTTTTTCGTATCATTCAATCCTTTCATCATACAATGTTCCGATTAGACATAGAGTACAAAATTAATATCTACTCTATTTTGAGTCCAATCATATTAGTTCTACACCATTAGTTATCGATTTAATTAATAACATTTGTAAACTATTTACAAAACGTCATTCCACCTTGGCTAAGGATTTCCTGAATCAATACTAATCGAGAACAACTGAACATTCTCCCTAATTACTTTAGGGTGATGAATCATATATTGATCACATAACTACCTCCATATATTTCACGCTACATCTAATGACTATCGATTGACTGAACCATGATTAAATAAGTCATAAGTAGTATCAAAACATAACAATCCCTATACAAGATAACTTTGGTGACTTCAAGTTAAAGGATCACTTATATAATCATCATAATAAGAATTCTATAGACTTATAAGTAATGTTCCAAATGGATTTCTCATATCTATTTTGTTCAGTGAACTTGTCCTCTAACAAGCACCCATATGTTTGTTTAAGTATCTCTATACTTTAGCTTATGAGATCAACTACTTTCTTCATGAGGAAAAACAAAATATGTGTTAGTGTTTCTATGTTCTATTAATGTCCAATATTAATAAAACAATGACTAGGAATAATTTAGGGAAAACATATAAATGCAATATGAATCTCATAATTACAATCTCATTATAATTTCATTTGCAATGTACAATTATCACATAGACTTTATCATATACATCTCAACATGTACATGATAAAGAATGCCTTTAAATTATTTTGTCACTACACTACAATCAAAGTACTTAGCTGTAGGGCATAAACTAACAATTTAAGGGTCTTTATGAGAAGCTACTTCACAAAGAACAAATTTATAGTTAAAAGGAATCAAAAGAAGAAGAAGAAATACAAATCACAACTAAATTTACTTATAAAGGCCAAAGTAGTTAAGGAAGATATTATAGCAATCGAGGAGGCCATTTTTTAATAATAATCACACGATTAATTACTTAAATAGTATTAATGGAAGACAAAAAACACTCTTATGGATGACATAACTCAATTAGTATTAATGGAAAACATGCATCCTATTATAAATGACTAACTCTCCAAATTCTATATAATACAACTATAATTTCTATCAAAGAAATCAAAACCACTCTTCTATTATTTTTCAACTCTATAAAAAATTAGGTCATAATGTAAAAGTGTGTCAATCTCATAGGATACTTTCTTCTTATTCTTCTTACCTTTGAGTATATATAGTAGAAGAGGAATTAAGCTATCCTAAAAACAAGGTACTTAAATCTAGTACCATACACACATCACTTAATTTACCTATATACTTAGATTATGTTGGTAATACGGATATTATAGTCATCAATAGTAATTACATATTTATACCTCATATTGGTTCCTCTTTTTTGAACTATCATGTTACTACATTCAAACTAGATAATATTTTGTGTGCATCCTTGATTAAAGAAAAAGAACATAGTATCTATATCGTAATTTTAAAACAAAAAAACATTTCAATAAAATTCTTTCCTAACTAATTTCTTGTGAATGATTTGAATATGCCCTTACGTGGCCAAAGGATCAAGTAGACGTAACTTGTAGGAGTAGTAATCCTTAACCTCTCCCATCCAATCACCTAAACTTATTCCTTCCACCTGAATGGCCTTATTGTCTAAATTATGGAATCACCATCTTGATCACCCCTTTTCTCTAATTCAAAAAAGAAATTATGGCTAGTATTCATCTTCCATCTTCAATTACTTCTAAAAATCAAGTGTGTGATTCTTTTCTTAGTAATAAAAATGGAAAAGCATCTTTCTCCAAGTCCTCTATCATTTATGATCAACCATTTCAAGTTATATATTCAGATGTTTAGGGTTTCGACATGTGCTTCTCTTAGAAATGTTTGATACTATGTCACTTTTCTTGATTATTTCATAAAATACATTTAGTTCTATCCATTAAAGTTGAAATACAATGTATTAAATTTATTTGAGGAAATTTGTCAAAATCATTGGAAATTACTTTTATAACAAAATCAAAACCATCTACAAATATGGGAGAGCAGAGTATAAAGAAATTTCACATTTTCTAGCTCAACGTGACATTTAATATATCACCTCTCGATTATATATACCTAGAACATGTTGACTCTATTGAATGCTTACATCGGCATATTATAGAAGCTGACCTTACACTCTTATATAATGCTTCTATGCCTCTTTATTTATGGTTTTATGCTTTTCAAAGTGCCATATACCTCATCAATGGAATTATTACCCTTATTCTTAATCATAATACACCATACTACAAACTCTTTGGACAAAATCTGAAATACACCTCATTTAGAGTCTTTGTTTGTCATTGCTACTTATGAATTCGACCTTACAATACTCATAAACTTAAATCTCAATCTCAACTATTTGTGTATCTATATTTCTCCTTACCATATCACACTTTTATATGTTATGATACCCTATCAAAGCACATTTTTATCTTTAAACATGTTTCTTTTGAGAAAATATTTTCACATCAAAATAAGTCCTATTCAGATCTAATCACCTATAATTTTATTTTTCTAAATACATTTCTAAATTTATAAATTAAAACCTTAATTGAGTTAGAACTCCTATTAGTGACGATATTAACCATGTTGCCTGACCCCTTTCTATAGCCCATTGTAACATTCCATTCTTAATCTAATAACCACTTCATAAGTTATTTAAACTTCATCTTTTTCTAGGGACTACCCTCAATATACTCTAACATAAGTAATTAGTTCATCCTCTTTATCTCACAACTTTGCCATACCTAATGCTATAACATCATCCACTTCATATGACAATACCGGTACTTATGATCCACCTCTACCTATAGAATGTGTTAATTTTGATACATTTCCCATATAACCACCACACATGATTACCTATTCTCAAAACCACATCTGCAAACTAAAAAAATATTCACTTTACACACAAATCTATCACCTTCCATTTAAGAAATGGAACCCAACCCATCTACCAAAGCTCATAAGCACCCTTATTAGCATGATTCCATGAATGAAGAATTTTTAGCCCTCTAGAAAACAACACTTGGTCCTTTGTTTCCTCCTTTCCTATAAAAAAATTATTGATGCGAATAGGTTTACAAAATTAAGAGAAATCTCGGTGACTCTATTGCTTGATATAAAACTCGCCTTGTGGTAAAAGGGTTTTATCAATGTCTTGACTCTGATTGTCCTAAAACCTTTAGTCTTATTATTAAACTTGATATTGTTCGTCTTATCATTACTATTGTTATAACATGTAGATAGATTTTAAATCAACTGGATGTTAATAATTCCTTTTTTAAGGCATTATCTATAATTATGTTTTTATGTAGACCTAAGTTTTATTAATCTTTGATATCTAACTCTTGTCTACAAATTGAACAAATTATGTCAAACTCTTAGGACATAATACAATGAATTTTGATCACTTCTCATTACTTATGGCTTCACCAATTTTAGAAGTGAAATTGTTGGACCCCACACCCCACACCCCACCCTTCGGTTTTTGCAGGTTATACTGCGGCGTGTGTATAACCTTAATCTTCAAAAGTTCGGGGTTCAACAGAAATTCTCTTTTTATCTACAGTATGGACTCTTGTACTATATATTTACTTATTTATGTGGATGACATTATGCTCACGGAAAATTATTCATCAATATTCAAGAATTCACTAATTGCCTTTGTAATCGGGATTGTTTTATGGATCTTAGCCAACTCACCTACTTAGGTGTTGAAACCACCATATTGTCTAAATGTAACTTCTTATCTTAACACTCCTTTGCCTTCATATATTTCACTCCAACGTGATGTAAACTCTCCTAAACATGATCTACCAATGTTATGTTCCTTTGCTCCAACCCCGTCAGCTGAAACTCCAAGAAACAATCTACTATAGCCGTTCTTCGATTGAAATTGAATATCATGCTATTGTAGCCCCTACTGCTGAAGTAAATGGGTTGACCAATTTAGTGATTAAACTTACTATCTCATTTGAGAGACCTCCCATGATTTACTACGATAACATTGTAGAACTTACTTATGTTCTAATCTTATTTTTCACTCCCGTATGAAGCACATTTTCATCGATTTTCAATTTGCAAGTGATCAAGTGTCCAGCAATTAGTTTCACATATCTCATGTTTATCTAATGGATCAACTGAGTAATTCTCTCACCAAGTCTCTCGCTTTAAAATAGTTCCTTATTATAAGCTAAATATCTTTCCTAGACCCTTGCACTTATAGGGGCATGATAAAGACTAATTTTGCAGTTACAACTTTCTATTATTGTATATTTACAAGTCTTCATAATTACAACTAAATTTCTATTATACAATCCCTTTAATCCAGCTAATTTATTATTTTTATACTAAATTAGTGCTACTTTTAAGGGAAACATTTGTATATATAGGCGTTCTTTCTATAAATGAAACATAACAAAAATTCCCAACAAGCTTTTAGAAATTACTGGTGCAGCTTTAATAATTTAAACCAAATAAAAAGAAACTTGAATAGTTTCTTGAGCATGTAAAGCCGAGTATCTATATAATTAGTTAATCCAAATCAAAACAGACCCACCTTGATGCTTACTACAAACAAAGATCTGCTGGTCATTCTCGTAATTGACATCTCATAGAAGGTCACCAGCACCCAATTTCAAGATATTTGGGATTTCAAACGTGAACACACTGCTAGAGTAACTCTCTTTTTCATCTTCAGTACCACCATTGACATAAGTCGCTGAAGAAGAATTCAAGGGAGTGGTGCTGCACGTAGGTGTCGATAGAATTGAGGTGAAACCCCAATTTGGTAAGTTCTCAATTGCAGAGGAGTTGATAAAGGATTGGCTATCGACTTCATTGCCGCAGTTTTGTACTGAAGCAGGGGAAGGACCTCCGTTTGTTGGCCACCATTCTCGTAGAGAATTTTGCCAGCTGAATGTGGTGGGAAGGATATCGGAAAGCTGGTCCAAGTTGGGTTCCATGAATTGATCTCGATATAGAAACTGAGAACTTGGGTGTGTGTATTGAACTTGGTTTGGTTCTAAGCTCTGGAATTGGGTAGTGACAAGCTGGCTTTCTTGGAAACTTCTGGGACTCAGGTCATGCTTATGGCTATTACCTTGGCCTGACAGGAGTGAAGTGGCCAGGTTCAGTAAATCAGGATTCAACGTCGATCCAATGCCAAGCAACCTAGAAGGATTGAGTTGATGAGATGATGAGTTGAGAGCCGAGTAGAGTTTAAGAGGATCGAGGCGTGGTATATGAGTCGTAGGATCAATTCCCATTCTAAATAGCCTTTTCTTTATGTGGGTGTTCCAGTAGTTCTTGATCTCATTGTCAGTTCTTCCTGGTAAACGCCCAGCTATTACAGACCACCTAGGAAAAAGTGGAAAACCAGAAAATTCAGACTAGTTTAAGATATAGACCAAGTTTGGTGCGGTTCAGAATTTCCATAGCAAGTATTGTTTTAATTAGTTATTCTCAACAGTGACTATCATGCTATGCCTGTGGCAATAATTGAAAAGCCTCTTCTAGGCTCTATAAATTAAGCAATAACATGAGATTAGCATCGTTGGAGAGACATCAGAGAAATGATCTACCTACTTGTTACCAAGAACGCTATGTAGTTGGATGATCATATCTTCCTCTTCGCATGAGAACTTCCCTCTCTTTATGTCA
Organism: Erythroxylum gracilipes; assembly: GCA_026413385.1. Taxonomy (NCBI): domain Eukaryota; kingdom Viridiplantae; phylum Streptophyta; class Magnoliopsida; order Malpighiales; family Erythroxylaceae; genus Erythroxylum; species Erythroxylum gracilipes. The sequence continues at coordinate 23,084,068 of JANZLC010000005.1, forward strand.
GGTCTCAAGTAATTAATCCAGCGAAGTCTACAGCTCTTTCCGCATCTTTTAAGCCCTGTGTTACATTTATAAGGTAGATAGGTGAATGCTTAGCCTTGACAGAATCAGAATGTTGAAAGTACCATACGAGTATAGCTATATAGGTAGAATCACACCTGCATTCTTTGGAATGGTACGCCATTTTCCATGGCCGTGTTTTTTAATATAATCAATCAACTTTTCATCTTCGTCTGCTGTCCACGGACCTTTCTTTAATCCACTTTTGTCACAGCAAGTTGATGATGTGCACATGTTGCTCCCTTCACAAAAGATCGACTATACTAAGTAGACTTCTTTCTGTCTTTTTTTTGTGGATGAGAGACGGGAGACATCAGATAATGCAAGTTAGAACGTTTAAGAAAACCTAATCGAAGGGTTGTATCTATTTATATAGAATGCAAAAGAGCCAAGTCAATGGGATTTGGTACCGACCCTTGGTTCATCACTTACTACTATTGTACGCATCTTGTAATGTAATAATTTCACATCTTCGTAAGACAACCTACGTCATCAAGTCTATAAGTAGAACATTTATGCTAGCTAATAACCTCGTAGCTCGACTTCGTAGATCGATTATGGAGAATAATCAAACATTATTCATTCATTACACACTTCAAATCTAAATAAAATCTTGTGTTATATATATAAATGTAACGTATGTGTATTCTTTTAGCACTGATGTTAGAAGTGTTGATTATATGGGAAATGAAAAAAGAATCCCCGGGCAGTTGTTGAGACAAGTTTTAGGGGGGGAAAAAAACATTAAGTGACTAAATGTCATTGGACAGAAATTGTTTAAGTTAAACCCAAGAACTATGAAGTTGGGTGAAAGACATAAACAAAATTCACGAAGGATTTCCTTTATCTCCCGTATCACGTCAAAGTAAGATCACCCAGTCAAGATAATTAACTCTTTGCATATGTAAGTTCTCCAAAGTACCTTTCAATATACTGATTGTGGCATTTATGTTGTGGATGTATTGTTGCGTTCTCCATTTTGGTCTTCTTCAAGCATATTGTGGCCCTGTCTCGCAGACTAGAACATTTGTTTGCTATGAAAAACAACTTTTTTACCTGTAATTCTTTCCGATTTTGGTTTTTGGCTAGGAAATAGCAGTCACTACCACCATGTAAGGGCGATGCGACGATAGGTTCACTTTTGAAGCTTTGACTTTGTTGCGAGACCACAGAATGCGTAAAAGAGCATGAGCATGACTTGAAGCGCATGAGCCTAAGATAATTGGAAATAGTATTCAATTGAGTTTGTTAAACTACCACAAAATGTATAATCTTACGTGTTGTCATCAAAGTTTACGAGATATTAACCAACTCAAAATATCAATACATTTTGTCATCTATATATTTTGAAATATCTCTAAAACTTCATCACTGAATCCTCAAAGGGATTATAGCAAAATTGTATGATAGACATGCAATTTTGTATCAAACTTTGAGAAGCTTATCTTATGTCCAAGAAATTTTGTTCACTAACTTAGTTTCAACTATACTAAACAAGGTAAATTTCACTCAAAGCATGATATAAATGTATGATAAACAAGTAATTAATTATGTCATGAGCATCAAATGAGATTAGGACTTTAATTACATATTTGGTTATTCTCACTATTTTATTCGAAATAATAGCCCTCACTACTATTCGAAAAGATTATTCTAATATTTCTATAGGCTAGGATCCTATTCAAATATAGTTGATCTTGAGTTTACTCAACAATTCAACGAAACTTAAATTAGGTAGATAACAACTTTATCAATCACATCTCATGTGAATTCTAACAACTCTTGCCAAAATACATCTTACATGTTATTTCTAACTCTACATCTAAATTCATGTGATCATGAGTTTGATAATGCAAATAACACAAATTTAGTTAAGCAGAATCCACTATTATAAGACTGTATGTTAAAGTGCCTTTGAGTTTACTTAAGAAGCCTACAATAAATAGAACTCTAGTTTATTCTTATAACAATAGAAGACAACAATTATATTTTCAATGTGTAAATATTTTAATGAGGGATGTAATTTCATTTGTCTCATCAAACATAAAATTTTAGAATTAAACTTGGCTTTAATACCACTGTTAAAAAATTGAGAGGCGATTCAATCTCAACTGCAACAGAATAATTATGAAACTTTTTCGTATTTTAATTTTTCGAAAACTAAGATCATTTTAATTTTTTAAAATGATTAATGCATAAATCATAATAAAGCATGAATCGTAATTTGTACCTTATTTCATAGTTTGATCTTTTTCTTCTTATATCTCATAAACTGTTTCTGAAATTAACCCATCTCAACTACCATAGCCGCACAAGTATTTGGCCTCTAACAGTATCAACAGAATAGGTTGAGAGAACTTTGTACCTCTTATAGAGAGAATTACGTAAGAAGTGCTAACTCCATTAGACCTTAAGCCTATTTATAATAAGTTTAGGACATTTTAGTAATTTAATTGAAAGCAAATTCTAATTTAAACTAAAATTTTGTTAGAAATTACAAATAATTCTAATTAAATACCAACTATGTCCAAATAAGATTCAATATCTCATATTGATCCTTATTTATTAAATATATCATATTTAATATTAAAATATCTTTGCTCTCGATAACAATTTTTTATGTGAGACCCATTAGGTTTCCAAATATATTGGCAATGATTATAATTATAACTCTAATTCATAATTAGAATTAGATAATTAAAACTCATTTTAATTTATCTTTAATTCTCTAATTAAACAATTTATACTCATAGATAAAGTTTGATATAAAGCAACATATTATGACCACCCAAATATTTAAGAATGTCAAAGTGGTGTGGATTGACCTTTTTGTGTATAACTTTTTCGTAAAATTCAATCCTTTCATCATACTATGTTCCAATTAGACATAGATCATAGAATTAATGTCTATTTTATTTTGAGACATTTGTAAACTATTTATAAAGCATCATTTCACCTTGACCAAGAATTTCCTGAATCAATACTAATTAAAAACAACGGAATATTCTCCCTAATTACTTTAGAGTGATGAATCCTAACTTAATCATACAACTACCTCTATATAGTTCATGCTACATCCAATGATTATCGATTGAATGACCTATGATTAAATAGGTTATAAGTAGTATCAAAGTAGAGTAATCTATATATAAGATAACTTTGGAAACCTTAAGTCAATGATCACTTTTCATAGACATATAAGTAATGCTCCAAATGGATCTATCATATCGAGTCTACTCGATGAACTTGTTCTCTAGCAAGCACCCATACATTTGTTTAAATATCTCCATACTTTAGTCAATGAGATTGACTAATTCCTTCATATGGAAAAACATAATATATGCTAGCCTTTTTACATCCTATTAATGTCTAGTCTTAATAAAACAATGACTAGGACAAATTTAGGGATAATATATAAATGCATTATAAGTCTCTCTACTAGCTAGGGATAAGGTTGCATACTATCGAACCTTCTCAGACCCCGCACCTCAGTGGGACTTCAACTAATTGTTGATAATGATGATGACATAAATACAATACAAATCTCATAATTATAATCTCATTATAATTTCATTTGAAATGTATAATTATCTGTGGACTTTATTATATACGTCTAAACATGTACAAGATATAGAATTCCTTTAAATTATATTTTCGCTAAACTACAACGTAAGCAATTGGTTGTAGGGTATAAACTAACATATTAGATCTAGAAGAAAAAAGGTTTACATATTAATATACTAAAATATAAATGTTTGACATAAAATTAAAACAAAAAAGTGTTTTTCTATATATTGTAGTCATTGAAACATTTCTTGATGTTGTATTTAAGCATTAATTCAAAACTTGTAAAAGAAATAATTAAACATCAATTTTACATAAATCTAATAAAAATGTAATCTCTACACATAAGATATTGTATAACCACAACTTTTTAACCAAAACCTTATAATATAAAATCAAATCTAGTAAACATTATGGTTTCCCATGTTACATGATCCTTCTCTTTGCATATTGTGGAGTGTTTCTCAACATCACGGTGGGCATTTGATGTGTTTCAGATCCTTGCCCACCACTCCAAAATTCAGGCATATAATGGTAATAGGCACATAATGACCTAAATCTGAAAAGGGTTCACTTGTTATAGAGCTTTTCCTATAACATCAAGTTTTAATTATGAATTTGGTTATAAATTAACTACATTTGTGACACTTGTAGTCTATTGAAGCATTCCACGTTTGAAGTTTGGTAACACCAATAATTTGAAACAACCACTTAGTTGCATAGTGACCCTTTTCATAATACAGTCACCATGCCTGGAGCTATCTAAACAACTCACAATAAGTAAAAGTTTACCTTTATCAAAATTTGTTAAATTTAAATAATGTAATTATTTATTAGTCGAAATTAACTAAGCATAAAATTCAACCAATTTGGCCTTTATCCAACCTAAATCAGATTCATCATTTATATTTCTTTTTGAAAAATTAGTAATATATTTTTACAATAGTAGTGATAATATGAAAAAAAAAACAGAACTTGTTACATGAGTGATAGGGTCTACACATTCTCCAAACAACCTTTTTAAGTAACACAGAATAGAACATGGCCTAAAGCAAGCACTAGCTTTGTTAGATACTGAAGGACCAATTTGAGAGCTAAGGGTTTGAGCAAAGGATTTGGCATTTAGCTTAAGTTTTCAAGATTATCTGGTCAATGTGAACACAATCTTAGAGTCTTTAAGTTGGGTCTAAGAGTTGTTGTTATTAGTCAGGAGCTTGAAAGGTAGTTTGACGTTAGATAGCAATGTTTAAATGAAGCCTTTTTTGTTTGTTTGTAATATTGCTTTTAGCAATAGCATTGCTACCCTATAGGGAAATTTTATTTTATTTTTTTAGTTCACATTCAAAAATAAATTTAAATTGTACTTTATAACCATCTCTATAGCTTTAATTTGTAGTTTTAAGCACTATGATAGCTAATGTTATGGTCCATTATATAATAATAATAATGTTACTACCATTGATAGAATACCTGTAAAAGCTAAAATAGAGCACAATTAGCTAAGGAAGAACTCTTGATAGTTTTTTTTTCCAGTTATAGAATACGTAATCTTGTAATTTAAACAAATAACTAATTCAGCTAATGTATAGAACTGATTGAAGATGAACAAAGAAGTATGAAATTGATTTCTTTACATGGTATCAAAGCGAGAAAGAGTTTCGTGAAATTTCTTTTGTTCTACATTTTCCTTGCATTGTGCATCAATGGATAAGGATATGAGAGAGAACATCAAATAATGATGGAAATCTAATGCAACTTTAAGGATTTGATCATCTAGGCGTGATTCTAGTTACTACTTAACTGAATGGAAATAATTACTTGTCATGGAGTAGAGCCATAAAGATAGCATTGGGAGCTAAGCTAAAGTTGGTTTTATCAATGGAAGATGTGTGAAACCAAATGATGAGTCAATAGATTATGAGCATTAATGTAGAGTGGATTGCATGGTAACTTCGTGGATTTTGAATTTGGTTTCAAAGGACATCGTTAAAGCATTTTTATACACAACTTCTGTAAGTAATTGTGGGAAGAACTAGAGGAAAGATATGGAGAATGCAATGGCTCATTGTTACACCAGATTCAAAGAGAGATAAGTTCAATATCTTAAGGAAACCTTTCAGAAGCAAAATATTTTACAAATCTAAAAAAGTTGTGGGATGAGTTAACTTGCTTAATGCCACTTTCTTAATTTCAATGTGGATTAGGGAAACAAATTACAGAACTTGAGTCCAAAAACAAGTTAATGCAATTTCTGATGGGTTTGAATGAAATTGACGATAGTGTGAGAAATCAAAATTTGATTATAGATCCACTACTAAGTATAAATAAAGCATCTTCAATAGTATTAAGAGTTAAAAAATAGAAGGAAGTAAGCATGAGTTTCACAGATGAAGTTGAAAATGTCATGATGGTCAGATCACAAGGAAACAAGAAAGATGGAATAGGTGCATGAAGAGGTGTGGCGAAAAGAAAAGTAGTTATAGATAAGTCAAAGTTACATTTTGATTTTTGAAACATGGATAGACATACAAAAGAAACCTGCTTCAAAATTCATGGGTTCCCAAAATGGTTTAAAGAATTAAAGGAAAAGAAGAACAAAGAAGGAAAGAAGTCGTTTGTGAATTTAGTTAACAAAGTAGATTAAATAGGTGGAAAATTCTTAGGAGACTAGAAGTCAAAATTTTCAATCACGATAAAGCAAGAGATTGAAAATTTCTTCAAAGGAAAAGGAAAAATAAGATCTGAAAAACATACAGTGAACTTCTTACACTTTCACGATTTTACAGGAATGGTTCTTAATCACATTCTCAGTTTAATTGAATTAATTGAAAATAGTTCTTAGATAGTTAATTGAGCATGATTCTTGGATAGTTGACATAAGAGGTTCAAACCATATATGTGTAGATATGAAATTAATGAAAAATTCCTCTTTTATTAATGACTTTACACTTGTACATTCACCTCACTCGATGGATCCATTGAGCTTGTTCATCACATATATGATGTTCAACTATATAAAAGACTTACCTTGATCGATTGGTTACATTTTCCTTCTTTGAAATTCAACCTTTTATTTGTCAATAAGCTCGCTGTTACAGATCATGTGAATTTTTAACTTCCAACCTATTTTTGCATAATACAAGACCTAATGACTAGTGAAGTGCTTGTAGTAGGATAAGTGATAAAACGTTTGTACATTCTAGACTCTAGCTCTTATCATCCTAAAACCATAAAACAATATACCTCAAAATTGTATCTAAATCTCTTTGTAAACTCTATAAATACCATTGTTCCTTGGCATCAAAGATTGGGACATCCATCTATGAATGTAATGAAGCATTTGAATGGAATAAAGAATCTTTCTACTGAAGAAAAATAACCATATGAAGTATATCGCTTATCTAAATAAAGTAGAAAACATTTCCAAACCAGTACCATTCATTCAACTGCATGTTTTAAGCTTGTTCATATTGATTTATATGGTTCTTACAAACATGCTTCATCCAAAGAAAGCCATTATTGTTTTGCCATTTTGGATGATTTTAGTAAAAACATATGGACTTTTCTGCTTAAGCATAAACATCAAACCATTCAAATACTTTATACTTTCTTTAATATAGTTAGAAACTAATTCCATCTGTCTGTCAAAATCATAAAGACAAAATCGTACAGAGTTTACTAGTTTATCATGTACATCTTTACTATCTTCTTTGGACATTGTTCATAAAAAAACATATGTCTATGACCCTCAACAGAATGGGGTTGTAGAACAAAAACATAGACATTTGTTACAAGTGGTGAGATCGTTAATGTTTCAATCATATGCTCCTATTCATTTATGGGGGAAGCCATTCTCATAGCTACTTACATCATAAATAAACTTCATCTGCTATATCCCATAAATCTCATTATCAGATACTTTTCCATAATGAACCAGATTATTCCTTTATCAAAACCTTTGTTTACTTATGCTCTGCCTCAAATAAGTTCAAGGTTGTTTACATTGGTTATTCAGTTGAACAAAAAACCTGTAAATTGTATAATATGGAAACAAAAAATATAGTTATTTACAAAGATGTCAATTTTATGAAAACATATTTTCATATCAAAACATTGTTGCAGATGATATCAACATTCCTTACTTATGATTTTCCCAAATTTAGATAATCCAATCACTCGTTTTCATTATTCCATCTCTAATAGTGATTCTCAAATTGATCCTATTCTTGTGTTTGCACTCGATTCCTCCTTGAACTAAACATCATCTTCTCATATTGAAACTCCAAATACATCATTAAATAATGAAATACTTCCTTCCAGGATAATTATTGAGCCAAAGTAAAAAACCTTATGGATGACAGATTTGTTTCAAATTCTAGAAAATCTTCCTTATTTTCAAACTTTGATGTGAGCACTCATCAGTCATCACCACCAACATGTCCCTACTTTATTTCAACACATTTCTCTTCTACATACATATCATTTTTGGGAAAATATATCAAATATTAAAGAACCAAGTTCATATTATCAAGCTAGAATAGATGAGAATTGGCAACGAGTGATGTAGGATGAATTACAAGCTTTGGAAAAGAACTAGATGTGGGAGTTAATTGATTTACTTCCTATATAGGTGAACAAGGTTAAATTCAAAAATGATGGAACTGTAGATAGATATAAGGCTCGGTTGGTAGCAAAGGGTTTTCATCAAATAGAAGAGGAAGATTACTATGAAAACTTCTCACCTGTTGCTAAATTGGCGACAGTTAGAACGTTCCTAGCTATTGTGGTAGGGAAAGTATGGCATTTGCATCAGTTGGATACTAATAATGCATTTATTTGGAGCCCTCAGAAGGTTATACAAAAGAACTTGATGGAATAGTTTGAAGCTTAAAAAAATCATTGTTTGGACTTAAACAAGTATCAGGATAATGGAATCAATAGTTTTCTCATCGCCTTCATCAATTTGGTTTCCATCAATCAACTCATGATAATTATTTATATATCAAAGGAACAAGTTCAACTTTCTTAGCTCTAATTTTACATGTTGATGATAATCTCCTTATAGGTTCTTCGAAGGCTGAAATATCATTTGTTAATCAATTTCTTCATCAACAATTTACTATCAAGGATTTAGGTTCTGCAAAATATTTTCTTTGTTTGGAGATTACTCGATCGTCTAAAGGAATGTATGTTAATTAAAGAAAATATATCCTAGATATTTTGGAAGATGTTTATATTACTTAAAGAAAATACATTCTAGATATTTTGGAAGATGTTGGCTTTATAGGTGCAAAAGCTAAACAAACTCCACTTCTAAAGGCATACAAATTTAATATTGAAGATGCTCCGTTACTTACAGATTCATCTCCATATCGAAGATTGGTTGTTTGTTTATTGTATATGAGATATACTCAGCCAATATTACGCATTTAGCTCAACATTTAAGTCAATACGTTCAATCTCCTACTGTTCTTCATTGGAAAGCTGGTCTACATGTCTTGAAATATCTGAAAGAATGTCCTTCAAAAGGGTCATATTATCTAATATTGTCTTTCTTCGATATTATCGCATATTTTGATACCAATTGGGCAACTTGTTCTATTACAAGATGTTCGCTTACGGTATTGTGTTTTTCATGGTTCTGCTTTGATGTCTTAGAAAACAAAGAAGCAAACAGCAGTGTCAAAATCTTCCATTGAAGTTGAATATTGTAGCATGGGAGCAATTGTTTGTGAATTACAGTGGATCACTTATCTTTTACAAGATTTCACATTCCTACTCAATTTCCAATTTCTTTATATTATGATAATCAAGCAATGCTTTACATATTACTGCTAATCCTACTTTTCATGAACGAACGAAGCATTTACAGATTGATAGTCATATTGTTTGGGAAAAATGTAAAGTTGGTTTCATACATCCAAAGTATATATCTTCTAAACAACAATTGGCCGATATTTTCACAAAATCTTTAGATGCTCCTATATTTTAGAGAGTTAAGGATGTTATAATTACTGATGGAATTCTTGTTGAAGCTAAAACAAAACACGAGTTAGCTGAGGAAGAAATCTTAAAAGTTGACAGTTTTTTTCCCAGTTATAGAATAAGTAATCTTATACTTTAAGCAAACATGGAGATTGAATATGTAATAGCAAATAACTGATTCAGCTGATGTATATAATTGATTAAAGATGAATAAAGATGTATGTGACTGATTTCTTTACTACTACTAGTAGTAGTACTACTACTAATAATAATAACAATAATAATAACTCATAACTTCAATTTTACATAATTCCTATTTAACACTTCTCATTCATAACTATTAAACTTATGTACAATCATCATAGTGTAAGATCGGGTCAACTAATTAAAACCATCATTCTTTTTTTACACAATTTCTGTTACAAAGCAGCCGCTGTAGATAGATTTTAGTTAAAAATATTTACTTTCTTGAATAAAAAAAATAATACTTGCATTCTGTCATAATCATCTCGAGGAAAAACGTCAAAGTAAATATTTGTGATCCCATTATATTTACAATTGTTAATTTTAATAATCTGCAACATTTGATTGATTAATCTTAACATCAAAGATAAACTGTTATTGAATGTATATCGGATTCTTTTCCATTATAAACATGTAATACATAGTGTGACTTGTATGCTATACATACAAGGAAAAACAACTTAATCCTCACGAGTGTTTTTTTGTTTTCCAAGGGAGCTGTCATTGACCGAGTATGAAAAGCTAGTCTATCCAATGAATTGCTGGTATAGGTGGAGTGCATACACTGGCCGCCGAAGTAGTCATCTTTTCCACGCTCCTTAGGGAGTGACAAATGGATGTATGTTTCCTAATCAAGTCCCATCATTATCAAGAGACTATAAGAGTTTACATTCGGAAAATGATGTGATTGCCAGGATGGGTCACGTTTAGTCTCGTGTAACCGCGAGGCTTTGTCATTCAAACATTCCAATTTTGCAATTACTCTGGGTAAAAACATTACATGTTGGTATCATGCATTACTTGGCAGCTTACAGCTTTGTATAAGCAAAGTCGTCTATATGCATATGTACAGCGCTAACGAGAATCAAAACTTTGAAGAAATACAACTATATCATCATACAATATGTAACTTTATTTATAGACAGTTTGAAAAAGGTTGAAGACTTTTGAATTGTAAACGTACTAATATCCAGATACTGGACAAGAGCCTAAAGGGATATGTATGTGGTGGGGTAAAAGTGCAATTTATTGATAGAAGGGGATCTTTAAAGGAATTTCGCCAAGCCAATCTGAGTAATGTATAGACTGGAGATGGGCGCCCAGTATTAATGACTCCCATCCAATCATCAAGTCATCAGATAAAGATCCAAGATAAATCTATGGAAAGTCTCATAACTGGTTCAAATTGAGGTCAGCGATGGAAGAAACAAGATTTTGAAAACTAAGGGAAAGTGGTTAAAAGGGGCATCAAATCAAAGGAAAAGAAATGTCTCTTCATAGAATGTCAAAGCCAACAACAGCTGTGAACTATTTTAGTTACCTTAGTTTCACGCATTTGGCTGCAAAGTGAAGCCGTGGGCTTGGCTATACCCTTCGACTTACACACAATTTGGTGGATAGTGGGCAGCCACAGTATCATGTTTCCTTGTCTTGCGGTGGAAATAGAATTTAGATTGTCTTTGTAATTATTAAGCAATCATTTTCAGGTCCTGTTTGGTTGTTGACATGAACCAATAAAAACAGGGCTTTTGTTCAAATAATTCTAAGCATCAACTTAGATATACTGAATGAATGAAACTTTCACCTGCTATTCGAGCTATGGCCAAAAAGAGGATGAGAAAATTTGACTATCATTGCCTTTGCTTGTAGACCCTTCTCACCTTACGTTTACAATTGTGAAGATCCATTAATCATCATGAAAATGATTTCTTCACACAGTTTTTAAACCATAATCTTTCTCTCAGTATCGTGTCCGTATGATTGGTGGCACACACAAATTTTATAATTCTACACACGCAAAATAGTGAATTTATGGATCAATAAACAGCTTCATTTTTATACTCAATATAGAAACATGGTATTTTAAGTCTAAGGTTTGGTTGCTGCAACGATTAATTTATGCAGACAACAATGAGCACACATTTGTTTGCTACCCAATATATTTCCAAAATTTTGTAGCTTCACATTCGAGAACAAAAATTTTGTAGCTTCAGATAGATACAGGATCTAGCATGACCTTTCGTTTGAACTCATTTATATCTAGTCCGCTTTTTTCTGGCTTGGCTAGGTGGGACTTAAACCAGCATTTTTAAGACTAAAGAGTGAGGCGAAAAGGTGGATTGGGGGGGGGGGGGGGCGATGAAGCTCTCCGTGCCTAGTTTTCCTGTAGCTAGATCCACCGAACCCACAAGATTTATTCCTTCCTAAAAAAGCAGTTAGTTTTTCAATTAAGATGGGATAATTTTTTAAATCAAAAATAGAATGTATACATTATATGCCAACGAAACACAACTTTTTTTAAAAATTTTTTTACAAAGAGACTATTTTCGTGACTCGAATCCAAACCGTAGCCTTCTGGTTATAAATGAGTAACCTTACTAGTTGTTCTAAGGCTAGCAATTTGCAATTTGCATTTTGCTTATTTAGGACCACACTAGGTGGTTCGGCCCCCCTTAGGCATTCTAAAATCATTTTCAAACCTACTACCATTTCGAGTCAAGAGATAGATAGATAGACACATCCCATTGCACTAATCGGGGGCATTCGTAGTGACACGTCAATAAAGACCCTTTGAAATGATAATTTACAAAGGTAATAATTGTTGATTTTTTTAAATGGTACAAATATCACCATCTCAACCCCAAGTTACAAAATCACCATCTCAACCCCCTTTAAAGTTATTATTTTGAAAAAGATTCATGCAAAACAAATTTAATGGTCGAAAATGGTTTTTCTAATACTAACTCTTTTGAAGTAACTAATAATATTTTCTCCAAAGGGTGGCATTACAAATCCCTAAAGCTATTATTTGCACATTTTACAGGAAACTGATTCTATAAAAATAAAACACCACTGCATTATCTATATGAAGTATAAAGAGTCTCCCAATCAATATGGAGTCTAATCCAAGGGAGCAACTGAAGGCCATCACACTTATAAGTGAGAGCGAGTTTGAAGAACTAACCAAGAAGAAGGTTAAAGTCCATATTGATGGACGTCAAGAGAAGGAGGGCAAGATGTGAGAGGAAGGAGGAAGATCTATATGTCTCACCCCTCTACATATTCCTAAGATCCCATTCCTACAAAGGCTGAAGAAGAATCAAATGGATGTGTAGTTTACAAAGTTTTAGAGGAGTTAATGAAATTGTGAATTAACTCGTCCTTTGTAAAAGCTTTGGAGGACATATCTAAGTATGTAAAGTTTCTCAAAGATATCTTATCTAATAAGCAGAATTGAAAAGATAACTAAACAGTCTCCTTAAAGGAAAGTTATAGTTCCATAATTACTAGCCATGTACTTATAAAATTGAAAGATCCAAGTTGTTTTGTTATATACTATGTAGTTGGTAACTTAGAATTCTCTAAATTTTTATGTGACTTAGGAGCAAATATTAATTTTATGCCTTTGTCAATTTTAACGATATTGGGGCTAAGAGATATGAAGCTAACTTTCATGCTCATTCAATTGGAAAATCAAGGCATGGTGGAGGATGTGCCAAATAAATATTATTCTTATATATTTTATAGTACTAGACTCTAAAGAAGATTAAAAATTTCCATTATTTCTTAGTATATCATTTATGAATATAAGAGGACCCTTGTTGGATGTTCATGAAGGCAAATTGATTCTTCAAATTAGTGATGAATAGGTTGAGTTTAATATGAATAAGACATTGAATAATCTGAATGGGGGAAACTCTTACATGAAGATTGATATAATTGACAAGAGCTATAAGGTAGATGGTGATGTTGAAGATGTGAAATATGATAAAAAGCTAGAGGAGGAGGAGTTGGGTAACAAATCAAAACAGGAATCAGTAGTAAGTATAAAAGCACCCACACTACCCTTTATAGAGATACCACCCATTCTAGAGTTAAAAATTGACAGGGGACAAGGAAAAAGAGTTATTGGAGAACAATTAGAAAGAAAATAAGAGCCTTAGGATGGAAAATTTTAAGCATAAGAAGCATAAATCATAATGTGATGGTGCATATGACCTTAACATTTAAAAAGGGAGGTGGTTGAAATTTTTAAATGAAATGGTCAAGGTAGTGACGTCAAATTTAGCATATTATGTTTTAGGCAATTTTTTTGTAATTTTGTATGGATTTGTAATTTTATTTTTATTCCTAAGATACCATTCTCACAAACGCTGAAGAAGAATCTAATGGATGTAAAATTTGTAATGTTTTAGACAAGTTGAAGAAATTGTAAATTAACTTGTTGTTTATGAAAGCTTTGGAGAACATATCTAAGTACATAAGTTCCTCAAATACATCTTATTAGATAAGCAGAATTGAAATGATAACTAAACAGTCTCCTTGATGGAATGTTATAGCTCCATAATTACTAGCCATGTACTTATAAAATTGAAAGATCTACTATGTAGTTGGTAACTTAGAATTCTCTAAATTTTTATGTGACTTAAGAGCAAGTATTAATCTTATGCCTTTGTCAATTTTAAAGATATTGGGGCTAAGAGATATGAAGCCAACTTTCATCCTCATTCAATTGGCAAATCAATCAATAAAGAAACCATTTGACATGGTGGAGGATGTGCCAATTAAATATTATTCTTTAACCATTTGAAGAGGATTAAAAATTTTCGTTAATTCTTACTATACCATTTATGAATATAGGAGGAGCCTTGTTGGATGTTCATGAAGGCAAATTGATTCTTCAAATTAGTGATGAATAGGTCGAGTTTAATATGAATAAGACATTGAATAATCCGAAGGGGGGAAACTCTTACATGAAGATTGATATAATTAACGAAAGCAGTAAGGTAGATGGTGATGTTGAATATGTAAAAGATGATAAAAAGCTAGAGGAGGAGGAGTTGGGTAACAAATCAAAATAGGAATCAGTAGTAAGTATAAAAGCACCCATACTATCCTCTATTGAGATACCACCCATTCTAGAGTTAAAAATTGACAGGGAACAACGAAAAAGAGTGATCGGAGAACAATTAGAAAGAGAATAAGAAAGAGCCTTAGGATGGAAAATTTTAAGCATAAAAAGCATAAGACATAATGTGATGATGTATATGACCTTAACATTCAAAAAGGGAGGTGGTCGAAAATTTTAAATGAAATGGTTAAGCTAGTGACCTTAAATTTAGCATATTATGTTTTAGGTAATTTTGTGTAATTTCGTGTGGATTTGTAATTTTATTTTTATTCCTAAGATACCATTCTCACAAATGCTGAAGAAAAATCAAATGGATGTATAATTTGCACAGTTTTAGACAAGTTGAAGAAATTATAAATTAACTTGTCATTTTTGAATGATTTAGAGAGCATATCTAAGTACGTAATTTCCTTAAAGACATCTTATCAGATAAGAGAATTGAAAAGATAACTAAACAGTCTCCTTGATGGAAAGTTATAGCTCTATAATTACTAGCCATGTACTTATAAAATTGAAAGATCCAAGTGGTTTTGCTATATATTATGTAGTTGGTAACTTAGAATTCTCCAAATTTTTATGTGACCTAGGAGCAAGTATTATTCTTATGCCTTTGTTAATTTTAAGGATATTGGGTCTAAATGATATGAATCCAACTTTCATGCTCATTCAACTGGCAAATCAATCAATAAAGAAACCATTTGGCATAGTGGAGGATGAGCTAATTAAATATTATTCTTATATATTTTGTAGTGCTAGACTCTAAAGAGGATTAAAAATTTCCATTAATTCTTAGTATACCTTTTATGAATATAGGAGGAGCCTTGTTGGATGCTCATGAAGGCAAATTGATTCTTCAAATTAGTGATGAATAGGTTGAGTTTAATATGAATAAGACATTGAATAATCCGAAGGGGGGAAACTCTTACATGAAGATTGATATAATTGACGAGAGCTATAAGGTAGATGGTGATGATGAAGATATGAAAGATGATAAAAAGCTAGAGGAGGAGGAGTTAGGTTACAAATCAAAACAGGAATCATTAATAAGTATAAAAGCACCCATACTACCCTCTATTGAGATACCACCCATTCTAGAGTTAAAAATTGACAAGGAACAAGGAAAAAGAGTGATTGCAGAACAATTAGAAAGAGAATAAGAGCCTTAGGATGTAAAATTTTAAGCATAAGAACTAAAGTGATGATGCATATGACCTTAACGTTCAAAAATAGAGGTGGTTGAAAAGTTTAAATGAAATGTTCAAGCTAGTGACCTTAAATTTAGCATATTATGTTTTAGGTAATTTTTTGTAATTTTCTGTGGATTTGTAATTTTATTTTTATTCCTAAGATACCATTTTCACAAACGCTAAAGAAGAATCAAATGGATGTATAATTGGAAAAGTTTTAGACAAGTTGAAGAAATTGTAAGTTAACTTTTCATTTATGAAAGATTTGGAGAACATATCTAAGTACGTAAGTTCCTCAAGGACATCTTATCAGATAAGCAGACTTGATAAGATAACTAAACAGTCTCCCTGATGGAAAGTTATAGCTCTATAATTACTAGCCATGTACTTATAAAATTGAAAGATCTAAGTTGTTTTATTGTATACTATGTAGTTGGTAACTTCGAATTCTCTAAGTTTTTATATGACTTAGGTGTAAGTATTAATCTTATTCCTTTTTCTATTTCATAAAATTGGGGTTAGGAGATATGAAGCCAACTTCCATGCTCATTCAGTTGGCAGATCAATCAGTTAAAGTGGATAACCTTATTATTCTTATATATTTTGTAGTGCTGGACTTTGAAGAGGATCAAAATTGTCCATTAATTCTTAGTATACCATTTATGAATATACAAGGAGCCTTGGTGGATGTTAATGAAGGCAAACTAATTCTTTATATTGGTGATGAATAGGTTGAGTTGAATATGAGTAAGACATTTAATAATCTGAAGGAGGGAAACTATTACAGGAAGATTGATATATTTGATGATATTTGTAAGGAAGATGGAGATGTTGAAGATGTGACACATGATAAAGAGCTAGAGGAGGAGGAGTTGGTGACAAATTAAAACAGGAATCATTAGTAAGGATAAAAGCACCCATGCCACCCTCTATTGAGAAACCACACATTCTAGAGTTAAAAATTGATAGGGACTAAGAAAAGAGAAATGGAGATAATTGGAAAGATAATGAGATCCATGGGATGGAAAATTTTGGACATAAAAAGCATAATTCATAATATGATGATGCATATGGCCTTAACGTTCAAAAAGGGAGTTGGTTGAAAATTTAAAATGAAATAGTCAAGCTAGTGACCTTAAATTTAGCATGTTATGTTTTAGATAAGTTATTTTGTAATTTTATATGGATTTGTTACCTTATTTTTATGATTTTCCAGTGACTTTGATTGATGGATGTTCATGGCATGAAGGCATCTTAGTTCCTTCTCTGACACCATCACCACCACCATCCATATAAACATTCTTACCTTTATCTTTATTTTTCTTTTAAATTTTAGTTTGTTACATTATTTGAGTGTGTTTATTTTTAATTATGTGTCATTTTCCACATTAAGGACAATGTGTTGCTAATGTGTGAAAAAGTATATGCATTTGGGTGATCAATTGTGTGTGACTTTGCATCTTTTTTTGCATTTGCATTGTGTGTAATTTTTGTATAATTGTGTATTGTTTCTTTTTGAGAATGTGCAAATGGCATGAAATTGAAAGAAACTAGTTGATCCATAAGCATGTTCATTTAAATTGTGAAGAAACATTAGCTTGTGAAGTTATATTTTAAATGTTTTTAAGGTGAATGTGCATATTAATTAGAATATTCTACCTATTCTTTCATTTTGTTACATTTTTTTGGATGCACTTACAAGTGAATGAATTTAATTCATTAGGCATCATTAGTAGCATTTCATGAAAATAGATTGACTTGGAAGAAATGATGTAGGTTAAATAAATAAATAAAATTGTGTTAAATAAAATTTCTTATTTCGTTGGTCCTTTTTAAAAACATTTCGGTTAAGAATAGAGCTACTAATCAGTTGTGAGTTATCATCTAGTTGAGTAACCGGGGGACATTCACAATAAAATGTTTTCCTTTGAGTCAAAAGGCTAGAGTGATACTCCAACCAAGCTAAGTAAAACGTAACCTAATTAAGTAACTGGGGGACATTCATGACAAGTTGTTTGCCTTCATGTCAAAAGACTAGATGATCGTTAAATACAATATAAAATTATGGTGTTTTCAGTAAAAGTGAAGCTATTGATCTCTTTGTGAAATGTTAAGAAATTTTCATGAATGGGTACTGTTAAGTCAAAATGACTTTACGATTAATGATTTTGATGAAAAACAAATAAAGAGAGCTAAGTGAAAAGCAGATGGAAGCTAAAGTGCAAAATCAGACAGAAGCTAATTGAAAATTAGACGAAAGAAAAGCAGATGACAGCTAAGTGAAAAGCAGATGGAAGCTAAAGTGCAAAATCAGACGGAAGCTAATTGAAAATCAGACGGAAGAATAGCAGACAGAAGATAAAGTGAAAAGTAGACAGAAGCTAAAGTGCAAAATCAGACGGAAGCTAATTAAAAAAGCAAACGAAAGAAAAGTAGATGATATGAAAAACAGACGAAAGAAAAGCAGACAATATGAAAAACAGACGAAAGAAAAGTAGACAGAAACAAAAGCAGACGATAGCAAAAGTAGACGGAAGCATAGCACGTCAAATCACGAATCAGTCTGAGTTAGTTATAAAACTCAACTGAATAACCATTTCTTAAAAGAAACGAGAATCAAGAATCAAGAAGCAGTTTTCAAGAAGCAATTGAAGACGAAGGCTATAAATAAGAGTCAGAGTCGAAGATTGAAAACTTACTGAAATTATCACTACTTGAGAGAAACTATTGTGCGAAAAATCTAGAGCTATTTTTTTCCTATAACCAAGCTAAAATTATCTTTTAGTCGAAAGAAGATCAGATAGCCTGAAGAGGCTAAGTGTGAAAGAATACTGACTGTACGAGACTTGAAGAGGTTCAGAAACAAAGAATACTTGTAACGTTTGAGAGATAGTGAAATCTCAGAAAGATATCTGAGGACTGGATGTAACCTACAGTTTGGGGTGAACCAGTATAAAAATTGTTGTGTTGAAGTCTCTCAACTCTCAATCTCTCTTACTTCTTAACTTTCGATCTTACTGTTTTTACATAAGTTTTTGAAAATACTTTACAATTTTGTTTTTCAGTAGTTCTTGTGAAAAGAACAAGGTTCTTTCAACAAATTTGTTTAAAAAG
>JANZLC010000005.1:23105935-23122362 GCA_026413385.1 Erythroxylum gracilipes
ATAATGGAGGAGTTATAGTCTCCTGAGGGTTTACTTAAAAGAACGATACCCACAAACATTTCTTTTCTCATCATTCCGCACCTAATCATCACCAAAGATCAATTCGAGCAGTCAAAGGCATTACAAGTGAAAATTGAACCCAAGATAAGATTGCATAATACCTCATAATGTCGATTCCACTCTAGTAACCAATGAAATTGCATAATGCTTCAATCAATCAAATTCATGTGCTAAAATTAAGTCTCTCATGCAATGTTCACACCAAAAGTGTTTAGGGTTACTCTCAGTCATCTTCTCATGCATGTCACTTACCATAGGCTTGCATGTGATCTACTTCTCCACTACTCCCATCTATGGCATGCCTATGGATCAAAAAGGTCTTTAACTCTGGTTGTAATGGGGCCATGGGTGAAGTAGCTTATGAATGAAGGAATAGGAATTCAAATATTCAACAGTTAGAAGAGCCAACCTTCCCATTCCTACCTCTTACATTTAAGTATAACACTTCACCAATTCCATTGTATCGGTTTTCCCCTTTTTTTTCACTATGGAGTCGGAATTGCACATATTTTGTTTTTGAATGACTCCCTTCCTTTTTCCTTATACCCCCTCAATCTCTTTGATTTTTTTTTGAACAAAACGTAAACTTCCCCCACACTTCTTCCTTTGTACCTGTAACCAAAGAGGTAGTGAATGCAAACGTTGATAACTCCCCTAACCGTTGAACAAGGGTAAACTTGTTATTCTCGGTTCAAGGTTCTTTGGGATAGCAAGTTCACAAGGAATATGGCTCACTATACTACCAGGCTCAAGGGGGTTCACTAGGGGGTTGATGCATTTGAAAGGTTGGCTTTTTGGCTCAAGCTCATACCTAATGCCTTTCATCATTTCTAAGACATGCCACAGTATGATAGTGTAATCTCGAAGAGATGCGATGCAAGTTCTAGAAGTAAGCACACATGAAAGAGAAAATCATATCACTCACAAGAAATTAGGATTGAGTGCAATCCTTTAGGCTCAAATTAGCTCACTTAATTATGTTCCTCACCCATAGCACAATCGTTCAATTCATTTAACATCACACATCCCATTGACACCGGAGGTGTATTCCACATTAATCATATTATGTGTCCTTCTCAAGGTCAACCTCACCCATAATGCAATTGACTCCCGAATTGAAGGTATAATGACAATTAAGCGCAAAAGATGCTAAAATTAGACAAATTACCCACTGGAAGTTGAAATTTACGTCAATTGTAATTCCCCCACACTTAAACGCGACATTGTCCGCAATGGCAAAACAATAGCAAACAAAATAAAAATAAAGAACAAAATGGAAGGCAGAAGGGAGGAAAACTTCCTGAAAAAGTGGCATTGCTGAGTATGCTGCACCCTGTAAAACACAAAATTCAACAACACCAAAAACTGTGGAGTAATAAGCTAACAAAAGTCAATGGCACATGGTGCCCCAAACAGAACAAAATAAGTTCGAACCTTTAGATACATCTTTCAAATATTAGACCCACCGTGCCCTCTATGCCTTGGCTAATTGCTGGAGACTTTAATGTTATTCTTTTCTCGCATGAGGCCGATCCTCTTAGTCAATCTGCTTTCACAAGTTTGAGTGACTTTAGGCACTGTGTTGATAGCAATGAATTGTTTGATCTCAACTCCAGTGGTCCTTGTTTCAATTGGACTAACAAACAAAGTGGAGATAGTTATATTGCTAGGAAGTTAGACAGGACCCTCGGTAATTCAACTTGGAGCTCAAACTTTCCTAACTCTTATAGTGTCATTCATTATCCGCATATTTCAGATCATTCTCCAGTGGAGGTCAGATTCGGTTATTCCATAAAAAAAAAGCTTCTCCTTTTAGATTCTCCAATTTTCTTACCTCTCAGCCAACCTTTCTACAGTTAGTTGAGGAAGCCTGGTCCTCGCCTATTCAGGGGTCTCCTATGTTTTGTGTAGTGACTAGACTTAAGAGGGTCAAACAAGCCCTCAAAACCCTTAATATTGGACAGATTGGTGATGTTAATGTTAGAGTCCGGCGTTGTCAAGAGAATCTCAATGTCATTCAAGATCAATTGAGACATTTACCTAAGTCGAATGTGTTGCTTGCTAAGGAAGCCGAGGCCATTCATGAATTCATTAGAGCTTTAGACGATCAAGAGTCCTTCTTTAAATAGGCATCTAGGATCAAGTGGTTAAAGGAAGGGGATCGAAATACCAGCTTTTTTCATAAATCTCTCATTGCCAACAGAAACCGCAACAACATTCACTCTATCGTAGTAGGTAATGGGAGAAGGATAGTTGGGCATGATGAGATAAATGATCAGTCCTTTGACTTCTTTCAAAAGTCTATAGGTAGCCAAAAGACCCTTCCTCCTTCACAGGACTTTGTGGTTAATCTATTTCCTCAAGCCTTATCTGACCACCTTTCTCAATCTCTTACAGCTGAAATTTCCGCTCAAGAGATTAGAGAGGTGTTCAATTCTTTCAACCCTAATAAGGCTCCCAGTCCGGATGGATTTAATGGATTTTTCTTTAAACAAACTTTGCACATTATTGGGGGAGATATCACTAGAGCCATTTAAGATTTCTTCCAACATGGAAAACTTCTCAAAGAGATCAATTCCACCTTTATTACTCTCGTTCCTAAAATAGCTCACCCCTCCAAAGTAGTAGATTATAGACCTATCTCTTGTTGCAACTTGCTTTACAAGGTGATAGCCAAGATCATTGCCAACAGGATTCGTGACATCCTTCCTCACATTATTAGTCCTAACCAAAGTGCCTTCATCAAGGATTGGAGAATTAGCGATAACATTTTGTTAGCTCAAGAAATTTTCAAGAACTATCACTTGTCCACTAATTAGAAGTGATGTGCTTTCAAAATTGACCTCCAAAAAGCTTATAATTCCATCCATTGGGATTTCCTTCTCAATACTTTAGAAGCTATAGGTCTTTCTCCTAAGTTCATAGCTTGGATCCAAGAGTGCATTTCATCCCCTTCGTACTCTATTCTGATTAGTGGATCTCCTTCCAAATTTTTCAAAGGTCAATCAGGATTAAGACAAGGTGATCCTTTATCTCCTTTCCTTTTTATCATCTGTATGGAGGTTTTTTCCTGGAGCTTGCATGATTCTATAGGTCGAAGTTCTTCCTTCAAATACCACTAGAGATGTAAGACCCTTAAACTCACTCATCTCTTATTCGCTGATGATTTACTTTTATTTTGTCATGCTGACATAGTCTCAGTTCAAACCCTGCTCAATTGTCTACAATCCTTCTCTAGATTTTTAGGAATGGATATGAATCCTTCCAAGAGTCAATTCTTTCTATCTCATGACATGGAGCACTTGTCCAATCAAATGGAACTAATGTCAGGCCTTAGGAAAGGATCCCTCCCCATTAAGTATTTAAGCGTCCCTCTTATTACCGATAGGTTATCGAGGAGAGAGTGCTTACCCTTATTGGATAAGATTGATGTGAGAGTTAATAAATGGACTCATAAGAACCTCTCTTATGCGGGTAGATTACAATTAGTGATATCTGTCCTTTCTTCTTTCCAAGTGTATTGGGCTTCTCACTTTATTCTCCCATCATCTGTCCTTAAGGATATAGACGCTAAACTTAGGAATTTTCTCTGGTCCGGGAGGGTGGATATCCACTCTCAATCCAAAGTTAAATGGAGTGACCTTATTAGGCCAAAACGGGAAGGGGATTAGGGATCAAACATTTGCCAACTTGGAACCTTGTCTTATTAAGAAAGAGGATCTGATTTTTGTTTTACGATCAAGAGGCTCTGTGGGTTAAATGGGTACATACAATCATTTTGAGAAGGACAAATTTTTGGAATGCACAACCTATAAATAGTAGTTATTGGAGTTGGAGGAAACTCTTACATGTGAGGAACACATTGGGCACCCAATTCAGATTTAGGATAGGCAATGGTCGTTCCACACTCTTATGGCAGGATCCTTGGCATCTGAGGGGAATCCTCAAGAACTTCTTACCACCAAGGGAGATAAATCAGTCGGGTATGCCTATGACAACTACAGTTTCCGACATTATTAGGAATAATAAGTGGCAGTGGCAAGAGTTTCCTATAGCGAATATGAGAAATTTTGAACCCCTTCAGTACCAACCAAGTTATTCCCCGAATTATTTGGAATGGTTACCTAGCCCTTCAAAAAAGTACTCCATTGAATCAGCTTATAAACTTTTACGACCCCCAACCCAGCAAGTATCTTGGTACAATCTGGTTTGGTCCAAAAATTGCAGCCCAAGATGTTCTTTCATTCTTTGGTTAGCAGTCCTTAACAAACTTCAAACAAGGGATAAACTTCTATTTCTCTATACTCCTAACCATTGCTCCCTATATTTCTCGGACCTTGAAACCACTGAGCACCTATTTTTTCAATGCACCTTTTCTGCTTCAATATGGACCCATTGCCTCAACTACTCCCAAATCCGCCTTCCCAACCTATCAAGCCTTCAATCTATCCTCAATTGGTTTCACCCTTCCTCTACACACAGTAACCTCTTTCCTATTCTTTTGTCTATGACTGTGTACCATATTTGGTCCGAAAGGAACTCAGAATCTTTAAGGATGTAGCCATGGAGGTGGAGACTCTACAAGCCAGGGTGATCTTCCAAGTTATGGAGCTTCTCAACCCAAACACATTGACAGGTAATTAAATCACTAATGCACTAACTTTATGATGCAGTTTGTTGTGTTTTCAGATAGCCTTTTTCTCAGCACCTGTTCTTTGAGGATGAGCACATCAGCAGTCTATCCTAAGACTCCTCAAGAAACATGGCACTTTGATGGGCACTCTGATTTTGAGAAACTTGTCCTATGGCATTTTCTACTATAGGCCGACCATCAGCTGGTTGTTGCCTTTCTTTCACTAACCTTGCGTGTTGACATGTTGTGGTTCTGGGCTGATTATTGACGTGTTGATAAGTTGTGGTGTCTTGTGTGATTATGTCTGATTGTAAACACCTGCTGGTAAGCTACTGTTTCAAAGTAATATGGTAGGCAAGTGGAGAGGAGCATACTGGTAAGGCAGTCTTGTGAATGAAGTTCCTCATGTCTTTTGTGTATTTTGAGATTATATACAGTTAATCTCTTGTATTGTACATTCCCTTTAATTCTTTATAAAAATTATTGATTTATCAAAAAAAATCTTGTTTAGCCTTTATCAATTTTTAACTTCCAGGCAACGAATGAGTGGGACTTTTTCCTAATATTTTATTCTATATCATAACAGAATTATGAACCAGGATATCCTTGCATAATTTCAATAATAAAAATATGGATAAACAGCTAAAGTATGCATAATTGCAGGGTTAAGAAGATGACAAAAATGTATGAGAAAATGGCTACTGGGATCCTTTCTGGAGTGGTGAAAGTTTCTTGCTTTTTCACAAGTTCGATTGTGAACTCTAAAGCGGGCAAGAAATTCTTCAGTCTCTTGCCTGGCGAGATTGTTCTTGCTTCCTTGGATGGGTTTAGTAAGTTCCTCATATCTCACTCTTTCGCATGTTTTAACATGCTAGCTCTTTACGGTAACTTCTTCTAAAACTTCTGAGGAAGACAGAACTGGAACATTTAAGTGAGCTCTTTCCACTACAAATGTTGTCAAAGCTTAAATATCAAAGGAATATGAGATGGCTATCTTAGAATTAACGTTTTCCTTTCTTGGTTTGAAAATGTGGTCAAGTAAAATCTTCATTAGTTAATGCAAATGTGCCAAAAAATCTTGAAAAAAAAATCATATAGAAGGTAGTAAATCCCGTGACACTCTTATATATAATATATTGTACTTTGCATATTGTTTAATATACTTTAAATATTATTTAGCATAAATAATTTTATTATAAAATAAAATATAGTTAAAATTAATAAAAGTGCTTTTTATTTTTATGTTGCCAAGACTGTATGAAGCTCTTTTAAAAAAGTTGTTTTTTAATTGACAGCTAAACAGTCAACTGGCTTTTTAAAAAAGCTCTTCTCATGAAAGCTCTACTGATATAAGCTCATCCAAACATGCACTTAGGGCCCGTTTGGTTGAGCTTTTATCAGTAGAGCTTTTGTCAGTAGAGCTTTTCTGAAAAGAGCTTTTTTTAAAAGCCAGTTGACTGTTTGGTTGTCAATTAAAAAACAGCTTTTTAAAAAGAGTTTCATACATTAGACTGTTTGGCAAAATAAAAATAAAAAGTACTTTTATTAATTTTAACTATATTTTATTTTACAATTAAATTATTTAATTTTATTTTCAAAATAAAAACGAGGTATCTCTTTAAATTATTTCATATAAGATGGTACTTTGCATATTGGTATACTTTAAAAATTATTTAAAAGTATACCAATATGCAAAGTACCATCTTATAAGAAATAATTTAAAGAGATGCCTCGTTTTTATTTTAAAAATAAAATTAATATGAATAATAAATACAAAAACATGTTAAAAAGTTAAATGATAGCATTATTTTGCAATTTGACATTACATAATAGCATGTAGTTTCACGTCTGACTGTGAAGCTGTGAAGCTGTGAAGCTCTGAAGAACATTAGGCATCAAAACCTTGTCAAAATATTAACCGTATGTTTGCATATCGATTTCCAGGGATTAGATTTCAAAGCTCTAGTATTTCAAAGCTCATTCTCAATTTCGTCTGCGTTAACAACACAGACGTCGTCTCTGTTGACGCAAACGAACATCTGCGTTGCACCAGCGTCTGAAACATTAAATTTTAGGACAACGAAAAATACATAGAAGAGAACCAACTGAGAAGATGAGAAGATAAGTTAGTAGAACAAACAATACAGAGTCGGCACCCAAGTTTGGAACAGACACTATTTGTTTATTAACGTAAGTGACAGAAACTCAATTAAAATCAGCTTCCCGAAAAAGCTCTTATTTGGGCTTTTCTGAAAAGCTTCAAATTTTAGCTTTTGAAAAAGTTGTATTTTGGCTTTTTCAAAAGCTATTTTTACTTGAAAAGTACTTTTGAAATTTGCAACCAAACACCCATTTTTTCCTGAAAATAACTTTTGCGGTGAAAAAAAGTACTTTTGGAGCTTCTAAAAGTTGAACCAAACACACACTTAGTCTTAGCAAGTAGTGACACTCTCTGGGCGATACACAGCGGGCCACCATAGCTTAAGACTGAAGGGGTTGCGCAAGGGGGAGCAGAGACCCATTTCCAGCTGACCCATCTGGAGTGGAGTAAATAACAAACCCATCTGGAGCAATGTAAGGGGGAGTAGAGACCCATTTAGAGCATCGCAAGTGGAGACCCAAGAGGCAAAGTTGGGCAAGGTGGAGCAACTGGTGACAGCGGATTTGATGATATCGAGCGACTGCGGTGCAAGGGGGAACGGGGGAGCTGTCCTCTCCTTTCCAAATCTAGCGAAGGCAACCCAAACCAACGGAGAGACTAGAGAAGCAAGCAGCGCTAAGACCTATGGGACCTTCACAGTAGCGTCCCCGCTCTTTCGGGTGAAGTCGCTCAGAAAGCTAAACCTGGAGATGGCGTTGGCGTTGACGTCTTTAGAGTCTCTAAGACCCATAGATCTTCCTTGACCGCTAGTGCATGGAGCAAACAACTTCAATTTTAGTAATATAAGATCCAAATGAAGCATTACCCTGATGTCATGAAGGATGACATTGTTTTTCCTCCCCTTAAACTCCTACAAGCAGAGCATGGTTGAATACACTGGTGGGATCCTTCTGAACAAATGTCCTGCATTTTCAATTACCAAGGCCTAGGCTAGTGCACGGTGAAGTAAACAAGGTTTGGAAAAAACTCTACTTACTAATGATGACATGATTATTTTCAAATTTGCTTTGGACAATAATCTGAATGAAATAATTGGAATGGATCCTTGGTATATTGGGGGATAACCTATGTTCCTACAGAAGCGGAAGCCAGGGATTGCTTTTAATAAGGAATGTGTTGAATCTGTCCTAATTTGGGTCCAATTCCATAATCTACCACTTGAATTGTGGACTGTGCAAGTGTTAAGTTTTCTTGCTAGGTCTTTGGGTAAATTGTTATGTATGGATGCACAGACATCAGGTATGGATAAGATAGGATAAGATATGCAAAAATATGCATAGAAGTGAGTCGACAGGCTACACTACCAGATTGTTTTCCAGTTATGCACCTTATTGAATCTGGGTAGATGGTGAAAGGAGAAATACAACTATCCTATCCTTGGAAGCCACACAATGGTAAGAAATGGGTTCCAACTGGGAAGAGGTATAAAATAGGTTGGTAAGAGGAGCTAATGGGAATTGAACAATCAACAATCGAAGTTGAAGCTAGCACTACAGTTCAGACGAAGATTCATAAGCAGACTACCCAGATTCCTCTAACCGAGAAGGACACAGGGGAGCATCCTAAAGTGGTTGACAACCAAAATAAGGGTGATCTTAGTTCTGAGAAGGAACAATCAACAAATCGTAGTACTGTTGATGTAAGTAAGACAACTGGAGTTTTTACAAAGGAACTAGGAATCAAGAGGGCTATGGAGATTAGTTAACATATTGAGATTGCCGACGTAGTGCCAAAACAGTCAATTATGGACAACTCTAAGGCAGACAATGTGGAGTGTCTAGATATGGAGCAATGCCAAATCGATTGGGCCAACATGTTGACTCCAGTAGCAACTATTAGGCAAAATGACACCTCTAAAGCTAGGCTGGAGTCTTAAAAACAGACAACAATGGTAAATTCTAATGATAACTGTATGGCAAGTCAGGGGTATGAGATTATCATCTCTCAAATTGCAGCACATTCTGGGGCAGAGAACGTCTTGGCATTAAATTGTAATTCTTATGCTTATGTGATAATAGGTTCCCCTCGGGAAAGTAGTTTAGACTTGGCAGCAGAGCACTGTGATTCCCCATTAGTTGCAACACGAGTTTCTGACATTCCAGGAGATTTTTTTATGCAGTCCAAAACTACAAAAAGAAAGTCAGCAAGGAAGAGAAAGAAAAATCCTAAATACCAACAATAGGGGGTTAATAAAGCACCATATCTTGCCATTTTTTCATAGCCATGAAGTATAAGTGGTGTCTTTAATGGTTCTGTTTATGGTCTATCTTCTAGGTAGATATATTGCCTTCCTTAGGGAGTTGTTTTGATCATTTGTAATATGATGGCAAGCTTAAGGCATTGAACTCTTTATCATGTAAATCTAGTTTCAACTATAGTAAAAATTATTTTAATTTTTTTAAAAAAAAAGAATTTCAGACCAAACCTAGAGAAAAGGTTTGTTCAAGCAAGAAAGTTCCGCAAACAAAAGTTGGAATTCGAGATCATTTATACATATATTTGTTCGTATTGTTGGTGACAAAATATTCAAGAAAATCAGTAAAATCCGTTTAGAACTCAAAAAGGTATGCGTGAAAGACTACCTCTCTTGGAACAGTTAGCATTTTATCAGCCAAATTATAAATTACAATAGAACATGAAAATCTGATATAGATTTACTGAATTTACTTTAACAGGATGTAGGGAAGAATTTAGATTGTGAACAACATAAGGGACCAGTTGATAGCTCGTAAGTTATACTTGATCCGCATCCAGGATTTGACATTGAAATAGAGACTCATGCAAATGGATTAGAGCATCAAATTTGATTTTAACAATATGGAGACAAAAAAACAACTCAAGTCTCCACAATGCATAGCTAAAGTCCAATTATCTCGTAAGGTATTCCTATGTATGCTCAAGCTAATTCATTAACTTGATCTCTTACTAATTATTTATTTGGGGAGTTAATACCTCTAATTCTAGCCTTACCTGCCTTTCTCTCCCATTTCCTTTTTTAGGTTAGGAGGACCACTGTGAAGTTATTAGGCATCCTCATCCACTCATCATTCTGATTCAGATTAAGGGAAGGGTCATCTTCTAATAAGGAACTTCCTTTAGAAACTAAGCTTTGATGAAAAATTTTAGTAGTGCTCAAATTTAGAGAGTTTGTTTCAGGATCCACTTGAGCCAAGACTGATAACTCATTGGTAACTGAGGTCTCCACTTGATAAGGTTCCACTATTAAACAATCTTAGGGTCACTTAGAGCAGGTTTTTTTATTCAAAAGATTAGTTGGTTATCCCCCTAATTTAATTCTAGTATAAGTATTCAGGTTACAAAAGTATAGTTTTAAAGGGCTTGAACTTGATAAATCATGTATCCTTATAAATAATGTCCAATAAATGATTTTGAACCAACTCCAACTCCAACTCCAACACCAACACTAATCTCGTTCTAGAAAATTTATTATTCACTATTTAAAGTGTAACCAATATTTGTCACTAAGTTATAAACCTTGTTGGTTTTGTACTATTTCTCTTTGTAAATTTAAGACGAGTCTAGTGCACCGATTTAGGATCAACTTTGGCACCATTCTTTTCTTACTCCTCAGCTTCTCAAACGGTTACGAATTATAAGTTCTTGTTATATTTATTTATTTACATCTTCAAATTAGGATTAATGATATGGGATATTAAATCATTTTACTGCAAGAGTATATTATAGTTGTAGTTAGTATTGGTAAGTGTGAGACGGTCCGACAAGGACTATAAGTACCAATATTAACTAATTTTTTATTATCTGGCCACTAAATCAAGTTGTATATTTAATTTAAAACTAAAATAAGAAAACTAAACTAAGGTTTAGCACACAAATGAACTAGGATAAAGAAAGTATTACGATTAAATAATATCAAGTAGTACCTAGGTGATGAATCCCCCTAAGACATCTTAAACATTAACCTTTTATCATGCAATTAAATTATTGATTATTGGATCATGGAAATTTCTATCTTATATTAATATCTTTTTCAAGACTATTCACAGCTAACCTTTGGTTGATTAGCTAAAACATCTTTCTAGTTAAAAACTCTAAGATTGCATTACTCGATTTATGAAATTTACTATTAGGTTTGACCTAAATTCAGATGATTTATATCGACCTATCTATAAGTTTGCATACAACTCCTTCAAATTATGGTAGATCTATTCAAAAGAAAGGATTTCCCAATCTCAATCATATGAAATAAAACGTTAAACTAATATTCAGACATATTAGTTCAATAGTATAAATGCATAATTGAATCAAAATAAATCAATCAATTGAATTATTGTATAAAAGACTATATCCCAATCTAAATTTTAAAATTTCATAAACATGTTTAACATCTTATAATTCAGTTTACACATCAATAATAATGAAAGAACTTAAAGGAGGAGAAGAAAAACTCTATTTGCTCCTTGATCTAGAAAGCTAGAATGCCTAGATGTTCTTCTTGATCTCCACTTTTGATTTACTTTTAATTGTGGCTGCTGCTTTTTTAGGTGTATTCCATATTCTTAAATAGTGCTTTAGGGTTTAGGGATTGTAACTATGATTTTTCCACTTTGCTCGGTTCCAAAGATGCCCTAGAACTCTAAAATAGATGAAAAAATTCACGTATGGAAACTCTCCATCATAATCGTGACATATGAGTCACAAAAGTGCTCCTGGTGTTATCTTCTCTATCACGATCGTTCTTCTTGATGCATCATGACCCTAGTATTCTTTTCTCTATCACTATCGTACTCCTTGAAGCACGATCGTGATAGAGGCAATGCAGTTCTATGCATGCCTATCATGATTATGCTCCTCATGCATGATCATGACACCCTTCATATAGCTTCGATCTTCCTTATTCTTTGATTACCTGATTTTCAACACTCATAAACAAATCAAACACCTCATAACACATAAAATTAAGATTGAAATCAAGCTCTAAACCACACAAACACTTAAAATATAAACAAGTACTCACAATAAAACAATTCTAAACCTATATATACGATAATCATCTAATAAGCACCTAAAAACACACTAAAACTCCTAAGAAAACATAGTATAAACTATACTTATAAGAAAGCAACAAACTAGCTATGTGGGATGGCTAAATTAATTTAGGCCAAGTACAAGACAAGGAGAATTATAAAGCTACGTTCCAATTAATCCTCATTTAGGTACTGACTGCTAAGTAAGCTTTGTTTTCCATTCTCTAATCAATAAGATAGTGTTGGTTGCATTGTATACCTGTCTGATTGGTTCTCCATTAATTAGATTAGCATAGGAAATAATGAGATAGATTTTGAGACTTAGTGAGTGAGCTTACTTAGGAAATTCAATGCCTGTATTGCTTGGATGATACAACTCCAGTTAATGGAGTCAAAGGCCTTTGTAAATTCTATTTTGATGGCACATTTTTTGATGCTTTTCTTGGATTGATAGCTTTTGAATAATTCTTGTATTAGTAGTATATTTCCACTGATGCTCCTTCCTTGAATGAAGGCTATCTAGCTTGGGTTGATGATCAGTTGTAATGCTTTCTTGATTCTATTAGTTAGGAGCTTTTCTATGACTTTGTAGATCCCATTGCAATATGCCATTGGCCTAAGGTCATACAGTGTGGAATGGTTGGTCACTTTAGGAACTAATGTCACACATGTCTTATTAAGTTCCAACATCATATAGGGGCTTTTGAAGAATTCACTAACTAAGCCCATTATGATTTGTCTAGTATATTCCCAGGTGGAATGAAAGAATATTGTGTTAAATCTATCTAGGCCTATGGCTTTATCTAAATGCAAGCTAAACATGGTATTCTTTACTTCCTCCAAGGTAACTTCATTATTTAGCTCAGCTTCTAGATGTCTTAGAAAGGAATTTGTTAGTGAAAGTTTGAACTCCTTAGGAAAAAGGAACTCCACATGGCTATCTTTAAGAAGGGATTTGAAATGGCAGTAAGCTAGTTTGTTGAGGTCCTCTTGCTTTGTAATCAAATTCCCTTCATTATCCCTCACGGAAACTAGTGTTTTTGTTCTGCCTTGCGTGAATTGATTGATAAGAGAATTTAGTATTAGAGTCTCCTTCTTAAGCAAGTTGATACTAGCTTTTTGTCTGAGGTGTGAATTATATGTTTCCAAACTAGTATAATATTATTTTAATGTTGTAGATTCCAAAGCTCTCAAGCTAGTGTTTGATATGTTAGAAATTAGATTATCTTGTAACTCCAAAAGTTCCTTAAGGGATGAGTTTTCCACTGTGTGGTTGGGGAAGAATCTGACTTATTCAGAGATATCAAGGATTGCTTGATACTTTTTACAGCTTGTTAGCAATGGAAGGCTTTTGATCCCATAAATTTTTTCCTTACCCTTCCCAAATTAGATATTTGAATTTTTAGGTCAGACACTAAAAAATATAAATAGGGCTTTCTTATTGAGCTTAGGAGAACATATTAAAGTGGTTATAGGGGTAGGGTATGACACTAAGCAATTGTGAAAATTGGTAGACCGGTGGGGAAAAATCCTCAACCATTATGTATTCACAAGGCTTCTGTTAACTTTCTTTTTATATGAAGTTAGCCTTGCTCTATCCATTACCAAATAAACTGGTTCCATACAAAGCGTAGGACTTCTAGTTCCAAGTTACTAGTTAACTTTGCTAGTAGAAAGTCCTTTTCAATGAACTTAATGTCCTTAAGCTTAGATTCGTAAGTATGCCTTGTGCAATTGAAATCCCCAGCTATAATCTAAGGTATTGTAATGGAGCTATTCGATCTTATAAGATCCTCCCACAAAGTTGCTCTTTCTTGAATTTAGATTCGTAAGTATACCTTATGAAATTGAAATCCCCAACTATAATGCAAAGTATTGTAATAGAGGTATTTAGTCTTATAAGATCCTCCCACAAAGTTGCTCTTTGAAACTCAAAGTTAGAGGCATAAACTATAGTAATTGCTATTTCAGTAGATAAATGAGGAAAACTTAAAATATAGTACACCAACTGGTCAGTGCATTCTCATTTCTAGAGATGAAATATGTAGGGGTCGAAAGCTAAAATGATTCTTTCGTTGTAACGTTTTTTTTATGATTACTCAATGAAATCCACTTCTTATTAATGAACTATAGTCCTTTACTATACTACTCCTGCTTTATTTTGGTTTCTATCAAACCAACAATATGGGCCTTTTTGAGGATGAGGAAGTCTTTAGTGCTTGTTGCTTATTGGGGTTGTTAAAGCCCCTAATGTTCCACATAAGCAAGTTCATTATGGGGTTATCTGTGATTATTTTCTTTTTCTTTTTTCCTTTAGCTTTCTTGTTCATGTAGGATGTTAAAGGAGAGTCTAAGTTCCCTTTGGTTCTGTTATTGGTCTAACATTATACTCACTAAGATTTTGCTTAGGAGAGTGGCTGATCAAATGTAAGGTTTAAAATTCTTGGTTGTTTATATTTTCATGTCTATCCTCTTGTTTGTTTGGAATTTGCAATGACTTCTGTGTTAGCTTCTGCATTTGAGAATCATTTCCCTTAATTGTCTCATGGTTAGCAACTTCTATTGTTGTATTTATTTAGTTTTCCTTAGTTGATGTTGGGCTCCCATTCACTTGTTCCACTGGCTCATTACTTCCTTTGTTATGTTCCCTTTGTCACTAGTATTTGTGCCTTCTTGTATCTTTGGAATCCATTTTTCTATCATGCTTGGCTTTCAAGTGTTTGATAGTTTCATTGTATCCTTAACCAATATCCTTGTGTCATCAAATTTAAGGAATTTGATGGAGTCTGGAGCTAATTCCCTATTTGCACTTCAATGCATATATGTGTATAACCTATCCTTCTAATGTGAGCAATATTTTCATCTAAAGCCAAAAGCTTGCCCAACTTGCTTGGAAGGTGACTAAGGCCTTCTGTAAGCCAGTATTCTGAGGAGAACTTACAGAAATTAACTCAAATTGAAATGCAAACCAAAATGGATTTATTAATTCTGATTTTTGGTCTCCAGTTCTAGATGTAGAAAGGCCTACCTTGCACATACCAAAGGCCTCCTCCAATAATTCTGGTTGTTTATTCTTCTATTGCTATTTTGAAAGTAAAGAAGTCATCTTCACTTATGATGCAAAAGAACTTAAAGTCTATAAAAGAAATAAAAGAGGAAAGATTAATCAATCATAAGCTTTAATTTAGTGGAATGAAGATTGGGAATTGAATTGAAATTGAAGATAATGACTGAAATTTATATAGCATTAGGATTCCTTATTAGATAGGAAGTAGTGGTATTATACATCAGCTTTAATTTGGTGGGATGAAGATTGTGAATTGAATTGAAATTGAAGATAAGGGCTGAAATTCAGATATCATTAAGATTCCTTATTAGATAGGAAGTAGTAGTATTATATTATTCTATTTTAAATATGTTATCCTACTTGAACAAGATTTATAGAATTTCTATTATATTAGGATTTAAATTAGAAATCCTTTTCTTACTAGAATAAGGATTCTAAAAACACTATATATATGTACTTAGTCTTTCATTAATAAGAAGCAATCTAGAATTTTTCTATAACTTGGGAGTTTTCAATTGGAAGATGTGATGCTTTCTTTTAAGAGTGATTCTTAGACCTTAGGAGTGATTCCTAGTTTCTTATTATCCATTCTTTGTGTTCTTTACCAGATTCCAGCAAACCTAACCTAAATTCTAGCCCTCTAAAACCTATATTCTAGCCATATTAAACCCTGTTCAACAATCAAACATTAAATTCTCAGCTTTACAAAATCTGAAAATTCTGTATTCCTAGCCAAAATTCAACCCTAACATCCTTATTGCAAGCTAATATAACAAAACAGGGGGCTGAAAAAATTAATCAGCAACTACTTAGGGTTTTGAAGCTTGATAATTCAAAACTTGATGATGTCCTTAGTGTTGTTGATGAAGATTATATTGTCGTGGATAATGAAAGAGAAGTAGATTTGAATGAAGATACAAAATGAACATAATATAGGAATAAAGGAGATGAGTGCACTTGCAAAGTCCAATAATGACAACAACAAAAAATAAAGGATCTAACTATAAGCAGCAATAAGTATGTTCTTGATCACTATGTTGTAGAGAAGTCATGTGATTTAGTTATGAAAGCATTTACAGATATATTGGTTAAGACTTATAATGCTGGATCCCGTTTCCGGAACCCAACCCTAATGACGAAATACCATTAAACTCAAGCGTGGCTCCTTACTTAACACCATTTCTCATCTCAAATCGATCACCTCACCAAATCATTCAGACAACATTCATTAACATCAAAAGATGAATATTCACGAACCTTAAAGGCATTCTCAACCATATTATAGCATCAATATCAATATCCGGATACAAAAATATACAAAACTCCAAAATTCTCAAACATAAATCTAAGGTCTTATTCGTACAACAGTTTAGCTTGAAGAACAACATCACTATAAACAAACAAATATCTCTACTTTCTTTCTCCCGATCTTCTTCTCATCACCTGTGGATGGGAATGGAGGGGGTGAGCTTACGCCCGTGGGTAACAGGTTTATAACAA
>JANZLC010000005.1:23138487-23152784 GCA_026413385.1 Erythroxylum gracilipes
CAGGTTTGAGGTTTTCATACCGACACCGGGATCCTGGGTTTCGGGAAGGTCCCGGGAACAAAAATTTTTGTTTTCCGTTGCTGGAACATATGATGTTCCTCCCGGGATTTTCCTACAATCTCATGGTTTATTATTAATGATTTTGATGATAACCTTATAATATTTCAAAATTCAAATTGGATTTATTTCCTTATACAATTAACGATCTAATTCTCGAAAGGAAACAAAATCATAGGATAAATGCTTCCTTTCTTCTAGGAATCTTCATAATGAACTTACCTTATTTATTTCACAATATCTGTAAGAATCTTTTTATCATTGGAGTTATTTCCTTTTATTGTTAATGGGTTAATTCTCAAAAGGTAATAAAATCGTAAAAAATTTGCTTCCTTTCTTACATGAACTTACCTTATTAGAAATGGTTGATTTGAAAGGATCCTACTAATTATGAAGTTCACATAGTAGCTTCATGATTACTGGAAGGTTTTTGGAAAAGATGACATTGAAGTTATTCAGACTCAAATCAATCTAATTGACTAAGGATTCAAGTGAAGCAACGAATAATTGAAGAAATGCCTATTTAAGAAAGAACCAATGCAACTATGAAGAACAATTGAATGATATAGAAGCTTGCGAAGCTATATTGTTGAAATTCATCGAAAGCATATGCATTCTTGAAAGTGATATCTTTATAAAAATTCTCTTGTGCGTTAGAAAGTGAAATTTTGTTGAGAGAGATTACTAAAGCTCATATCAAGCAAACCCCATTTTTTATTTAAGAGCTTGTAGAGGCTAGTGAAATACTACTAGTGTGGAAGGTTGTAGAACCTTAAAAAATATTAACTTGTGAGCTTAAAGAGGCTCGTCAAAATACTACTTGATTTTATAGTGAAACACTCAAGTTGGATACTTGGGGATTGGATGTAGGCTTGGGTTATAAGCAGAACCATTATAAATTGACCACATCCTTCTTCTCTCTCTCTCTCTCCTTATCTTTTATATTTTCGCGTTATATTGTATGTGGGTTCATTTTAGCAAGAGGCTCCTTCACTTTTATAATAGGTCCCTTCTGTTTTCAACTTGCTGACGGTACCTTTCATTTTAACATGCAACTTCTTTTTTATTGTTTTCAATAGGACTTATACTTTAGCAAGGTTCTATCGATTAACAGGCTACTATCGTTTGACAAACTCCTATTGTTTTAATTTTTTAACAGGCCCCTGTCTTTATACAAATTGAAAGTAACCTGCAAAAAAAAAAATTTAGACACAATTCACCCCCCCCCCCCTTTTGTGTATGTTTGCTTTATGATTTGGTATTAGAGTGAGGTTTCACATTTGTGTATTTTACAGCACGTGATAGGTCATGGAAAACATTTTGAGAAGTTTTGAAAGACAATCCGTCTCAAAGCCTCCTTACTTCAATGGAAACAACTACCCGTATTGGAAAGAGAGAATGCCTATATATCTCCAATATGTAGATATTGAAGTCTAACAAGTCATCAAAGTTGGAGCTACACTTCCCACTATTGATAACATAGAAATATGGACTGATGCTGACAGAAGAAATGTACAACTAAACACTAAAGCAAAACATCATCTAATATGTGCGTTGTCTCCAAAAGAATATGAGAAGATATCCTACTTCTCTATAGAAAAAGAAATGTGGGATAAACTTGAAGTCACCTTTGAAGGAACAAATGAGGTAAAGAAATATAGAATAAGTTTTTTAATGCATCAATACGAAACTATTGGAATGAAATAGGAAGAAACCATAAATGAATTCTTCGGACGATTCATCAACATCATCATGGCCTTAAAGAACTTGGGTAAGATATATCCCAATAATGAGCTTGTAACGAAGATTCTAAGGTCACTACAAAAGGAATGGAGACCTAAGGTGATAGCTCTAGAAACTGCAAAAGATCTAGACACTAAAAGTAGCCTGGTCAAATGAGAATTTTGAAAGCTTTGAAGAAGAAGAGCATGAAGAAGTCAGCAATGTCTGTCTTATGGATAAATCAGGAGATGATGAGGTATATTATTCTGAGTCTGATATTGAAGTTGATGAATTGAAAAATTCATACCATGAATTGTATGATCATTACAACAGGTTGATAATGAAGTATTTAAAAGAAGTTAAGAAGCCCAAGAGCAATGATGCATCTCTAAAGAGTAAGATAAAATCACCGGAATCTGCAAATGAGAATTTGGTGACCAAGAATATGTCTCTTGAGGTTGATTATAAGAAAACAATCTTTGAAAAGGAAGTTATGGAAGAAAGAGTGGCCGGCCAAGTTGGAAAATATGTTGCTAAACTGAAAAGGTAAGACAATTAGAAGAAAAAGTCACCACCTTAGAACTTAAGAAAGAGAAAAGTGCTAGAAAGAGAAAAGTGCTAGAAAGATCTTATCTCTAGAAAAAGATCTAGCAACTTTTGTTGATGGAAGGAACAACTTTGCTACATTGTTTGGTAATGGTAAATGCATTTTTAATAAGGCCGGAATAGGATACAATGAAAATAATAACATCAGGCCACACAAGAACTTCTTTGTCATATCCAATTGTAAGTATAGCCAAAATAGCAGGAACGGTCAAACTACTAACTTAAAAGGACCTAAAAAATTTGGGGACCTAAAATGAGATAATACTTTACGCAGATATGCTTCAAAATGGAGACAAGATTAAATCAATGGATAGTTGATAGTAGGTGTTTGAGACACATGACAGGTGAAATATCACATTTCAACTAAATTGAAAGAAAAGATGGACTTTTACAGAAAAATCATATTAAAAAAGGGTACTACATTTCATCAATTAGGAGTGATCATGGAAGAAAGTTTAAAGATTTCGGTGACGAAAATGGTAAGATGGTAAAAAACAAAGCTAGACTTGTAACTCAAGGTTATAATCAACAGGAAGGTCTTGATTTTGATGAGACTTATGCACCTGTTGCTAGGTTAGAGTCGATTAGAATTCTACTTGCTTTCGCTTGTTATAGAAAATTTAAGTTATTCCAAATGGATGTCAAAAGTGCCTTCTTAAATGGATACATTAACAAAGAAGTGTTTGTTAAGCAACCTTCAGGTTTTGAGAACTATCAATTAGATAACGTGATGAAGTTATCTAAAGCATTGTATGGTCTAAAGTAGGCTCCTCAAGCATGCTATGAAAGGTTAAGTAATTTTCTTCTTGAGAATAACTTCGAAAGAGGAAAGGTAGATAAAACATTATTTATTAAGAGGAAGGAAAATGATATACTTATAGTACAAATATGTTGATGACATAATATTTAAAGCTACTAATCCATCATTCTGTGAAGAATTCTCAGCTTTAATATAGGGGGGAGAGTAGATATATGTTTTTATAATGACAAAGGGGGAGAGTTAATAGTTAATGATATATTGTCACCTTGCATGATTTTGAGCATGACATGTTATATATCTCTTCGATAACTTTGGTTGTTATTTTTGCCTGATTCATTCTTTTCCCTCTACTTTTTGATAATGGCAAAGGGAGAGAATTAAGATGATGATATATTTTGCTGAAAAATGTATGATGTACTTGCATGATTTGTGAGCATGATAAATCTATGATATATGTTACTAACTAAAACTGTGAAGATTTAATTTATGATTTGTTAATGATAGGCTCCTTGCTAAGAAAGGAAAGGCTCCTTCTAATCAGTAAGAACTTATAAAGTCTACAAGTATTTTTCGAAACCCTTCATTATTAGTTGAATTTTGAAAATATATCTGTTATTGTTTGCCATCATCAAAAAGTGGGAGATTGTTAGCTCAAGGTTTATTATTAATGATTTTGATGATAACCTCATAATATTTCAAAATTCAAATTGGATTTATTTCCTTATATAACTAATGGCCTAATTCTCAAAAGGAAATAAAATCATAGGATAAATGCTTCCTTTCTTCTAGGGCATTATTGGTATCAAACCAATAGTGATTCATACAAGCTAAATCCTCTAGTCGATAGGTGGGCCAAAGAAAAAGATTTAATTTAATTAGTTGATTTTTATCTCTATCAAAATACTGGTTTTTCTTAAGAAGCTATTGCAGGTTTTTATCTTATTACCATTGCAATTTTCTATATTTAGATAAATATCGTTTCCATTTTTTAAATTGAAAGCAAGTTGAATTCACAATTCTCTATGACGTTTAGGGGATGAAATTGTTTCAAGAACAAATAAATCATAATAATTTTTTCTCTATTTCCAGCTATACTTTGATATCTCTTAAGAAATTGGGTAAAATTGTTTTGAATAACACAACTTTTTTCTCTGTCTCTTTCATTAATGCCTTGTTTGCTCTTATGAATCACTAATGAACTTACCTTATTTATTTCGCAATCTATGGAAGAATTTGTTTATGATTGGATTTATTTCCTTTTATTGTTAACAGGTTAATTCTTAAAAGGAAATAAAATCATAAGAAATTTTCTTCCTTTCTTGCAAAAACCTTCCTTATGAACATACCTTATTAGAAATGGTTGATTCGAAAGGATCCTACTAATTATGAAGCTCATATATTAGCTCCATGATTACTGAAAGATTTTTGGTAAAGATGACATTGAAGTTATTCAGACTTAAATCAATCCAGTTGACTAAGGATATAAGTGAAGCAATGACAAATTGAAGAAATGCCTATTTAAGAAAGAGCCAATGCAACTATGAAGAACAACTGAACAGTATAGAAACAATATTGTTGAAATTCATCGAAAGCATATACATTCTTGAAAGTGATATCTTTGTAAAAATTCTCTTGTGCATTAGAAAGTGAAATTCTATTAACAGAGATTACTGAAGCTCATATCGAGCAAACCCTATTTTTATTTAAGAGTTTGTAGAGGCTAGTGAAATACTACTAGTGTGGAAGGTTGAAGAACTTTGAAACATATTGACTTGTGAGCTTGAGGAGGCTCATCAAATTACTATTTGATTTTATAGTGAAACACTCAAGTTGGATACTTAGGGACTAGATGTAGGCTTAGGTTGTAAGCCAAATCAGTATAAATTGATTGCATCCTTCTTCTCTGTCTCTCTCCTTATCTTTGATATTTTTGCATTATATTGTATGTGTGTTCATTACAGCAAGAGGCTCCTTCACTTTTATAATAGGTCCCTTCTATTTTCAACTTTCTAATGGTTCCTTTCATTTTAACAGGTACTTGCTTTTTATTATTTTCAATGGGACTTATACTTTAAGAGGGTTCTATCGATTGACAGGCTACTATCGTCTGACATGCTCCTATTGTTTTAATTTTTTAGCAAGCCCCTATCTTTATACAAATTGAAAGTAACTTGTGAAAAAGAATTTCACACACAATTCACCCCCTTTTGCTTGTATTTGTTTTATCAAAATTCTGTCTCTAAGGGTTTGGAATTTAGCTCTAAGTTGAGTTCTGGTTGCAGTCCTTGTTTTAGAAGATCCTGTAGTATTTTGGGTGTAACTCTCAAAATGATACACCAAATTGCATGAAATTTAAACCATAACAAACTTAAGGCATAGGAGAACAAATGTCTACAAGACCTTAAGACCTGATTTGAACATTTACTATATGCTTATGACAAAACAAGTACAGGTATTATATGGTGAGCTTCTGTCACAATCTTGACATGTAGCCAGATAATTGTTTCGATTCCGATGGTTACCGCATCTCACCTACACCCCTTTTAGATGTCTTTGAAACCTAGTAAACCCATTATCAAGGTAACCTAAAACTCATTCATATAATGTGTATATATATGTTAATGCTTTCATTGAAGCATTATTACAAAGGCTTATGTTATGGGGCATATCAAATTTGATTAGGCATAATGACTGTTTTCAAATTATGATGCAAGCATTATGGAATGAGTTTGAATGTATGAATTGTTGCCCTTTAAGGTTTTGATGAATAGTTTTAACCTATCAAGTCTAATTTGTGGGTAAATAAGCATGCTTAGAAGAGTCTATAGCTGCTTTTGTTATTAGACACTTTAGTGTCTTTTGTTTTAGAGGCTATTGCCTCTTCTATAGATACCAATCATAGGTGTCTTTTGTTATGTTCCCGTTATCCACTTTTGAAAAGATTAGCAGGAAATTTTGTATATGTTTGATATTTGTTTTGTTCTAATGCAAATTGATAGTCAGATTAATTTTTGATTAACATAATCAAAGATATTTAGGTGATATGTCACGAATCATTTATATGTAAATGTTAGACGACTGTTGAAAGTAGTCGTCATCTTATATCTTTTTTTTATATTTTTTCCACTAAGCTATATGGTTAGCATGGTGGTT
The DNA here is from genome assembly GCA_026413385.1 of Erythroxylum gracilipes. Classification (NCBI taxonomy): domain Eukaryota; kingdom Viridiplantae; phylum Streptophyta; class Magnoliopsida; order Malpighiales; family Erythroxylaceae; genus Erythroxylum; species Erythroxylum gracilipes. The sequence continues at coordinate 23,144,786 of JANZLC010000005.1, forward strand.
TTTCCTCCGTGTAGGTCTTGATAAATAAGATTAAGGCTGGGACAACCGCAGTGGACAAAGAAGGACGTATTAACTTTTGGGAGATTTTGTGCTTAAGCTTTAAGTTTTATTCATAAATATTATGAGACAATTTGTATTATTTGTAAATGGCCTGTAATAACCATAACATAGGATGAGTTTTTTTATGTATGTTTTATGTATGTGTATATTGTGTTCCGTTTAAACCTCAATGACTTATGAAATGTGATATATGCTTGCCTTATTTTCAGGGGTTTGTTAGATTGTCTTGATTTGTTTTAGGTTTGTTTTGTGTGGCATCCGTATATCCTCCTAGGGGGTATTAGGGTGTTACAATTTTGGTATCAGAGTATGGTTTAGGCGATTCTAGTTTAACCAGTGATTAAATATTACCTGTACATAGATATAAAAGTTGTGATTGGCCTTGTCCCATGTTTTGGTTCTAGATTCAAGTATGGAAAGATCTAATGAGGTTATTGATGAGTTTGCTAAAATTAATAATCTTGCACTATCTCATTCATCTTTGTTTGGACCTCTGGGGTTAATAGAAATGAAGCTACAGTACCACCACTTCCTCCACCTCCAGCTTAGGGAGAAGCTTTAGTAAAATTTCTACAAGATATGATGACTTTACTACATCGAATGACTGCACCCAAGGCTCCCATTGATCAGTTGTGAAAGTATGGAGCTGAAGAATTTACTGGTACATCTCATGGACGAATTTGAAAAAGTTGAGTTCTGGTTAGAAAATGTGAAAAGGGTGTTGAATGAAATTAGAACCTGAACAGATGGTACACTGTACTGTCTCCCTTCTTCAAGTAGCGACTTATTACTGGTAGAAATTTGTTCTAAGATATCCTCAGCTGCCTGAACCTTTGACTTGGGATTTCTTGTCCTAGGAGTTTAAAGTGAAATATGTTACGGCAGACTATAAAAAATGAGAGGTGGAAGCAGTTTTTGAGTCTAAAGCAAAGAAATCTGTCTATTGTTGAGTACGAAATAGAATTCAACCAACTCAACAAATATATGCCTGACCCTGTACTTACTGAGGACTTCTAGTGTTGTCAATTTGAGGATGACTTGAAGGATTCAATTAAAGAGTATATTGCGACATTCACTCTCCTACAACAAGTGAATTATCATCAGCTGGTGCAAGCTGCCATTAAAATCGAGAAGCAAGAGATAGTTAAGAGAGAAAAAGCTCAGCGAAGAGGTTTTGCTAGAGGAGGCCAATCCTCGAGTAAGGGAAGTTATGAAGGTGCTTCCACTGCATAGGAATTCAGCCAAAGATCAGCAACTTGAGGAAGGCGACAAGGCTTTTCCCCATCGACTGATTCTGGTAGGGTTCCTCTGTGGGTCAAGGTTCTAGTACATCGGACTGTCCTTATTGCTCCAAATACCATTTGAGTACTTTTAGGAGGACTACGGGTGCATGTTTTCGATGTAGTAGCATTGATCATTTTGTAGCGAATTGTCCTATGAATCAGTCTCAGGAATCACAAACTAGTAGAGAGGTCTCTAATGCACCTACAGAGAATAGAGGACGTGGTAGGGGACATGGAGGATTTGTCCCATTTAGGCATAATCTAAGTACCGTTTCAAAAATTGTTGACTGACTTGCTGCACCTTCTGCTACAGCTCGAGCCTATGCTATAAAGGCCCGCGAGGATCAGGATCCACCTAAGGTCATTGCTGGTACTATTTCTCTCTTTGACTTTGAAAAGCATGCTTTGATTGATCCTGGATCTACCCATTCTTATATCTGTGTTGGAGATTTTCCTCATAAAAAGATGCCTGTAGATCAGTTAGATTATGACATTCTTGCAACTAGTCCTTTGGGTAGTAGTGTTTTAGTTAACTAGGTTTATAGAAATTATCCTGTTTTGATCCAAGGTAGTGAGTTTGTAATGGATCTAATTGAATTTCCTTTTTGTGAATTAGATTTGATTTTGCGTATGGATTGGTTATCTAAGCATCAGACAATTGTTGATTCTGTTATGCTTAAGAAGCCCGATCAAACTGAAATAATATTGTATGACAACCGCACTAGTCCTTTGACTAGTATGATATTTGCTATACAAGCCTGAAGGTTCCTTAGGAAGGTGTGTGAAGCTTATTTCACTTTTGTACTTGATTTTAAGAAGGAGAACGTTAAACTACAAGACATTCCCATGGTGAGCAAATTTTTGAATGTTTTTCCTAAAAAACTACCTAGGCTTCATCCCAAAAGGGAAATGGATCTATCTATTTAGCTTATACCTGTCATTGCTCCTATCTCTAGAGCACCATACAGGATGGCTCCTACTGAATTAAAGGAGTCAAAAGTTCAATTGCAGGAGCTACTAGATAAGGGGTTTATTTGACTTATTGTCTCAACCTGGGAAGTACTGGTTCTATTTGTTAAGAAGAAAGATGGTACTCTCTGGATGTGCATTGATTACAGGAAATTGAACAGGGTTATGGTGAAGAATAAGTATCTGTTTCCAAGGATAGAAGATTTGTTTGATCAGTTAAAGAGTGCAGGGGTATTTTCAAGGATAGATCTGCGATTAGGGTATTATCAGCTTCGGGTAAAGGATGTGAGTGTTCTGAAATTGCATTTAGGACCCGGTATGGACATTATGAATTCTTGGTAATGCCATTTAGGATAATTAATGCGCCAGCTGCATTCATGGATCTAATGAATAAGGTATTTAGGCCCTATTTAGACCAATTTGTTGTGGTATTCATATATGATATCCTATTATATTCCAAGAATAAGCAAGACCATGCTCAGCATCTACGGATTGTGTTATAGACCCTGTGAGAAAAATAGTTGTATGTTAAGCTAAGCAAGTGTGATTTTTGGCTTCAGGAAGTATCTTTTGTGGGACATGTTGTCACTTCTCAAGGAATTAGAGTTGATTCTGGTAAGATTAAAGCAATTACTAACTGGAACCCACCACAAAATGTGACTAAAGTAAGAAGTTTTATAGGTTTGGATGATTACTATCGCCAGTTTATAAAGGGGTTTTTGGTGATAGCACCTCTTTTGACTAAACTGCTATGAAAATGAGTGAAATATGAATGGTATGCTAGATGTCAGGTTAGCTTTGATCAGCTAAAAAGAATGCTTACTAAAGCTCCTGTATTGGCTCAACCTACTTTTGGTAAAGAAAATATTATGTTTAGTGATGCATCTAGAAATGATTTGGGCTATGTTTTGATGCAGGATGGTAAGGTGGTTATCTATGCCTCTAGGAAACTAAAGCCACAGAAACAAAACTACCCTACGCATGATCTTGAGCTTACAACAGTAGTGTTTACTTTGAAAATTTGGCGACATTACTTGTATGGTGAAAAGTGCAGGATTGTCATTGATCATAAAAGTATGAAATACTTGTTTATGTAGAAAGAACTTAATCTGGGACAACGGCGTTGGTTGGAACTAAAGGATTATGACTATATTGTGGATTATCATCCTAGTAAGGCTAATGTGGTGACTGATGCCTTGAGTTGGAAGACCATTTCGACATTGTCAGTGCAATAGCATGAGCGGGGAATCACATTTGATGGAGATTTAATAACTTAATTAAAAGCTAGGCCTACCTTAAGACAAGAGATCTGTGTTGCTCAGAAAGTTGATAATAAGTTGCAAGAACTTATCTTAGCAACTCAGGAAGGTAAACAACCTGACTTTTCTGTGAAAGGAGATGGTGATCTATATTACAAAGATTAGTTGTGTGTACTAGCTAGTGATGAATTGAAGAAGAAGCTATTATTTGAGGCCCATAATATTGTTTTCATAATGCACCCTAGTGGAAATAAAATGTATCAAGATATGAAGTAGCATTGATGGTCTAGTATGAAATGTGATGTTGTAGATTATGTATCCAATGTTTGACATGTCAGTAGGTTAAAGCTGAGCACCAAGTTCCATCTAGTTTATTACATTTTACTGCGATTCCTTAATGGAAATGGGATAACATTACCATGGATTTTGTGACTAGGCTTCCTCTCACTTAAAGGAAGCATGATGTTGTATGGGTGATTGTGGATAAGTTCACCAAGTCTACCCATTTTGTACCTGCTCATCCTAATTATCCATTGGATAAGCTGGAAAATATATATGTGAATAAGATAGTGAGATCACATAGGGTACCATTGTCTAATTGTTTTGATTGTGATCCTCGCTTTACTTCGAGATTATGGAAAAGTCTGCAAAAGGCTCTGGGTACTTGACTCAAGTTTAGTACGCTTTCCACCCCTAGATAGATGGACAATATGAACAGGTTATTCAGGTATTGGAAGATATGCTTCAAGGTTGTGTGTTAAAATTCTCGAAAAGTTAGGATAAATATCTTTCTATGATGGAGTTTGCTTATAACAATAATTATTATACTAGTATTGGCATGGTGCCCTATGAAGCCCTATATGGTAGGAAGTGCAGAACTCTAGTTTATTGGATTGAATTAAGTGAAAACAAGATGATCAGGCCTGATATTGTAAAAGATACTGAAGAGAAAGTTCAAATTATCCAACAAAGATTGAAACCCGCTAATGACCAATAGAAATCCTATGCCGATTTAAAAAGGAAATATATTGGGTATCAAGTAGGGCATAAGGTATTTCTGAAAGTGTCACCATGGAAAAATTTACTTTGGTTCGGGAAGAATGGTAAGCTTAGCCCACGCCATGTTAGTGTCCCTATGAAATTCTTAAGAGAATCGGACCAGTAGCTTATTAATTAGCTCTTCCTGAAGAATTGGCCAAGTTGCACGATGTGTTTCACATTTCTATATTGAGAAGATATTAGTCTAATGATAAACATAAGGTTCTTGTACAAGAAATTCAAGTACAACCAGATTTTTCTTATGAGGAAGGACCTGTGTTTATCTTGTACAGAGAAGTCCGACATCTTAGAAATAAACAAATACCTCTGGTGAAAATACTCTGGAAACACCATGGACTTAAGGAAGCAACGTGGGAACTAGAATCGACTATGACGGCTCAACATTCCAAGCTATTCTTATAAAGTATGAATTTTAAGGATGAAATTGTTTTAAGGGGGAGAGAATTGTGAGGCCTCAAAACTATACACTAGTAGGAATGTTTCATGTCCCTGAAAGTATTTGTAATTGGTGGGAACGAAATTATTACTGATAATTCGGTAATTTGTGTTGATTGTGATATGCATGCACACATATACATTAATGATGGAAAAAAATTGCTAAATGTATTAAGATGGAATGCAATTTCATAGATTAAGACAAAGGTGTGGTCATTTTTGTAATTAATGAAAGGTGAAAATTAGAAACCAATATGATTGAGCCATGTTTCATGCCCCATACCAGAAGCTTTAACCATGTGGCAAATGGCAAGTCACCCACATCAAGATTTACCTAAGCACATGTAGATGAAGAGGGGGAGGTCGGCCAATTAAAATTTTTGCAATGTTTGAGCCTTTCTCTCTCTCTCCGTCCAACGTCTTGTTAAATCCCTTTGTGCATTTGAACTTTAAGGTACGCTAATTGCATGTTTTGGTGTGAACTTTAGCTCTTTTCGCATCTCCTCGTCAGCGAGGGTTCTGTTATGCATCTATGATTGTTGCAGATGAGTTTTGAATGGGTATGTTATATGTAGAAGAGGAGAAGACCAAAGAAGGGAAGCTAGTGGAGTGAAAAATAAAGGATTTGAAACACTTCTTTAAAAGGTATGGAAATTTTGATATGTTGTTGGAGTTTTTGGGTATAACATGAGGGGTTTTGTTAAAAGAATTATTTTATATGAAAATGGGATGTTTCTGGTTCATTTGGATGTGTTTTTTGTGTTGTTCTTGCATAATAAGAATGAAGTGCATTAATTAGAGTGTGTAACTCATTAGATGGAGTGTTTTCAAAGAATAAACTTCGGTATTTTAGCCATATCTTGTCTTATCGATATCCTAATGGGATAATTTTAATTGGATACTAAACTACAGATATAGTACAACTTTTATGAAGGAATCTAATTTGAATTCTATCTATAAGGGTTTTCAAATTTGGCTCGAAGTTGAGTTATGGTTATTGTCCTTGTTTTAGAACAACCTATAGTATTTTGGGTATAACTCTTGGAATAATACACCAAATTGCATGTGATTTATACCATGACAAACTTAAGACATAAGAGAACAAATGTATAAAAGACCTTAAGACCTGATTTGAACGTTTACTATATGCTTATGATAGAACAAGTACAAGTATTGAATGGTGAGCTTCTGGCATGATCGTGACATGCAGCCAGATCATTGTTTCGATTCCAATGGTTATCGCATCTCACCCGAACCCCTTTGGATGTCTTTGAAACCTAGAAAACCTAATATCAGGGTAATATGAGACTCCTCATGCATGTAATATGTATATATATGTTAATGCTTTCATTGATGCATTATTGCAAAGGCTTATGTTCATAAGACATATTAAATTTGATTGGGCATGATGAATGTTTTCAAATTAAAATGCAAGTATTAGGGAATGAGTTTGAATGTATGAATTATTGCTCTTTAATGTTTTGACGATTAGTTTTAACCTGTCAAGTCTGAGTTTTGGGTAAATAGGCATGCCTAGAAGGGTCTGCAGTTGCTTCTGTTCTTAGACATTACAGTGTCTTCTTTTTTATAGACTTAAGTCTCTTTTATTTTAGAGGCTATTGCCTCTTTTGTAGATACCAATCATAGGTATCTTCCTTTTTCTTCACGTTACCTACTTTTGAAAAGATTAGCAGGCAATTCTGTATAGGTTTGATATTTGTTTTGTTTTAATGCAAATTGATAGTCAGATTACTCTCTGATTAGCATAATCAAAGATTGTTATATGATATGTCATGAATCATTTACAAGTAAATGTTAAAAGACTGTAGAAAGTAGTCGTCATCTTGTATCTTTATTATTTTATTTTTCCCACTAAACTATATGCTTAGCAAGTTAGTTTTTCCTTCGTGTAGGTCTTGATAAATAAGGTTAAGGCTGGGACAACTGCAATGGACAAAGAAGGAAGTTTTAACTTTTGGGAGATTTTGTGCTTCAGCTTTAAGTTGTATCATAAATATTATGAGTGTAACATCCCATTACTTATGGGAAGGTTAGAGTAGTAAATATGAGTGATCAATAAGAGTTTAGAAATATAGTTCATGCTCATGCATAAAATGTCATACACATACACATAAATAGTGAAATTTTTCTGCACATGAAAATAATTGTACATGCATTAATTGACATTTTTCAGGTGTATTTTCGACCGAGTTGTGATTTTTTTGGAATTTTGTGAATTTTGAATTTATGTATATTGGAAATTTTATTGATTAGTGGATTTGCAATATTTTTAATTTTGGTGTTAATTTTTGGAATTTATAGAGTATAATGGAAAATAGAAAAAAAAGTTATAGAGTTTAGAAGTTTGGTTTTGGTGAAGAAGAAGAACAGTGAATGAAAAAGAGAAGTTAGAGAAGTTAAAATTTTGATCTGATATTTCCATGAATAATCTGTACTGATCTAGGCAGATTTTGATAAAATGGTCTTCATAAAAGGTGTAGATCTTTCTTTTATCTTTCCATTGATATAAAGTTCGTAATTTTTGGAGTTTTCGATCAAAAGTTATGGAGTTTGGAAGTTGAGTTTGTGGATTCTGTCGTGGTTTGGAACAGTCTATAGTGTCTTTAGTATAACTTGCAGAATATCAAACCAAATTGCATGAAACGAGTTGCATTTGAAAGTTAAGACATAAAGGAATAATTGTTTAGAAGAAAGTTTAGCCTAAATCCTTCGTTTTCATTGTGCAAATGATTGGGTAAAAGTGACCCGAAATTCTATTTTGGAAAGAGCTGGAGAAAATAGAAGAGAGGAAGAAGATGCAATTTGTAGTTGAGTAGGCATGACGGTGACATTGCTTGTGTTAGTAGTGTGCCCTAGGCTAATGGACATTTGTGATTCATGTATTAACATTATGATTTGTTAATAATATATTAT
>JANZLC010000005.1:23161266-23173496 GCA_026413385.1 Erythroxylum gracilipes
CCATTTATGCCTTAAGTCTTTTGTCCTTAAGTGTCTTGCCAACTATATCCTTGAGTATTCTAACATAACACTTTCTTCCAGAAAAATCCCCCATTGTCTTAAGTTTCTAATGCCACCAAAAACATTCCATCTAAATTTTAGACATCTTAGGGACTGAATTAGATTCCAAGTTCTTCACACCATTTGTAACTCCATGTATCTATTTTACCAAAAATCAAAGATCATCTCATTTGGATCAATAAAACTCCAAAAATCATCAAAATACCGGAAGTGTGGTAGGTAGAATAACACAGTTCATATCCTTTAAGGACACACTCACTGTACCCGTCTCACTCTTTTCACTTAATATCTCTCCATACATTTCCGATAGCTTATATTTTTGTAGGAGATGTAGAGAAAAGTCTTAGGAATCCAATGGTTTAAGAATCAGGTCATTTGGAGGTCTAGTGAAGAAGTTATGGCCAAAATACTCCAACACGTTTATACCCTCACTTATAATGTATATGCCTCAGTACGAATGCCATAACGTTTACTATAGATGTCGGATTGACTTTGTTTATGAACCATTGGAAAGAGGACTTCGAGATCTACAACTTTTATGAAGACCTCAAAGGCTAATTCTATCGTCTTACTTCTGAATCGTCTCACTTTGTCTACTGTCTGCTTTTTATCGTCTACTTTCTTCCGTCTTCTTTTTATCGTCTGCTTTTCTTCCCAGAACATATCCACTTGTAAAAATAATAACTTATGACTTTGATGTCCAAAATTTTCATAATATATACCTTGGAAAGATAAAATAAATTTCTATAATTTTCCAGAAGGCAACTTTGCTAAAATATACTTATATCAATCCCAAATTTGCTCCTAAAGTCCAAAGACGAAATCTCCATCCATACACTAACATACTGCACCTAATTCTTAACTTCATGACAAATTTTGAGATTATTAGAGATAGAATTAAAATTCAGTGTCTTCATACGAAATGTAGCAAAACATCTCTAGTTTAATCCAAATCAAGAATCATCTCGTTTGGATGACTATAGAAAACGTGGTGGCTAAAAGACTGAAACATACTCAGTCAATATTTTCCAGATCACTGCCAATCTTGTTTCTAAGTCTTTCCTTAACACCTCTCATACCAAGGTTACTCTTTCTATCCCTGCTACTCCTCATTTTCAATATAATAACTTTTAATATCCATTATACCCAGAATTTGTCAATGAATGCATGTACCACTTTTTTTTATGCAAAAACGTTCAATCTTTATATGTATACTAACATGATGCATGAGCAAGGGAATGCATTGTCTTACTTTCTTTTTTGAGCTCACATGTACTGAACTTTCGGGTCCTAACCCTTAATATGGGGATGGGATGTTACATTTCTCCCCCCTTAATAAATTTTTTCCTCCAAATTTTCATCCGATTGAGTAATAACCAATGACCACAACTGATAACTCAATAGGTCCTTCTGATTCAGCTATCACGCTATCTTGATCATTTCATTGAATATTCACAAATCTTTTAACCTATTCACATATTACATATCTTGAATCTAAGACCTTTTTACCAGTAACACTAACTCATAAAATTTTCATACATACCAATTCATATAGCTTAACTAATTCTTTCTCTAAATCTGAGCACACCTTGCTAAGGTGGTACTCACAAAAACACTTCATCTCTCTCTTGACTATTCACTTCTCTTCCATGTTAGTACATTCATCTCTTATGTCCATTTCACTACATCCGGTGTTAGTCCACCTATCGCACTTATCTTTCATAAATCAATTTACTCTTATTCAGATTCATCTCACTCACCACCAGTTTCTTGAATCAATTATGGTCTTTGACTATTGGTAGCCACTTTTCATTTTAATGTAAGGGTGAACAACCCCTTACTATCATACAACACTTCATAAAGCACTTTGATAAAGTCACTATGATAACAATTGTTATATCTATAATCAATTGGAACTATACATCAATCTCATATTCCTTTGAACCCCAAAACTATAAGCTTCAAGCCCTTCCCCAACAGTTAGAACCGTTGGTACTTCAAACATGTAACCACTTGTTTCTATATCCTTAGTAACTAGAAAACACTTTTAGTGCATTTCTACTAGGTTGTCAATCTTAGGTTGTTACTTAAGCTTCTATAACAATTCCTTTGTTTAATCACCTTTGCCGAGTACACATACTTCTTATTTCAGTCACCACATAGCATTTTTCCAATTCCACTCGAAAGTTCAGATTCAATTTCAATTCTGTTAGGGGACTCAAAATTCTGAATTCTTAGTTCTTAGGCTTTCTTACTGGAAAAAAAATTGATCTAAAATATACTTCATTTTGCCCCACATTCTACTCAACATTCTGCACTCTTCATTGCACTAGATTTGGTAACCTCAATATCCGAATTTGCACTATTTCGTTATTGAATTGTTTGTTCATCATATCATATTACATCCTACCTTTACCAGTATAGCACTCATTTGTACATTCCTTTTCTTGTACATTTCAGAAATGACTTGGCACATCTAATGTCTCCAAGACTGCAAAGCGATTTCTATCATAACACTTTTAAACCATGTATCAAAATCACTCATAAAACCTTAGTTATCGTTATGCATACAAAATCACTTTATGTTGTTACTACATATTGTATCGTAATTTCTAATATGACACTTCACCATATACTACACAATTTCCAAATCCAATTGATATGCTTATCATCAATGTCATATTCCTCAAATATTCAAATATCCCTTTTTACTTATCAACCACACTCAAAATATCATCTATGATCATAGTCATTACTTGATACAATTTTGCTTAGATCATTTAAATCTTCAATATCATAATGCCATTGGGGTATTGTTAACTCCAACAGCTATTACTCAACATTTTCATTGAGTCCATAATTGGTTCTTGCAATTCCTTAAGTGACTAATTCCTCAATGAAGATAACATTATCTCATGTCATTTTCAGTTCCCACCTAACTCCCCTTTTTTCTAATGATTTCCTCTTTTCATTCAGTTTCCTTTAATTCACGTCGGTTTATTCAAATGCCTATTCATTCGCACTTGTTCCTCCACACATTTCAATTTATTTGAATACTTCACTTTCAGATTCAATTTGGATCTGCTGAACATATGTACATTGACTGTAAGGTAGATCTATATTCTCCTCACATTTTCAATATTGTCACCGCGAATGTAAAATCCACTCACATGGTTGGATACTTTACATTAGACAAAATGCATACACTCTCAGTAGCATATTCCACTTCCTATGCCTTAGTCTCCACTTGGGCTATGATTCCATTATTCACTTTTGATTTCTTACATATTCATCTCCAATTTGTTCTTCAATGATCACTCTTAAATTGAATCATCTAATCAACTTAACTCAATTTAGGGAAATTCTTCTTTGAAAGAAGATTTCTTGCTACAATTATCGATACTATTCATAGAATCCTTATAAATCCACTATTTTCCATATTTACTTATCATTCATTCTTAGTACTTCAAAAAGATCAATTTCAACTATACATCATATCTCAGTAGGATCAATTTATGCCATAGCTTACATGATCAGAACATCCCTTGTAATGAAGTTTGGTGAGTCACTAAATAATTTCATTTACTCCATTCCCCTGTCAAATATCACCAAAATCATTACATCTTATCTAGAGATGTATTTATATCGATTCCCCACTTAGTAACTTATACTAAGGATACTTTAATCCTATTCAATTCTAGATAACTCTTCTCTTTTTGTGACAGTCCTTGATTATGGGGATTATGCCATAATCGTTTCCTTCTTCTTTCCTCAAGTTCATCACATATGAAAAGGTCATTAAAAATTTCAATTCTTTCCCAATCGATCACTGTAAGTACTCTCACATCTTACTCTAACCCATCTTGATTGGCACTTATTCAATAAGTCACCGATCACTTCCTATATTATCTCCACACATATTATTCACATAAGCTTAATAGTTTCACTTGTCATGGTGATCCCACTATTAGATGTGCACTCGCAATGGCAAATCAACTTAAACTCAATAACTTTTTCATATATTGCTATCATCATCACTTCCATTCACTTCATCTCACACATATATATACTCAATCAATTTATAATTGTAGGGGCATAACCCATAGGAAGCTTAATCATACTGAATCAGAAACTCTTATATCGATAATCACACAACCACTATAAGTCCAACTTCAACCTTTCAAGGTCATATCAACTTGGCTTATAAACTTTCATCCTATTATTTCTACTTATATGCCTATTTTTCCTCAAACAATCCATGACAGTGTATTCACCTTTATATCACATTCGAGGACATATCACCAAAACATAATATCAATTTCATATTCAAGAATACATCCACCGATATAATCACACTGAATCTTTATTTGTTATATCCATCCATATACTATTTCTTTTCCCGTATATATATATTAGGATGAAGGATCATTTCCATCCCATATCGACAGGGGAGGAGAACGAAGCACTCCTTATAAAAGTGTGGAAACCTTCCCCTTGTGGACGCATTTTCATCCCTTCTCTACGGGTCAGAAGGGGAAAGGCAAAACCATGCGGGTCGAGGCCAAAAGTGGACAATATCTGCAAGTGGGTGGACTGGGCTGTTACATTTCTGCTGATTTGTGTAAGGAATTCCTTAATGATTCAAGCAATATAACCAACTAGCATAATTTGACATAGTATAAACATCTACTACCTCAATGGATAGAATAAGAAGATTTTCACATCTTCCTAATTGGTGCATTTTATGCAAAACGTCAGTGGAATCCACTGAACACTTGCTTTTATAGTGTCATGATGTAGCTCCTCTTTGGAATGAGACATTGAGATTATTTAATCTGGACAATGCACCTTAAAACTGGATTGAAATTGTTGATTAGAGCATTGGATTAAAGCCTACAATTGAAGGAGACAAATGAACATAGTAACATTATCCTATCTAGTGACTAGTATTTGGGATGAGAGAAACAAAAGGATTTTCTCCAATCTAAACATGAACAAAGAAGTCCTTTTTAGCTCAATATATAACAAAATTATACATCACATCCTTATTTACATGACAAACAAAGATTTAGTGATAACATCAACTGTAACTGGTGCATCTTATAAGATATAATATGCATTGTAGCTACCTAGATCAAGCCATCAAGCTAGCTCCTTTTATATAGAAGGCAAAGTTGATAGTATTTTAGCTTGCTTCTACTTATAATGTTACTTGTAAAAGCTCAATACATTCTTTTTCTTTCTTTAAAAAAAGTTTGAAATTCATTTTTTTATTAAATTTGAAATCAATGTAATTAAATTTTATCCATTAATTATAAAATTAGATCAATTTAAGATTTTTTATCAACTTTATTAAAAAAAAGTGCTTATGATGAGTATAAGAGTTAGGTTGACAAGTAACCTTGTTATAGACTCTTAATGTCCAACAAATTATCGGGGTTGTATTAACTAAGGCTTGCCTTATTAACTACCTTTTTCATAAAAACATTACATTTTATAAGTAGGCCCAAAACATTGACCAAAATTTAGACATGGTATTAAATAAGCACCTCTTCCCGTCTTAATATTCTTCAATATAGTTTCAAAATTCTCATCTTTTTTTTGTAATGAAGAAATTAGTAGTTGCTATCTTTTTTACGGCGTGTTAGGTAAATCTTTGGTAATAATCTGCACATGATAAATTATTATTTAATTAATCAGTGACATAAAATTAAACAATAAATTTTTGAATATTTTTAACTCACTCTCTAAGATTTAGATGGGTTCATGGAGTCAAGAATATTCAAATACAAGACCTAACGTTTGGAGGTTTAAGATGACATTCCCACCTCTTAGAAGGAAATTTTCAATTTAACTTAAAAAGACTTTTAGTACGATCTAGGTTATAAATCTAGTGAGGGCGTCTTGACAATAAAGTTGGTACGGTGCGCATGTTAAATAATAGATGCTTTGAAAGCTGAGAGCGGGCAGTTAATTTCTTAACTTTATATAGAACCTTTGTTCTTAAACTTGGACCGGACCGGTCGGTTTGATCGGTCCGATCGGTAATTGGTCGGTGATTCGGTCCAATTTATCCTTCAAAATTGGCTATAAATTGACCCAGTTTGAACCGGTCAAAACCGACCAATTGACCGGTCCGACAATTATTTTTTATTTTTTATTTTTTATTTTTTAAATATTTTTAATATTATATATAATTAAATATAATTATTGTATAATTATTACGTCACACTGGTTGGACCGATAGTTAAACCGGTCAAATCAATAACCAATAAAGCTATCGATTTAATGACCGATCCAAATTTCAGAACACTCTAGAACAAACGAAATACGTTAACTAATTCAAACATCACCAAATCCGCTAAAAGAACCATTCAAAAACAAAAAATCCGCTAAAAGAAATTCCTTTGTAACTTAGAAGCTTATGCTTATCAGAAAGAAAAGACAAGGGCAAGCTTCCTCATCCGGGTCCCACTCCCACCCACCGTACCTGATACCACGCATAGACAAGATTTGAAACTTCCACGTCACTTGCTCCTGTCTGTCCTATCGTCCGCTAACATTCCTGATGCTGTCATGTGCACTCCCGCACTATATAACTGCCTCTTGGGACTTTTCTGTTTCTGTTATCAAATTCTGTTGAAACGCTCAGCAGACACTGCATAAATACGACTCCTCTAACTTTCCCTCTCAAAAGCGCGTTTTTTGTTTTCCCCCATTTCTCATTCAATATATTCATGTTCTTTGCCATTGCTTCTCTCCTCCTATTCATACAAAGATTCTGTTTTCAACTTTTTTTTTTCATTTTTCCTTTTTGTTTTCTCGCTTCCCTGTTTGTTTCGCCGTAAAACCCGCACGAGCTCTCTTAATTTGATTGCCAAAATGGAATTCCGTAACAGGATCTCCACTCATTCCGGAAACTTTAGAGAACTTAAGCAATCTGTTCGTAGTTTGGTTTCTAAAAGGTTCGCTCGCTTCTTCTTGTTACTTGATTCGCAATCAACGTCACGTGTTCACCATTTGATTATCATGATTTTGCAGCCCGAGAGCAGCAGCAACTTCCGATGCGAAGTCCGAGGAGGTTTTGAAGGAGTTCTACATTCCTGATTATATTATTGTGCCTGGCTCGAACGTCGAAGAAGATTCTACTTCTCGTCATGTACCTTCATGTCCTGTGATTGTGTTCATCAACTCGAAAAGTGGGGGGCAGTTAGGTAATGAGCTTCTCGTTACGTATCGCTCTCTCCTTAACAAGTACCAGGTGATGATTCTTTAACTCGTCCGCTAAAAATTGGCGTACTAGTCCTTGATAAGATAGTAATACATGAAAGCGTGATTTTGTAGGTTGTTGATTTGGGAGAGAATGCTCCTGATAAACTGCTTCGTGAAATTTATTCAACTTTGCAAAGATTGAAGTTCAACGGTGATGAATTGGCCGCACAGATTGAAAATCGACTACGAATTATAGTGAGTATATGTGTGTGGGCGTGTGTATGTACTAGTTGAATGTTAATTCCATAATGAACTGGTTTTAATTCAGATCAAGGAGATATTCGTTTAAAATTTCACGACTGATATATTCGTATGTAATTAGGTTGCAGGGGGAGATGGTACGGCCGGTTGGCTCCTCGGTGTTGTTAGCGATCTCAAGTTACCCCAACCTCCTCCAATTGCTACGGTGCCTCTGGGAACTGGAAACAATCTTCCGTTTTCATTTGGTTGGGTAGGATAAATAATCGCAAGTTCCTTAGCATATGGTTGAGCATTCTAACGATATCTATTGTTTGATCTGTCTTATTTGTCCACCCTTGCGTAGAAAATTAGCAAACTGCACATTCATATTTAAGCCATTGCATGGCTAAGGAATTATTCATCCTATAATCTTCCTTCCTTTACCAATCCAATTGAAAAAAGAGAAATTGTGGGTTTAGTAGATACTTATCTTCTTATTAAAGATTAAAAAATCTGGTGGTAATTAATGCCATTAATCTTCACTGTCCTCTAGAAAAAACTCTTGGTCTCTTTCCTTCCACTAAAACTAAATGTATTAATAGACATTGCATGCAAATTTTATATTGAAATTTTACTTAATTCTTATAATTAAAAAAAAATGTTGAGTTTGTATTTAGAGTTGTATCTCGCAGCATCTGTGTACTTTCTCCTTTTCAAAGATCGTCATGTTCAAGCTAAAATTAAAAATATGAACTTTTTTTTTTTGGAGATATTAAAAATGTGAAATTAATTGTTTGTTTACAGGGGAAAAAAAACCCTGGTACAGATCGTGTATCTGTGGAGTCATTCTTGGAACAAGTAAAGAATGCAAAGGAAATGAGAATTGACAGGTAATACATTCACTCAAAAATCAAGAACTTGGTTTTTAGAATTGATAATAGGTTGAAAAAGTTAATCAAGCAGTTAAGATGAAGCAGACAAGTAAAAGTCTCATAAAACTTGTGACTGTGGATTTTGTCTTAACAAAATTTGTTTTGGGCTGCAAAGGCAACTTTATCTTATCAACTCTTTGCTGACCATGTTGTTTTATTATAAAATTTATCCTGTCATCTCATTTTCAAGGTCAACTAATTTCTGATGCTATGTAACTGCGCAAACTTTGATTCATGCTGACTAGAGTAGTTACTTGTTGGAGCATCATAGGACTCTGGCTTTATGAATTGATGTAAAAGATCAAAGTTATCAATGAAGAAAGTAGTACGGGAAGATTCTGTACAGTTCAGGATGTTAAGAAACTTGTTAAAACAAGGTGTATGTTTAATGCCCTTTCCTCCGATGTATTATCGTTCATTACTTCACCCTGGCTAAAAATATTAAAATTCCATATTACATCTGGCATTTTGGTTTGTATGATTGATTTCTTCTTGTTAACTGAATTATGCCTGCTGGTAGCCTAACCAGGTTCGTTTCTTTTCAGTGGAATAACTCTTGCACTTTCATTGAGTTTGTTTTTATATAAATAGAGAAAGGATCATTGCCTGTTTGGTAGAATTCTTGGTGTTTTTTCTTTTCATGTTTGCATTCTGGTAATTGGTAATGCTCTTTTGGACTCAGCTGGCACATTATCATGAGAATGAAGTGTCCCACAGAAGGTTGTTTTGACCCTATTGCTCCTCTTGAACTACCTCATTCGTTACATGCCTTCCATCGTGTCTCTCCAACAGATTCACAAAATTTGGTAAGTTGTACATATCCTCATTTTGGTTTTTGAACATTCTCAAAGAACATTTATGTGACAGTTAGGCTCTGGATATCATCTATGGTGGAAAACTGGATACTTAAATACTTCTTAAAATTCATGTCATTCAAGTTCAACCAATTGTTGATTTTTCTTTAGACGTTTTATTTCACTGTGGTTGGGACAGTTATATACCTACTGACAAATTTCCTTGCACTTTTCTCAGGATGGCCACCTCACTTTTCGTGGGGGATTTTGGAACTACTTCAGCATGGGTAAGGAATTCTATAGTCTCCTTAAGTAATTCAGACAAGTGCCTTATGCATTTTACTTTGTACATATAAGATGAGAAATAACCATTCATCCTTGCGGAAATTTGTGAAGTCCTAATAGTGAACATCTGAAATTTTCAACCTAGCCTAGGAAGGTATGGAAATTGATGCAAAAGATTATGTTTGGTTTACGACCATAACACTGAGGATATCCTGTTTCAGTCAGCATAGAGAGCTTCTACAAGTTCTCTTAATTTTAAAAAACTTTTGAGATTCAGTTTACTAAATGTAATGAAATAGATTAGTTTGTTAGGTTAGTTTCATGAGGTACTTAATAAATTAATGGCTATTAATTAGACCCTCATAGTTGTCTCTTTTTATAGTTAGTAACTAATAATGTTACTTGTATTATTAAGTATGTTGAAAGAGATAAGATTCTCTGTATCTACCTACACCAGATTTTTGATCAACATGTCTGAAATGCTATTTTTATCAACGAACTATTGCCCCACTACTATCCATGCTGATTCCTTAAGGTATTTGCTTTTACATTTACAGGAATGGATGCTCAAGTATCTTATGCATTTCATTCTGAGAGGAAGCTACATCCAGAAAAATTCAAGAACCAGTTGGTTAATCAGGTTATTGGACATGCATTTTGCAATTTCTAGTGACCAAGATTCAAACAAACTTGATCGTCTATTTTCACCTTTTGTTTCTCTTCTAACTATGAATTCTCCTTATGGCTAATTTTCTGCATTGTGTTCTTGGAAGGATCAAAGACCTAAGCAACGTTATTCTTCAATTAATTGTAATCTAATTTATATACAAGGGAAATAAGATAGAAAATAAATCATCATTTTGATGAGTTAAAAAAGTTCCCAAGTTTCCTTCCTAAGATAATCTTTGAAATCCTAGTCAAGTGTCTGCAAGTTAACTTTAGGAGAAAGAACTTCGATGGTCACTCATTTCATGTCTCTTTGTTTCTGCCTTATGGCTAATTGTGTTCTTGGAAGGATCAAAGACCTAAGCAACGTTATTCTTCACTTAATTGTAACCTAATTTATATACAAGCGAAATAAGATAGCAAATAAATCATCATTTTGATGAGTTAAAAAAGTTCCCAAGTTTCCTTCCTAAGATAATCTCTGAAATCCTAGTCAAGAATCTGCAAGTTAACTTTAGGAGAAAGAACTTCGATGGTCACTCATTTCATGTCGCTTTGTTTCTGCCTTATGGCTAATTTTGTTCTTGGAAGGATCAAAGACCTAAGCAACGTTATTCTTCACTTAATTGTAATCTAATTTATATACAAGGGAAATAAGATAGCAAATAAATCATCATTTTGATGAGTTAAAAAAGTTCCCAAGTTTCCTTCCCAAGAAAATCTCTGAAATCCTAGTCAAGTATCTACTAGGAGAAAGAACATCAATGGTCACTCATTTCATGTCTCTTTGTTTTATTTTATCTTGTGGAAGATAAGAATAGACAAAAAGGAGCTAGTAAGTGTTAGACCTCCAATTCATAAAGTGTATTACAGGAGGAAAAAGGGGCAAAATAGGGAAATAGTAAATGACGTTGAGGTGGAACAATCTATTGAGGCAGTTACAAAATAACTACACATGGGAGAGAAAGAGGGGAGGATGAATGGGAACGACAAACAATCAAATCATAAGAGGAGAGTGGAAAGAGAGAGGGAGATTATTCTAGAGAGTTGTAGAAAGTGGTGGGGCATTTTGCCTAAGAAGTGGGGTTGTAGCTTAGAAGGAACTCCAGCGATGTTAGTTGGTCTTCTTATTTCCAATGTTTACTGTCTGTTATTTGAACATTGAGTTGAATAGCAATATTTCCATTACCAACATTGATTTTTCCTTGTGTGTCTAAGTTGATAAATTAGATATTAGATCTGCTATAGGGATTGTTTGTTGTGTGTATAGGGAGAATATTGTGTTTACTGAACTATGAAGGAAGAACCTAACAATAGGGCATTCATCTAAGAGTATTGATTTCTCACTCTATTATCAAAAAATGATAGGAGCTAATTTGACTTTCTGTTTCTAGCATTGGCCTGTAGAGTACTTATATGAGCAGTAATTTTCTGTTATATTACTGTTAATGTAAAACATGTTTGTTGTTTTCTTATACTTTTCATATTATGATTCCATTATCATTTTTCTTGAAATGTATGCTTAGGAATTGATTTCATTATTGTCTTCTTTGCATCTTTTCTTGGTTAAAATTTGTAGAAAAAATGACACTTGTTTTCCTATTTTTTGGGTGCACCAGAGTACTTACTTGAAGCTTGGATGTACTCAAGGATGGTTCTCTGCTTCCTTATTTCATCCTTCGTCAAGGTGAGCCTCTCCATAGATGATTCTAAATTTATACTAGCAATCTAGAGATGAATTGTGATCTTATTATATATTATTTAAGTAACAACAATAACAAAACTAGAGGCTACATCCTACTATTCAAGCTATCTCTACAAGTCTAGAAAATATCATAAGAAAACCCACTTTATTTCTTTGATTATATGTAATTTATACATGAGTATAATCTATTCTTATACTACTAAACTACTGGATTTTTGGTATATACTAACTTATCATATCAATAGTATATCTTATCTACGATAATTATCCAACACTCCCTCTCAAGTTGAGGAATAGATATTTATCATTCCCAACTTGCTTAGAATTGTCTCGAAT
>JANZLC010000005.1:23178546-23188652 GCA_026413385.1 Erythroxylum gracilipes
CCCTAACTCAGAAGTTCATAACAATGTAGTTAAATGTGACAATGTAAACTACTAATCCAAACCACACATTGAATGTCTGACATTTGATTAAACTATAATCAAGTAGTTTCATTACAAGTTACAAATCATAGACGTAGGCATTCATAAATCATAGCTAAACTACGGATTAAGCTACTCCCCTTTGAAGCTCATTGAACGCTAGCTGTCGCTACATCTTCAAGAGATAAGAAATGCCTAACCACACATTGCAACCGGAAGCTTCACAATTAGGAATGAATCTAAGCTACCCATGGTGGAATTCGGTGATGAAATTGGAAAAGAAAACCTATGTAAAGATTCTCCCCAGGGAACCCGGGAGGGAACCCTGGGTGGTGAGGTCATGAATTCTTTTGTTCTCTCTTTGCTCGTCTGTCTCCTCTCTCTGTCTGACTGCTCTCCCCTTTCTAATGGAATATGAGTCAATATATATGTCGACACTCTCCAACTTATCTGAAAATATTTTTCTTCTCAAAACAGGTCGCTGGGTCGGGTATGCACAGTATGAGAATTTTCCAGTTTTAGTCCAGGTGCCCGATTTTTCGCCGCGGTGACAGGCAAGATGTGCCGCGACGTACGCTTTCTAGATCCTTCGCCGTGGTGAAATAATTAATTTACGTCGAGACAAGCTTTTCCTTCATTGTGCACCGTGGCGGTATAATTAACTTTCGCCGCGGTGAAACAAGTCATCTCATGGCTTCTATTTCTTTGTTCCACTTTGGTTATACTCTTCTTGAGTTAGCTCTGCTCTCCTTCAAATCTGCAATGAAAAGTAGAAATTTGTAATATCAATTGTCCTACAATTTAAAGGAGTGTAATTGTTAATTAATTGTGACAATTTGATCATCAAATCACATCAATTCAAAACAGGTACTCTTAGGTCAAATTAAGCACAATATCCAACAAAAAGAGTCGAAAAGTAACAAAAACCATGAAAATGTCAATAAATAATATAGCAAACTTGGGTTCAATCAACCATTCTATCAGTAATTGACTCTAGACTTTATATACACTTAGAGGTGCATGACACTAAGGTGTCATACAAGGATGATTCCATCCTCAAGTTCTGATAGGGAGGCATAGACCATATACTTAGTTATGGCTTATATTCAGTGATGCATACGTAGGGCCGTTCTTAACGTTTTATAGGCCCTAGGCAAAGTATAAATCGACACTATATAAAAATGTAAACTTTAAAAGAATATTTTTATTTGTTAAAATTTAATATCCATACATAAGTGACTCAATTTATAAGTCCACATACTTAACAAAAGATTAAATGATCATAACATCAGCTAATAATATCTTACAAATGTTAGTAATAATAAAATCACTAAAAATAGTAACAGCAACAACAAAATAGTAATAGCAGCAAAAACAACAATATTAGACTGTAAAACATTAAGAGAATTGCACTAACAAACACACAGATGGTCATGGTTTATGGAAAAAAATTTCTCCATGCATTTTTATATTCAAAATCATTAATAATATTATCAAGATTAATATTGTCTAACTTATCATTCTCGATACATGAAATAGCAAAACTAGTCAACCTTTCTTGTGACATTGATGACCTCAAGTAAGTTTTCAATAATTTTAACTTTAAAAAACTTCTATCAACTGATGCTATAATCACAGGTAAATTCAATAAGCAATTGACATATTTGGATAACAATCTGCAACTTTAACAAATTCTAAAATTTCAACTAATGACATTAACTCATTTGGCTAAGTTATTTCCAACACTTTTAATTCAGAAAAAAGATCATCTAAATCTACATCCGACACATTATGATGAGAAAAAGTTGCTATAAATTAGTGCAACATTCTCTTAATTGGTTATCATCCAATGACCTTAACTTCTTTGAATCAAATATGAATAAAAAATATTTTCAGATGTCGTTAATTGTTCAAATCTATTCTTAAATGAAGTAATTACCACATCAATAACAACTAGAAAGTGATTAATTCTGAAAGAATCCTCAGCTGATTATATTTCTCCATCTTGATCAATTTCATCAAATTGTCTTTTCCTAATAATACAACGTCTAGTTGGAAATGTAGGCTCTACATTCATCTCATGTGTAAGACTTTTGGCAATATTCGAAAATACCATCATACCTTCTAATTGCTTTATGGTAGCGTCAATGCACGTAGATTTAGACTGCAACTTTTTACTCACCATGTTAATAATGAATAAAATATCATACCAAATAACCATACCAAGTAAAAAAATCAAAACTCTCAAGTACGTTAACCAAATTTTCCGCTTCACTCTTTGACTTAGAATCATCACAAGATCTAGATAATTTCTTCAAAGCCAATCTTATTTGAGGAGCTTGAAATCTAATAGCTTTAACCCTTTTTATTCGACTCTCCTAACGAGTGTTAAATAATGATTTCATGGTTATACCTAAAACATTATCAAGTAAAACCTTCCGCCTTTTAAGATAACTTGAAAATAATGCATATATATGTTGTACAACTCCAAAAAATGAAACAACTTTAATACAAGAATGTGTCATATCACTAAGAATAAGATTAAGATTATAACAAGCACATGGCATATATAATGCTCTCAAATTTATTTCAAGTAATTGTTTTTGAACCCTTTGGTGTTTTCCCTTCATATTAGAACCATTGTCATAACCTTGACCCCTCACATTATAGACATTAAGATCAAGAGACCTAAAGGCATTCAATAATTCATTGAAAAGTCCCAATCCAGATGTGTCATCTATATTTAAAAACTTTAAAATGTACTCCTCTATTTTATTTTTTTAATTTGATATATTCGCACATTGTACTAACAAATTCATTTGTTCTTGATGGCTCAAATTTAGGTTATAATCAAGAATAATACAAAAGTATTTCGCCTTTTTAATGGTGCTTATGTTAGAACTTCTAATACTATAGGTCAACAGAAAAATCAACTCATTTTTTAATTTTGTGACCAAGATAATAATGATGAATTTTATAATTTTGAATGCTTCTAACATGATCTTGCATTACTACATCAAATTCAGCAATCATCTCAATTAATCCAAAACGTTATCATTGCTATCCTAGTAAAGTTTTCATTGGATCCTCAAAAGGCCAAATTATATTTAACAAGACATCTCACAACATAAACTATTCTCAACAAAACTTGTCTCTAGCATTATTTCTCCTTTACAATTTCCTGTTGCAAGTCTTTATCAATTTTTTGATTTTTGGTCAATCTTACTTTTAATTCTTTCTAAGTCCTCATGTTAGCCATATGCTCAATAATATTCTCATGTTCTTTAAGTCTCTTAGTGTCTCTCACTAAGATGCTTCCAATCTCTAAATCCATCATTTGTTAATGCAATTTATTTGCTATTAGATTTGAATAACTTACAACAAGAACAATATACTTTATCTATATGTTTATAGTAAATCAACTATTTTCTATCGCTAATCTCTTCATTACTCAATTTTCTAGAATAATATAAATATGAAAAATGATGAGAGCTATTGTCTAAATAAAATACAAGATTCAATTCTCTTATAGGCCCTTTTTCAACTAAAATGTCTCTTACTTTATTATTAAGATTATCCAAATTTCTAGGATCACAAATATCCAATATAGGAATTAATTGCTCATCTACCCTTAAATTTTCTAAATTGGATGCATTTGGTAGATGATCATGCTCACTCAAATTAGTAATATCCTCATGAATATAAATCGCATCACTTAAAATTTCGTTATGTTGTTTGAAATTACCTTTCATGATTCTCACTAGAGGAGCCTACTCTTTTAATAAATTTATTAATTGCTCCTTTTTGGGATTCAATTAACTAGTCTACTTGTTTTCCTTTTTTCTTTTTTTCACTTCTAGACAAATATTTTTCAGGCAACATCATATAAACCAATTATAAGATAATTAGACTGAAAAAAGAACAAAAGCACATATATAGAACTGGAAGAAATATGTAGGCATAACAGAACACCGATAACTCAATAATATATCACAAAGATATATCAATGGTATTATATCCTTGACAGAGGCAAAAAAAAATAAAGATTAAAATTTAATATTCTACATTAAAAATGAACAATAAAAAACAAACTTTGATTTACTTTTCACCAACAACAAAATCTAATTTTGATTTTCAAGTAATTTTAAAACATCAAAAACTAACATTGATTTATTTTTCACCAAAGATAACAGATATTGAAATTACAATGGATCTAATATTCATGATGATGATAATAGGTCAAAGAAAAAGAGAAATTAATTCTCTTTTTGACAATTGAATTACAATATATCTATTGTAAAAAAGAGAAATCATTTTTTCAAACAATAATGAAAGTTTTCAATGTAACTATATTATAATAAATTAAATATTAAATAAATTAAAAACCAATAGAGTGAATATTTTATTTTGTTTTTATATCATTTTTATGAATGATATTTTCTTATATTTTATTAAAATTAATAATTAAATATATAATATAATATAATATAATCAATTTTAAAATCTCAAGTAATGATGGTTGTTGGATTAAAAAACTAAAGTTTTTGTGTTAATTCTTTAAAAAATAGTGTTTTTATGCGCCATGTACTTCAAAAATTCATTGCAACTATTATTCTTGTTACCGTCAAAGTTATACAATCCACTAAATTAGCATTCGTGAAAAAGTTAAACATGATTGAGTGAATTGATTATTAAGTATTATTGTATTTTTTCCATTATTCTAGTGTTATAGTAACTTTTCTATTGTCAAAGATACCTCACCCCCTTTGATTTTTTTTTATACAAATAGATTCCTTCCTAAAATAGAATTATAAATAAGAATAAAACTCCCTAATTAGTGTCGATCAAGCTCCCTAATTGGTGTAGGACTTATGCATATTTTCTTATACAAGATATAATCATGTCCACAGTAACATTGTCAAACGTTGTATGAATGATCAAATATTATTAGAGGAGACAAATTAATTATATTGTATTCAAGTATTTAGTAAGTTAAAAATACAAAGAAAAAACTAGAAAATTTATCTTTAAATTATCACTCAGAAGTTTGAACCATGAAAATCTTTTGTTGTCAATTATTGGGCTAGGGTATCTTAGATTCATACGCTAATGGAAATAAAAAAGCTAGAGAGTAAGAACTATAGCCAAATGCTTGAAAGAAATTTATAAATAGATTAACATAAAAAGTTAACGTTAAAACTCTTCAAAAGAATATAAAAGCTAACATTAAATTTGGAAGTTAAAGTGGCACTCTTGTCGAAACTTGAAGAAATTAAATTTTAAGAGTCTCTTCCACTAAAAGCCATTAATTTTGACTAATTTTGTTCATTATGAGGATTAGAGGGTGGGCCCTATTTTACTTTTTATGACTAATATGAGATCATTCATTGTAGCGCACAGAGTTGGGGACCTATTTTGTTGTAAGTTTGGTGACTTTATGATAAACGGTAAGCCCTATTTTACTCTTTATGAGGGTGGGCCCTAGGAAGGCATCCTTCCTATTCTTGCCTAAGGTCGGGCCTAGTAAATAGGAGTCAGGCCCAGTGTAGATTGATAAGCTGTAGTATATTGAACATCATATATTTGGTCTATCTCCTTTAACATCAGAGCCTACCATTAGCCTCGACATGTAATTTATCTGTGGCTCTCAATTTAAATCTCACACTTTTATGTCATAGGATTTTTAGAGGGAAAAGGCTACACATGGGAAAAGAGAAAAAGATAAAGCTCTGGTGGTAGAAACTAAAGGCTACTAAGATACCACATCTAGTCAATTCCTAAGGAGTACTCTGTGGTCATATAGTTTTGACTAAAACCTAGGTTTTTCTCAATCCATTAGAAAATCAACATTGAACTATATTAGACTTGGACAAAACCCTTGAAAATCAAGCACAGAGTAATGCTTCAACAAGAGAACAAAGCAGTAACCATGGATGTGTATGACCTATATAGTAAGTTAAAAACTAAATTTACAACCATGAAGATCAAAAAATAACGAACACCACTCAATATATATAGAAGAAAAATATACTTAATCATATGCAAGCGTCCACAAAAAAGAACTCACACAACCTATGTAAAAGATGTTTCCATAAGTTTTAAAGAACAAGTCAAAAACAAATAAAAGAACATAACTCAAAAAGCATAGGAGTAAGACATGTAAAGAGTGAGTTTAAACTTTCTTTTCTTACCTAAGCCCCTTATTACCATTTAGGGTAACTATCATTTGAACTTTTTCTTTAAAACTTAGACTTCAAATCGAAAAAAAATATGTTTAGACGCTTGACTCCTCCTCCAATGGGTTCCTCCCTTTACCCTTAACCTCTTTTCCTTATAACCTCCATCCCAGCCATAAAAATCAATATGTTCCTTTCTCTACTCCTTCATCTACTCAAAAGAGTTGGAAGTAGGTCATTAGATATGTAACAAACCTCTCTTTTCACTATTGTACTATGTAGGAGACAAAGGGAAAAACTATCATTGCTCATAAGATCAAAATACTTAGAGCTAGAGCTGCTGCCTAGGAGTCTTCCTTAATTGAATTCTTCATCAGTTCTCACCCTCCATTTCCTATAATCTCAAATTGGGCAAAAAAGGTTTGGAAGAATAACGAACTACAGGTTGTTCTCCTTATTAAAGATAATTTATTAATTTTCTCATTTCTTTCTCAAAATGATGCATTTAAAGTGATAAAACAAGGTCCTTGGCATCTTAGATAGCTTCCAATATTCCTATAAAAATGGTAGCCAAGTATAAATTTGAGCATAATTAATCAAGAGAGCATTCCATATGCGTCAATTTAAATAATCTTTCATTAGAATAGTGAACCAAGGTTTGAGCTTGTTATCTAGTTACATTGGCAAGCAGTTATTTCAAGATGCAGGGAAGCAATGGAAACCTATAGGGAAAATCTTTAAAAAGAAGGATTATTACAAACTAATTGAGATAGAGGCATATGATGTGGAAGAGAAGCAGGTGAAGTAGTAATTGATAAACAATAAGGTACAAAGTCAATAGCTCATTGAAGATGTGAATCAACTGGAAGTTTAGGAAGTTGTGAATGCAAATGCTATCAACTTGACTCGGGATAAGGTTCCAAACTCTCCTAATGATACAGGTATGTTGAATGACATTACAAATAATCTAGAGGAGAAAAATAGAGAAGAAGGAGACATTGTACTTGGAAGAAAGGAAAATAAGGTAAAAATAGTTGACCAGGTAGGAAAGGAAGGTGATGTTGTGCATGGCAAGCTAATAAGTTACACATAAAATATGGCAATATTAGACCTAATGTATAATTCCTCCTTAAAAGTCAATGAAGAAGGATTTCAAAGATCTAAGAATATGAAATTAGGGAGTAGAAATAGAGCAAAAGCTTCAAATGTATAGCCATTCTTATTGTTGGACCCTAGATTTTTCTTGATGAATAAACATGATTTAAATTAATTTTGAGGTCTTGATAGATTAATTTATTTTGGAGTTAATTAGCATGTTAATGTGAGTAAGATTATGTGACATAGGTTAGTTGAATTAAGGTGTTAAGATGGTAAGATTGCATAAGGGGCATTGTGGGAAGATCACTTAAGTTGGAAAGTCTTATTAAAGGAAGGACAAGGTGGACTTTTATCAATCATTAAGGGTAAAATGGGCAAAAAGAAGTATTCTTTTCTTCCAAAAGTGGGGGAAAAACGAAAATGAAAAGGAAGGAAGTGAAATAACAAATCAAAGAGAGAGAGAGAGAGAGATTTCAGTGGTTGAGAGGAAAGAAGAGAGTTGAGCTAGGGTTTCATCTTTTCCAAGTCTTCTAGAGAGATTTAGAGGTTGTGCAAGAAGGGAAAAAGGTAGAGGAAGATAAGATCTTTCTTTTGAACCAAACATCTCTTCATCTGGTGAAGGTTCAAGGTAAGATCATTATTAATCTTTTAGATTTTTGGAAGGAGCGCAAACTGTTTTTAGTTCATGAATTACATGTTATGTGAGTTAGTCCCTTCAAGAATGTCATGTGTATGTTGATCAACTTAAAGGCTTCTTCCACCTGCCCACTAGTGGCATGGAGCTCCTCCATGGACTCCCTCAAGTTTACGACTACACAGGATCATTATGTGGAAATGTATAGTGCGTCATATTCATGGATCTACCCAAACCATTTTGATATGCTTATGTGCTCATGATAAGTTGACAAGAGTAATGTATACATAATTTATATAAACGTGAATTTTTGCATTAGAAATGACTATATAAATGGTTTTCCTTGTTACCGATTATAAAATTGTTACCCACGGGTTTTACGCTCACCCTCATTCTCCTCCCAATATCTAGGTGATGAGTAAGATATCGAGTAGTCAAGGGTCAAGGCATCACTCTGATCTTTGTTTATTTTATATTTGAAGCAAATCTTATAAAACAAGGCTTTAGTTTCATTTTGAGTAAATCATTTTTCATATATCTTCTGTATTTTGGGATTTTGAGATATTAATGTATTTGTGGCTTAAAATACCCACTAAAGCTTTGTAAAACTATTATCTTTTGATTCTAATGGAATATGATTGCATTTTTGCTCATAATTCTCAAAGTTTTTCCATTGTATTTTCAAGTTTACATAAGGAAAAATTCATGTTCTAACTTCAGGGAAAAATATGGGTTGATCTAAGCTGAATTAGGCAAAGTTGTCTTCTAGAAAGTTGTAGATTATCTTTCTAGCTTTCTAACGGTATATAGTATGAAATTTTTGGACATTAGAGTTAAAAGTTATGATCCTTAAAAGTGGAGACCCTCAGGAGTATAGATAGTA
Organism: Erythroxylum gracilipes; assembly: GCA_026413385.1. Lineage (NCBI taxonomy): Eukaryota > Viridiplantae > Streptophyta > Magnoliopsida > Malpighiales > Erythroxylaceae > Erythroxylum > Erythroxylum gracilipes. The sequence continues at coordinate 23,187,377 of JANZLC010000005.1, forward strand.
TCGTCTATGAAGATGTATCATCTATGATGATGTCATATCGTCTGTGATGATATCATATCGTCTGTGAAGACGTATTGTCTATGATGACGTATCGTTTGTGATGATGTCATATCATCTGTTAAGATGTATCATCTATGATGACGTTATATCATTTGTGATGATGTCATATCGTCTGTGAAGATGTCGTCTAGTGATGACATCATATCGTCTGGTGATGATGTCATATCTTCTATAGTTAACTTTCTGCTTCTTCTTATGTTGACCGAAACTTCTTCTGCGCACTATTCGTCTGATCCTTTCATCTGGTCCAATTTTATCCCTCTAGATGATAGAACCTATTTTTGAGGTCTTCATGAAAGGTGTAGACCTTGAAGTTCTCTTTCAAACCATCCAAAGAACACCTTAATCTGATGTCTATAGAGAAAGTTATGGAAATTTTCCCAATTCATTTAGCCCATCGTCTGGTCAAATTTTAACCCTCTCTATGATGGAATCTACCTTCAAGTTCTTGAAATTTTTAGATCTATGAGTCTTCTTGCAAACCTTCCAAGAATGATCTTAATCTGACATCTTGAGTGAAAGGTATGCTAATTGTCCCAAGATAGGTGCAATATGATTAAGAACAAAAACCTTGTTTGATTCTTTCGGCCATAACTTTATTGTGGGATCTCCAAATGAGATGATTCTTGTCTCTAAATAAACTAGAGAATAGAGCTACAAACATTCTAAACAAGTCTTATTGAAATTCTAGCCTAAGGTTTTCCAAAAATCTGTTTGGGAATAAGGGAAATGAGTTGTTTTGATGTTTGTCCTAGTGTGGGCACGCCACTCCTATGGGATACACGTTCGGATGTCACGTAAGACGTCGGGATAACTCGCAAGGGCCGGGTGTCTAACACTTATGGTATCAGAGCGACTAGGTTTGGTTTAGGTACAAGTTTGGGACTAGGTTAGTCTAAAACGTGAAATGAACATGTATTGTTTTCAAGGAACAACTTGCATTGTTTTGAATTGTTTCACATGATTTGAAATTGTTTTATGTTATTTAAATTGTTTTACATGATTTGAAGTTGTTTTACATGAAACATGAGCTAAAGGTTTTTTAATGTTTTATATTAAAGGAGTGAAAAATGCCGCCTCGAAAGAGAACTCGAGGAGCTATGACTCGATCTAGCTCTAGCCAAGTGATCGCGGCTCGTCGTTCGATCCTAAAATCGATCCTTGGAAACCGGTCAAAAACAATTAAAATTCCAAGATTGCAGTATAGACTGAACCT
>JANZLC010000005.1:23191409-23205756 GCA_026413385.1 Erythroxylum gracilipes
TCAATTAGTGGCCATTATTTCCTATTTTTTCTGCTTTTGAATTATATAAATCTATCATTGTATTGTGTTTTGTTTAAGGTGAAGAAAATCCTATTTGTGTTTCACGCAGTATCTTTCTTCTATTATCTTTCTTTCTGTTTTGTTCTTGAAAATTATAACATCAGTATTTATCTTATTCTATGTTAAGAATGACTTTAAAAAACAGCTGGGGAGAATTGAAGAAAATGAGTTTAAAATTTTATAGAAGAAATAAGAAGGAAAAATTAGTCAACCACAAGCCTTATTTTAGTGGGATAGAGGATGGAAATTGAATTGACAATAAAAATATTAAGGGTTGAAATTTAGATTACTTTAGGATCCTTACTAAATAAGAAGTAGTAGTAATATAACTATATTATTCTAGTTTTAGTTAGTAGGACTTAAACATATATAATTTTTATTAGAATAGGATCTAAATTTGTTAAGAACTCTTTCCTATTAGAATAAGGGTTCTAAGATCTTCTATATAAATGTGCGTATCCTCAAACTTTCAATAACAAGTTATTTTGAATTTTTTCTACAAAATTATGTTTTTAATTAGAAGGTGATGCTTTCTTATAAGAGTAATTCTTAGACCTAATGGTGATTCTTAGTTTCCTACCCTCCCTCATTTGTGTTCTTCATTAAATTCCAACAACCAGAACCCTAAAATCCTAGCCTAATATCAACTATACTTCCTAATTTGTGAGTTTTAGCTACTAAATAGTATTTCTTATGATTGTCATACATCAATTTTGTATTAGAGCTTTGGTTTACAATGGTGACATATAGCATTCTTCTTTATGGCGTATAGAAGAATACTTAACAACTAAGAGCGAGATGAAGTTTATTTGAGAATTATCAAAATATTAGACATTAATGACCCTCAATCATAAGTGCTCCAAGAACTAGTCCAAAAAACAACATAAGATTTATAAGATCAGTATTTGTCTTACTCTATGTTAAAGAAAACTTCAAATAAGCCAGGGAGAATTGAAACAAATGAGTATAAAATTTTATAGAAGAAATATGGTAGGAAAAATTAGTCAACTACAAACCTTAATTTTTTGGGATGGAGGATAAGAATTGAGTTGAAAACATAAATAATAAGGGTTGAATTTCATATTATATTAGGATCCTTATTAGATAGAAAGTAGTAGTAAGATAACTATGTTATTCTAGTTTTAGATATGTTATCCTATTTAGTTAGCACTTAAACATATAGAATTTTGATTATAATAGGATTTAAATTTGTTAGGAACCCTTTCCTACTAGAATAATAAGATATTATTTATAAATATATATATCCTTAGCCCTTCGATAACAAGCGGTCCTAAATTTTTATACAAACTTGGGTTTTTATCTAAAAGGTGGAAAACTATCTTTTTAACAAGCTATCCTTCTCGAAAATTTTACAGTGGTTTATAACCAACCATAGCAAGTTCCTTAGTGGTGATCTAGCAGTGTATCTCATTGGAATTGCTAATTTTTTATGCTTAATTTAGAAGGAATGTAATGTTAGGCATTTCAAGTAACAAGTGACTTATAATGCTATCACCTTAAATCTCACTCTTACTAGCATAAGAGAACAACTACTCCTATGTAAAGATTTTAGTCAACTGAGCTGGAGTATTAAATAGGTATAGAGACTATAGTAACAAAGTCCCACGTTCATATACAAATCCATTGTAGCTACTAACTAAGTTGGTGTTAATATTCATTTCCCAAAGGAATAAAGGATGGCACTGGTATAATTTTATCGACCATGCAAGTTTTGCTTTCAAGAAGATTCTATAATGAGCTTAAGCTTACCTTATTAGATGGCAAGGGAAGTTGGTGAAGTTGAAGCTTGGGAGTAAACTATCGCATGCAACTGGTTCTCCCTACTGGGCCTCCTACTGGTTTTGTTGTGGGAAGATGTCATCACATGCCAATAGGATTGTCTACAAATGTGCATGTCTTCCATATGTTAAGTTAATAGCTTGTATACTTGGTTAATAGTTTGTATGGATACAAAGATAGTTCTCCTAAGTATATTGGTCGTTGTTTCCATACATTGGATGCTACCAAAATGTACTAAACTTTGTCTATATTTTCAATGGAAAATTGTAACTTTTCCCAAAACAAAAGTGAGTTATAAGCATAAAGGAATTTCATGAAGATAATGGAAGAACCTTGAAGAAGCAAGAAGAATCAAAGACCATATCTGAATAATAAAGATAGAGTATAGGTATTAGGGTTCTAATGCAAATTAGGGATTAGAGATACCCGAGGTTAGTTATAGGGAAATTAAAGGAAAAATAGGGGAAATGGGTTTATAATTAACAAGTTAATTCTAGAACAAATCTTAAATTACTATCTTTATTACACGTTAAATGTCATATTGGCATATGACTTTATTTGGCATGCCACGCAGACCAACATAACAGGGATATACTATTAAGTAGATGGAGGCATGATATAATGAGCCTTTCTAGGGCAAATTGTTCTATTTTAAGAACGTTATAGGGGTAAACTAGTACTAGAGATAATGATAGGGGCCTTCTTAAAACTTTTGTCAAACGTTGAGGGGCCTTTTTAGAACTTTTGTCAATTTTTTATACATAGTACTAGTATTATTTCTAAATAGTAGTGGCATCTCTTATTTAAGTTGTCGTTTTTTTGTATATGCTTATAATTTTTACAGTATAGAGTAATGATAGTTAAATTATTGGGTTAATATTTTTTAATATAAATAATTGTATTTTTTGTACATTGTACCAAAACAAGAAATACTTGAATTAAAACATGAATCTAGGTTTAGAACAAAACCTCATAAGGTTACAACTAGAGTCTTGAATCTGCTTAAATCAGAATATTTAGATTTAGCCACACACGAGTTTAGTTCCAACACAAAAAATAGAAGGAAAGATGAAAGATTAGGAGAAAATTACAAAAATTTGAAAAAGAATAATGTGTGAAAATGGTAGATGTGTTTTTGCATTTTTTTTCTTACTTAAAGCCTAGTCTATTTCTATCTTGCAAAGATCCCTATCTAAAACAAATCCAAATTCCTACATAATACAGATGGAAATAAGTTTCCTAATTGAATTTCAACTCTTAAAGTAAAACTGGCATTAGATGTGATCTCACCTTATCTACTGTATAAATCTGTCAAAATTTTCCAAAATTCATGATTTTGACTAAGAATGCTCTAATTTGATGCAACCTCTACTTGTCACCTCCTAGAATAAAACAAATGTTAATTTTCCTATTTAAAGCCCAAAATATACTGAAGAAAAGAAATAATTCCAATTAACATAATTGAATAACATCTTATCAACCCTCACTACCAGATAGGGCTTTGCTCTCTCCTGCTCCTTGATCTTAACCCCTCTCTCTCTGAAAAGATAAGCTTCATCGACCTTCTTAATAAGCCTTATATACCTCAACATATCAAGGTTGGCAATAGTCATCCCTAAAAGAGTGTGAAAACTACCTAGGTTCTTTGCCAACTTGGACCAGTAAGTACCTCCACAGAGGGTTGCTTTCTTCCTAGTGCCCATGTGTTCCAAAAATTTGGCAAAATAATAATCTAGATTACATCATCGTCACTTTACTTTGCACTACAAATAAAACATATAAACAAGATTCATGACATTATTGCTCTCCCTCCTCTAGACAATCATATACGTAGGAAAATATCAAAGAGAAAAAGGATATGAGTACTCTTACTATTTGATGGTTACTAAGCTTATCAAGGAAGTCAACTATCGCTCTTATATAGTATATTGACTCAATATACTTAAGTGTATAAAACTCTCATTGTATCCTAAAATCAAAATCTTAATTAAATTTACATCTTGAATGAACTTTATTGCATTTCTCCTATCCAATTTTGCATTCCAATTCACCCTAAAAGTGGTAAGAATCTTAAAGGTTAGCTCTCTATATGAATGTTAAACAATATCAAAAAGTTCTCCACCAAAAATCTTCTATAAATCTCCTCAAACCCAAATATAATCCTAATACAATCCACACTTTTATTTGATTTAAAAGGTTAGCTCTAAGATAGACATACCTTTTGTAAAATATGGCTCCTCAAAGGTAATCATTGGATGTTCATTTAGAGTCATTTCCCATAATTATGCTTAACTACTTAATGCATCTTGAGTGACTTTAGCCTTAACCTATTTCCTGTGGATAGTTATAAATTCAATTTTGTAGTTGGATTAAGTGTTGAAATGTGAAATTAAGTAAGGAATAGTCTAAAACACAAAAATCTAAAAAAATTAAGTTTAGCATCCTAAATTGTTAAAAATCTAGATTTAAAGGTGAAAAAGTTGGTGAATATTGAAGAAAACTAAGAGAAAATGTTGAGAGTGGCTTGGCTATGAAGTTAGATTTGGCTTGTGGGTATTTGAATATTTTAAGAGGAATTGAGAGAAAAATTAAGATAGTAATGAAAGTGAGACTCTAGTAAGATCCCCTATGTTTTAAAATTTTTGCAACATAGCTATGCAACAAACCATCAACCATTTTGAGTAAAAAAATTTTGGGACATAAATATAAACCAAACTATCAATCCTATTGATTTTGTTTTTTTTTTTTACATGTCCTAGGCATAAACATATCCTTAGGCCATAATTTTCATCATCTCATACACAACCTAGGGAATAGGCGTGTCCTTAAGCTACGAATCCTCTTGTATCTTTAAACATGTAGATGTAGTTTAGAAGACGAGTGTGTCACAAATTGTGAATCCTTCTAGAAAAAACTCATATACCAATATAGTTTGAGATATGAACATGTCCTAGGTGGTGTTAATCGATAGAATTCAAAGCATACATGATTTTTCTTTACATTGACATGTTTCTAAAATGTTTCATCTCTAATACTCTTCAGAGTTTCTCCTTGTATCCTTAACTATACAAATGTAATACATAAACAAAAAAACAAATAACCAAGAAAATATATAAACCTATCAAATAATATAATGAAAATAAATTACTATCAAATGTAAAACAAATATCCTAATTATTGGTCCATAATGTCAAAAATAAATATAAATATACCTAAAAATTTGTTTAAAATATTATATTGCTTCCTAGGAAGCAATTCTTTATGATTATAGCTAGATTCTTTCCTTAAACTTGATTAAATTTTTATGCAATGTGGTTGGTCCCTTTTATCATTACAAAATATGACATTCAAAGGGTTATAATCTCACATCTTGACATTCTTCTTTTCTCTTACCCTCATTTTCACTTGTTTTGGTCCTTGACTTCTTCCTTAATGATTTCTTACAAAATATTAGAATAATTAGCTTGTCTTGAGTCTTTAATAAGTACAAAAGACATTGCAGAAAAAAGATGTCATTATGACATTTAAGAGAATAAGTTGACCTTATTAACCAATTATCTTTAAGTATATAACATGTAAAATATAAATTGATATAAATACAATTATCATAGGAATAATCACGGTGTTGATTTTATTTAGTTCTCATATGAAAGTATCTCTTAAAAGTACTAATAACATCTCTTTGTTTCAAACAATAATGGTTAATGTTCATTAGTCTCTTTGCTTGTTTTCAGTATTCACTTTTCTAGTAAATTTTCATTGCAATTCAAATAAAATAAAATCCTCTTAGTGACCTATAATACTAAAAGAAGATTATCATTTTCATAATGACATGTTTCTTTTCACCAATAATACTAAAAGAAGATTATCATTTTCATAATGACTTATGTTTCTTTTCAATAAGGGGTATAATATTTAATTATCTACTTTGATTTTAACAAACCAAAATGTTATTGTAATGATTATAATATGTAACAGATTAAAGTACCCATCTAATAGTTTTTTATTAAGTTTATAGACCAATGAAAACGCATATTGATCACTTTTTCCTTAGTGATGAACATCAATTAAGAAGGAATCAAAATTAGGTCAGCTATGTTTTATAGGGAGAAATGTTGCCTATCAAATAAGTGCATAGTCTTAAGCTAATGGTGACAGAGATGAGAATGCTACGTTGGATGTGTAACCTTACTAAAAGAGATAAGGTCAAAAATGTAATGGTAAGAAACAAATTAAAGGTGACTAATATTATTGAAAAATTAAGAGAGACAAGGCTTAGGTGATTTGGACATGTTAAAAGGAAACACCTAAATGTTTCAATGAGAAGATGCGAGAAGATTGTACTTAGAGACTTTAAGAGAGAGAAAAAAAAGGAAGACCTAAGAAGAATTGAGGGGAGGCGATCAAGAATGATATGGCATTGTTGGAATTTACCAAGGACATGCCCCAGAATAGAAAACTTTGGCATACTAAGATACAGATAAAGGATCTCTTTATGAGAGATCTTTATAGTTCTCATAGGTCTTTTAGCATTTTCCTCTTGTATTTAACCTAAACTTTTAAATATGTAGTACTTATATCTTAGAAATTTAACCAAAAAATTTTCATAATTAATCGTATTATTATTATTATTATTAGCAGCAGCAACAGTAGTACTACTACTACTTATTACATATTTTATTTATTTTATTACTTTTTTTCCTTTTTTATGTGAGTCATTTGAAAATAACTCTTCTACTAGTTAAGGATAATGTCGCGTATTATTGGACTTCCTCAGATCTTAGGTATCAATAAAATTTTTACGGGATTGTTGTCATTGTTGTTCTTTATACAAGAGTGAGATTAAACAACTTTTGTCTTAAAACATTCACCGTGGAATTTAAAAATAAGTGAAATTTTATATTTGGAACAAAATATCTGGGACTGGGAGACTAAGCATTCGTTAATGTAAGACCTTTATTACTTCTGAACCGAGATATAGGGCTTATTTTTTCTTAAACTTTTGATTAAAATAATAATATAATATGAATATTACATGCGATTCAATCAAATATTAATAATATAATAATTAAATTTCATATGAAATAATTAGATTAAAAAGCTTTTTTGGCCTTTCATCTTACTACGTTAGGTTTTTTAGTAGAAATAATAATTCTAACTCGTATTTGGTATTTCAACGTGTGGTCCACTAATCGCCTTTTGTCAGCCAACGTCACTGGCTACTGCTTACTTGATTACATCTCAAGTCTCAACCTAAAAGATTTGGATATATATATATATCTGCTTTCCTTTATACTTAAAAATAATTATTTGGTTTGTAAGATTTATAAAATTAGATTTAAAGGCATTATTCATGTGATGTGAGACTGCCTATTATTCTTGAATAAATGTCGGACTTTGAATTATATTAAATATAAATTATTTATATATAATTATTTTTCCTATTCATATTTTACAAATTCAAGAATAAGATATTTGTGGTAAATTTGATTTAAAATAGTAATTAATATATAAAATATTTTCGAAAAATGAATTGCCTGATTAAATAGGAATTAAATAAGTTAACTCCGCCTAGTAATTACCTTAACTGCCCAACCAACCTAAGCCAACGAACGCAGCCGACATGTGTAAATGCCTTGGCACTGACCAGTGCTTCATTTGACACCTGTGTTGTCCCCTAATTACCCTCCATAGCCACTCGGACTCCAGAGCAACGTTGAGTTAGAGTGAATAAGTGAATCTTAGTTCCGAGAGTTCCATCCCAATCAACTCTTCTTTACGAATGAGTAATTACTATCTGATGTTGACACTTTCCAGCTCTTTCCATATCCCAATTCCCATCCAACAACAGATTCTCTTTTGCTTCTCTTGTCATAAATACATATTATCGCAACCCGTCTACACTGCAGACAACAAATTTCTAGATATACAGAGACTAACGGTGCATGGCTATCGTCAATAAGCAGAGGTCAACCGGTGACGCCAAGCTGTTCAGGCTGTGCCCCTTCTGGCAAGCGCCCAGCAACTCGTCTTCGCCCTCTTCTACGCAGAATCTCAACACCAGCCGCCCCGTCGCGGTTGCTAAGTCCCCTTCGACCGTGTCCTCCGTCGCCAGATCGCTCCTCCCTGTTCGAAGAAGGCTCCGACTTGACCCGCCTAACCACCTTTACTTCCCCTGTACGCTTAGCGCGTTGACTTTTCTTTCTTGGGTCAACTATTTTCTTTTGATATTGATAATTGGAGAATTGCGGACTAATTTCTCTGGCGAAAGTCTGCGGTTGTTAATTTGTTGTGTTTCTGTGGGTGCATGCCCGTGTTTGTTGTAGATGAACCGGGAAAACAGGTGAAGAGTGCAGTCAGGATTAAGAACACTAGCAGATCCCATGTTGCATTCAAGGTGCCTGGAGTACCTTTGATAATCATATTACCTTCAGAGCATGTTATGGTTTGTGCTGTTATTGAGTGTTGATATAAGTTGTGTGTCAATCATTGGAATATTTAGGAGCTTAAATTTAGGGGATGCTTTAGATTGGAAGTTATGATTCAGAAACCTTAAGCTATTGGATTGCCAAAGTTTATGTTTTAAAGCTCTACAATAGTATGCCACGTAAACTTGTTGTTTCCTGGGTTTTGTTTCAGTTTCAAACAACTGCACCAAAAAGCTGTTACATGCGCCCTCCGGGTGGCATCCTTGCTCCAGGGGAGAGCCTTATTGCTACTGGTAAGCACATGATCGTTGACTTTCAGTTTCGAAGTTTTTTGGTGGCATTAGTTATTCATTTTGACTTTGACTTAAAATTGGATGACAGTGTTTAAATTCGTGGAGCATCCAGAGAATAGTGAAAAACATATGGACCAAAAGAGAAAGGTTAAGTTTAAAATCATGAGTCTGAAAGTGAAAGGAGGTATAGAGTATGTACCTGAGCTGGTAAGTCATTTGGTTTATACACACTAATTATTAGTAAGGATTTGATGTATCTTGGTTGTTTGTGGTATGTTTCATCTTTTGAATAATGCTGTTGTGGAAAGTTCTTTAGCCATGCTGAGGCTTTCCACCTATTATCTATTTTGGAATTCAAGCTACAGGCTCTGACAGCCATGAGGGAAACAGAGTATTTATCTTACCGATGCAATTATTGGAGTACATAAGGGTTTCTGATATGTTAATAAGCTTGAGACGCTGCCAAATTTGTTCAAATGAAGAAGTGATCTGTAATTTAAAATGAGATTTTTCCATATCAATCTGGCTTAAAATCAGCTGAACTTAAACTTGTATTCTCATTTTCTTTTAAAGTTGTCATCATAACTAAGGAGTGCTGGAAAAGATCATGCAACAACTGAACGGATTCATTATCAGAAGAACCTTAACCACAAGCAATAGTCATTGAAAATTATGCTGGATAGTGTTATTTTCAATCCATTTATTCGATTCCTGTTGCTTCTTTGAGTTATACTGGTGGATTAGGTATAGAAATAGTATGATCTTTAATTTTATCTCTAATAATTGTTTCTCATTTGTTCTTGATCTTACTTGAATAATTGTTGACCTAGTAACATACATCATGTTTCTATTTGTCAAATTTGTGTGAGTAGGCAATTCATGTCATCATATTTAAAAAAGAAAGAGCTATCAAGGTTTCATTTTGCAGTTTCCAGCTTGATTTTGTTGATAGTACCAGTTTCTTTGTGGTTTATTCAATTACTTGTGGTCACAGTTTCACAGGAAAACTCCCACTCCCAAATTCGGTGCTAATATTTGCATCTTCTATGCATGTTCCTATGTTTGTGGGCGTGGCATATATTTTTTTCCTTGCTTCATACTCTGTCATTTTTGTAGCATAAGTTATTATATTCTATGTTGCTGTGAAAATATGAAACATTGCTACACTGAGTTGACCTCTTAATCTTTCAGTTTGATGAACAAAAGGATCAAGTAACAGTTGAGAGAATATTGCGAGTTGTGTTCTTAAATTTGGAACGTCCTAGTCCTGTAAGTCAATGTTAGGTATGCTGTTTCTATTTCGGTGTAATGTGCTTTATGCAAGTGGCTGATGACATTAGGCGCCTTTTGTAGGCACTTGAGAAACTGAAGCGTCAGTTGGCTGAAGCTGATGCTGCTGTTGAAGCAAGTAAGAAACCTCCACCAGACACAGGTCCACGCGTTGTTGGTGAAGGTCTTGTAATAGATGAATGGGTATGCATTAGTCCTGTGTTTTTTATATGAAATTTAATCTTGTTCCAGTAATATAATTACACATCATTTGTTACTATGAAAATTTCAGAAAGAGCGGAGGGAAAAGTACCTGGCTCGACAACAGGTTGAAGCAGTAGACTCATCATAAAGTTTCTTGCTTTTACTGCTTCTCCCAGAACTAAGATGTTTGATTGATGCCTCAAAATTTGTTGGTTCCCTGTAAGGAGGGGAGCTGGATGCAGCATTGTCTGTGAGGCCCATGCTGTGAGAAATATTCCCCTACAATGGTCATTTGTTTACTGGGTGAATAATAAGCAGAGGTGGGGGCTGCGCTTATCCTTCCTAATTGTAAAGAATGAATTTTGTTCTATGGTTAAAATAAAGCAAATACTGAAATGATTTTGTATATTCCTAGGACGGACTGGTTCTCCCACATGTACATGTTTTACTACGTATGTAGTTTGAACCTTGTGCTGCTATGGTCGAGTATCATGATATTTGTTTAAGCGCATGTCCCACATTCGTTTGGTTATTCACTTTTACCTTTCAGTAATGAATTCTTATTCGGATCAGTTTATCTTGCACTGTACCAAAGTCATTACTAATTTCTATTGCCAAAGGTTATCAGGACCTTCAAACTTTCTTTTATTTTTAGTTTTCTGATTATAGCAGCTGCTTCGCTGCTTTTACAATTCTAGTTATTAGTCATGTAGGCTGCTTGCTCTTCATAAATAGCAATGGCCATGATTTTCTAAAAGTCCCCCTAGTGTAGGTTCAAATTGTTCAATCTTGAAAGTTTCAAAGTCAGCTAGGCGATAGATGACTAAATTGTAAATGTCCAAATGTCTCTACTAAATTATAAATTATTTTGCGTCAGGTCTACAATTTCGTTACAGGACCTTCTCGTAGGGAACGTGAAGTCAACCGACTCGTTTAAGGACTTAGTCACCAATTAATACTAGCAAGCTATATTCGCAAATCCGTCGTAGTCTAGTTGGTTAGGATACTTGACTCTCACTCGAGAGACCCGGGTTAAAGTCCCGGCAATTGGAAGGGTAGTTTTTTCCAAAATATTGGCTGGTGCACTCCATTCACACGGTAATCGATGTCCTCTCTTCTCCAGATAATCAGGTTAGATCTCTCAACTCTCTAGTTTGAGGCATTAACGAGCTATTCACTAGTAACTGGATTGTTGTTCATTGGCATGTGTATCGAGAGAGCAACAACTGCACCAACTGACTTGCTAACTATGCAAGATATTTTGCATTCGGTGTCACTTATTTTGACACAACACGTAATGAGTGTCACGTAATCCTTTTAGAGGATTTATTGGAACCTGTCTATCCCAACAAGCTATGTAATTTTGGTTTTTTTCTCTTAAAAAAAAAGTCTCGGCAACAGAAATCGAGAATTCCTATATTCCATTTTATATCGGTGTAATTTTTTAAATCTGAATGGTGTGGCCTCAATTAGTCCAAAGGGCAAGTGCGGTTGGTGTGTTAGTAAATGCAATTACAGTCAATCAATGTATAATATTATTGATTTATTTGATAAATGTATTCTTTATTTTATATGCTTTATTAATTTATGTAACATTTAATACAAAAAATTGCAATCATGATAAGATAATAATTATGATATTCAAAATTGAATTTAAACATTATTCATAAATAGTTCTTAATAATAATTTCATCAATATAGTTTGCTAATAAAACAATAAAACTAATGTATGTTATATTTTTTATTTATGAAAATTGTAATTAATTTTATAAATTAAAGTATTGAAATACTTAAATATAGATGTGTATGCTTATTAAAAAATAACTTTAATAAATTGACCCGATTTTGAGGATTGTAAATAAAACATTACTTGTGTGTGTTATATCCTCATTGTAATCGAAGTATAATTCATTCTTCAACAAAATATCTCATATAAGGATTACTATATTTTGATATTATTTATGACTTATTATATTTAGGATAGGTCAAACAATAGTACTTAGATATAATATAAATTATATAAAAATAATTAAGTAAATTAATAAAGGATTCTTTATCTTAAAGTAACGAGAAGGAATATTCTATTGACCTTTGTTAAATCATGAGAGGTTTTAATCAATATTTTGATGATGACAAAATATAAGTACTGCTAATAAACATATTATTTTGGTGAGAAAGAATATGAGAATAAGTTATTGTCATAAACTGTCAATAAAAAGAAGACAAAGTTTGCAACTTACAAAGAAAAAACAAAGTCAAGAATAAAAGAAGAATAAGGAACATCAAGTCATTCTTTAGTTTGTCATATTAATTGTAATCTCAATTAATCACTTTGATGTTTTAAAAGGCTTATTATCAATGTTATGAATATTGTACCGATACCGATATCAGATTTGGTTCTGGCATGGTACTGTACTGACACCGGTCAATATCGAGTACTGTTCCGAATAATTTTTAAAATTTATCAAGTACTTCTTGATTTTTTAAAAATTCCAAAACAGTCTTTCTATATATCGTACTATATAATTTATAGTTTTACACAAATTTTGTCTTCAAAACCATAATAATAGAAATTTAAAATAATAACCATTTATTTATTTTCTTAATATTATTTTCACATATCCACATATAAATAATAACCACAATTGTTATTTAAAGAAAAATTATAAAGTAAATTTATATTATTAATATAATCAAATGTATACTAAATATAAGAGTGTAAATAATATAAATTAAAATATGTTCGTTCATAATAACTAATAATTACAATTAAATCAAAAATAATACAGACGCTGTTAATTTTTTTATTATAATAATTCTTAATTTTGACAATAAAATAATGTTATCATAATTATAATTATAAATTAAAAGATACCTTTTGTCATCTTAATTATATTTTCTAAATTAATTAATTAACAATATATTAAATTTTACAATATATATTTTATTTCAAATTTTATTAAAATTTTTAAATATATATATATATAATGAAAAGAAATCCATATCTATAAACCTATAAAGTTAAAATTAAAAATAATAAAAAAATTAAAGTGAATTTATATTATTAATATAATCAAATAGATACTAAATATAAGATTCTAAATCATATAAATTAAAATATGTTCCTTAACAAAAAATAATTATAATTTAACTAAAAGTAATACAAACACCATAAAAATTTTATTATAATAATTCTTAAATTTGACAATAAAAATAAAATTATCAAAGATAAATGACTTTGTCATCTTAATTCTATTTTATAAATTAATTAATTAACAATATATTAAATTTTATTCAATAATTAAAATCTTATAATGAATTTATATTATTAATATAATCAAATAGATTCTAAATATAAGATTCTAAATCATATAAATTAAAATATGTTCGTTAGCAAAAAACAATAATTATGATTTAATTAAAAGTAATACAAACACCATTAAAAATTTTATTATAATAATTCTCAAATTTGAAAATAAAAATAATATTTTCAAAGATAAATGACTTTTATCATCTTAATTATATTTTATAAATTAATTAATTAACAATATATTAAATTTTATTCAATAATTTAAATTTTACAATATATAATTTATTTTCAATTTTACAAAGTTTTAGAAAAAATATAAAAATAATGAAAAGAAATCCATATCTATAAACCTATAAAAAAAGAGAAAGAGAGTAGCTCTGCGTTGGGGTAGGAAGGGGAGGTTCTAAGATTTTTTTATTATAAAACATTCCTCCAAAATTTTTAAATTTATTGGCTAGTACCACCAAAAATTATTAGTACCGACTGGTACTGACAATTGGTAATTATATACCTAGTTTCGCACCATTTTTTTGGCCAGTATAGTACCTTCTGACCGACACGATAGGAAACACATAATATTGTTCACTATGTATAAACATTTCATTTTACTTCATTGCATCAGTCTTTTCATTAATCGAGAGGCATTGAAGCTTTTGGTTTTAATAGATAACACCAGTGTATTCACTATTCACTATTCACTATTCATTATTTACTGTGCATCAGTCTATTCACTATTCATTATTTACTGTGCACTATTCACTATTCATTTATTTAATGTGTACTATTTACTATTCACTATTCACTATTTACTATTCATTGTTTACTATGCACTATTCACTATTCACTCACTGTTCATCATCTTCAACCTTCGACTTCCGACTCTGCAACTTCTTTTTTTTCATTTTTCTTTCTTTTCTTCTCAATTCTTTTAGCATCTTCACTTTACAACTAACCTATTTAGCAAGTCTAACCTCTCAGAATCA
>JANZLC010000005.1:23205856-23226912 GCA_026413385.1 Erythroxylum gracilipes
CTAATTTATGTAATTTTATTATATACAATTAATGTGTAATTTTTTAATAATATTTTATTTGCATATATTTAATTTTATCTATAATGATAATTAATTAATTTTAAAATATAATGTATTATACTATAATTATTACACATAGCAGTATTATTACAAAAAAATAAAAATAAGATAATAAAACCAAACATGTTTTTGTTTTCAATTTTTTATTACAAATCTCAATTAAACATGTTTTTGTTTTCAGTTTTATATTACAAATCTCAACCAAACAGGTTTTCGTTTTTTAAGAAAAAAGAAACTAAAAATAAGAAACAGAAATAAAAAATAACAACAGAAAAATAGAAGTGGAACGAAACGGCGCCTTAAATTTAAAAAGTTCCTTAGCAGGTTATTGAAAATAATACAAGGCGTTCTATAAAATTAAAACCAATCAAGCTCGCATGGGAAGAGTGATTAGTTTGAAGTTCTTGCGTTAAAATTTATAATAGATTGGGTTTAGATTCTGTCGTCTGAGACGAAGCATAATCTCAGGCTTAACTAGAATTGGGCCTATACTATCCACGCATACCTTAAAATCTCCCTGAGTAATAATATAAGGTCTATTTTTAAATATTAAGTCAAGCTCAGAATGATATGGATTTAATTGGGTTGATCTTTTGTTTCAATTTAAGCTCTTTAGGAACCCTAGATTTTAACATCCAGTATCCACTACTAAGATCTAAACGCGAGTTCACAAAAATGCTCAACTTGATTTTGCATCAAAGATGAATACTGCATTCGAATTGTTTTAACAGTTCCTTGGAAATCATATGGTAAGCTTGGACAAAATGCTCCTCAAACACATGAAAATTCGATTCGTTGGAAGGTGTTCGACAATGAATCTTACTGTACCATCCGCTTTAGATTTCTCCCATCCATCGATTGCGACAGTGTAAACCATCACATCTTGTGCGTGCATTATTCTATTCATAATTTCCAGGATTTCTGGATGGTCCTCCTATTGGACCTGCTAGGTGGCTTCCCTTGATTGCTCACCTCATGAAAAGATACGAATGCACCCAGACCAGAATCAACGTGTGTATCACCTTAACGCTTTGCACCTAAACCCTGAAAATTTGAAGGTTTCATGACAATTGAATTCTATTGAGAGGAGAGATTTCATTAAACTACGAAATTTAGTAAAAGGATGTTAATCTTAACTTCCTTAGCAAGATCATCTTGGTAATTAGTTCGATCATACTTCAGACACAGAAGCATGAACAGTTTTGTGGAATGGAATCAATCATGTGAACTTTTTTCGTTTGTAGCTCTCTGTTCAGGAATGAACAATATTTGAGCCGAATCTAACAGCCTATCACACGTAGCAAAACCCTATTGGAAACTCCACAAAGCAGCAGGCACGTGTCCAAGATAAGCAGGCTCTTCAATTGTCTTTTGTAACTTTGCATGTGCTGCCTTGTATCTAGGTACCAAGCAACTCTAGACTCTTATTGCACAATTTGAGCTTTTTGCTACCAATGAAAAGGATAATTCTCCAACACAAGTTAATTACTGACGACAAGGGAAAGGATCCTATAAGTGGCTGTCCCACTAGCGCCAAACCCTTTATTCCCCGAAAGAATATATACCTGGAAACCAACCCCTATTTCATCCACAACTTGGCTTGTTATCGTTACTTTTCGCATCCTTTCTTCATTGTTCAAGGTCTCCAAGTAGCTAGAGCCATGTTGGAAGGGAAAGCTGTTGTTGGTGAGACCGACATGCTTCATACCATGCAGCAAGACGCACTAGATCTGGCAGCGAAAGCTCTCGATTTTTATGATGTCACTGAGCCCACTGAAATAGCTCGTTTCATTAAAAAGGTTAGTTCCAAGTGTAGACGAACAGTGAATTATGTATTAAAGTAGTATGGTACGATCAATTTTGGAAGTGGGTTATTGTGTTTGATTGCAGGAATTTGATAGAACATATGGACCAGGATGGCAATGCGTTGTAGGGACAGATTTTAGTTCCTTTGTAACACACTGCTCCGGATGCTTTATCCATTTTCAGATTGGCAGTCTTGCAATTTTGCTCTTTAGGGGTTCTGCTGGTTGGGAAGCTGCTGAGACAAACCAGTTTGCATCCTTGGATGCCTTGGAGATGAAAGCTTAATATTTTCCTTTCTGTTCTCTTCTATGTTGAATTGTGCCATGCAGTGTATAGAAGTCAAAACCTAAAAGCAGAAAGGATTTACTTTCATAATTTCTACTCTCTTCTTACAGCTTTGGGGAACTTTCATGGTTATTGTTTATAGTAGCCCTTACTTTAGCATCTGTTTGAGTGTTCAGAAAACTGAAAACAACGTCTTGGTAGTTAGATACATACAGAATGCAAACACAGAAATTGGGGAAGTAATAGTTAATTAACAGACTACAGGGAAGCTTTTTAATTAATTTGACAAATAAATTCCGAATCTGAAGCCACGCCAAAGAGTTTGTTTGTGTGGGTGTTGCATTAATTGAAGTGTAGTAACGGTGTAGTGGACGTTAAAAGTAAATCCCATGTAGGTGTTTCATAAGGCCAAGAGTGTGTGTCAATTGTTATTGAAAAACACAGCTACATGTGCATGTTTTCGTGGGTTGAAAATACCGTGGTTGTTGGACAAGAAACGGAGCAGTGAGCATTAGATAAGAAACGAAACAATGGGCGTGAGCTTTTGATTTTTCCAGATCTTCTTAAAGATAACGTTGCTGGAATTTTTCAGAGGTGTAGCCAAGGGTTTTTGTTTGGGCAGCAATGATTATTAATTGATTTCCTTATGGACTGTGTATACTTTGGTTGGTGAATGTGTTATCGGTGCATCTGTGATTTCGTGTTGGTGTTTATGTGAATCAGCCCATTATTGTTGCGACGACTTCCATATTTATTTTAGTGGAGCTTAACCTTTCGGGAAGTTGTCTTCTTTTCTATCTTAAGTTTATTATGTTTTTATTCTTAGTTGATTCATCACTTGAGTTATTTGTTTATTATTCTTTCATTAAAAGTTGTTTAGAAAAATCCTCTGATGAGGTTAACACGAGTCAGTCCTGTTATAGGGTGTGAAAATATTTTACGGGAAGTGAGGTTGAGAGATAGTATCAAGGGTTGAGCGGTGTCGGCTCAATAAAGCCTTGGGTAAATCTATTGTACTTTTGTAAAAGTATTTAGCTAGGTGAGGGCCCCGCAGATGTAGGCAAGGTGTGCAAAACTGCGTTACCAAATTTTCGGTGTTGATTTATTTTTTGTTCTCTTAATTTTTATGTTTTTTTGTTTGCTAGAAACGAATCGGAAAGTTTGTGAAACTACTACCCCTTCGGTTTTTCAATTAGTATCACAACAAGGTCACTAATTCAGAACTTGGTAGCAAGTTGGAACAGATCTTAGTTTCGCAAATATGGCCATAAGAGAAGGAGCATCGATTCTCAGGCCACCGCTGTTAGACGGATCTAACTATCCTACATGGAAATCACAGATGAAAGTCTTCATTCAAGCTCAAGGCACGAGAGCTTGGCATTCGGTAGTACATGGGTGGACGCATCCAATAATCACTGATGATAAAGGATAGGCAGTTCAAAAAGATCCATCTGAATGGACAAGAGCCAAAGAAGAAAGTGCACTTGAAAATTCACAAGCAACGCATGCGATATTCAGTGCTGTTGATGAGGGACGCTTCTCAATGATATTAGCCTGTAAATCGAATAAAGAAGCGTGAGATGCTTTGCAAACTATTCATGAAGGATCAAAATCTGTGATAACATCAAAACTACAGATGTTAGCTATGAGATTTGAAGAACTGAAGATGGATGAAAATGAGACTATTGGGGACTTTCATGAAAGATTGCGAGATATAGCGAATCAGGCACATCAACTCGGGAAGAAATATTACAATCTGAAACTAGTCAAGAAGACATTGAGATCATTACCTCCAAGATTTATTCCGAAAATTGCAAAAATCGAGGAGGCTTATGACATCGATGATTTGTCATTAGAGAAGGTAATTGAAATTCTTACAAATTTCGAAATGAATTTGTTGAGGGCCAATCGAGAGAAGAAGAAAGGATTAGCATTGCAAGCTGATATTGGTAAAGTCGTGAATTATTTAGAAGATGAATCTAACAAGAATGATGATATAGAGCTATTAACATGAGAGTTTGGTAAATGGCTGAAAAGAATGAAAAATGACAGACCTGACTTTAGACAATATGGCGGAGGTTCATCGAGTAACAATGTTAAACATCAAGTCAAAATACAAAAGGGTGAAAGGAAAGTAAGGATAATCCAATTTCATGAATGTCAAGGTTTCAGACACATTCAATCCAAATGTGCCAATACTTTGAAGAAGAGAAAAGGAAAGTCCTCAACAAGCACCTTGATTGAGAATGATTCTGAGAGTGAATATGGTAGCGAAGAAGAAATAGCGAATAGTGCTACGTTGGTTGCCTTACATAGCAAAAGTCCAGTAACTTGCTTAATAGTAATTGAGAAGGAAGTAACTGAAGTTGGAAAAGAGGGAAAATTGAAAAATTTTAAAAACAACTCATCTCAAGACCTAATATCATATTATGACAATGATGAAAGTGGCCTAGATGACAAAAAGGGGAACATTTACGAGGCTTACAAATTAATGTACGAAAAATGGGTGAAAATATATAGAAAGAATGAAAGATTGAAGGAAGAGAATCTCTCCATAAAGAACACCATCCAAGAGTTAGAAAAGAAATTGACGTTGATGTCAAATGAGCTTGGTGAAGCTAGAATGAAATTAGTAAGTACTGAAAAGGGATTTAGAATGTTGAATGGAGGCACATAAAAACTAAAAAAGTTAATGAAAATTGATAAGGTTAAAGGTGATCTTCAACGAATTGGCTATAAGGGTGAGTGCTCTAAAGTGAATAAGGAGAAAAATAATATGTTCAGATCTGTCTGAGAAGAAGAAACATCAAGAAAAAATCGAAGATTTATACCGATGTGTCATTTTTGCGGAGTTATCCAGCATATAAGACCGAGATGCTATAAGATGTTACAAATTATGTTTTAAAGGGGTCAAAATCGAAAATTTAGACAATCTCCATTAAATTTCTAGCAGCAACCCATGTTACCGAAGCACTCTTGGGTTAGAAAGGGTCAAGTACAAGCATAAAAATATAGTGAAGGAAAAATAAGAAATTGTATAAATTCATAGTTAGTTACTGCTTTTGAAGAAACTGTTCAGACAAAGGACAAGTCAGTTACTTCAGAAGAAGAAACCGATGACCGAGATAATGTGACGAGGAATAAGCCCAAGTTTGAGATTCTTCGAGAGGCATAAGGACTGTGTACTTTACATTTTTGAAGTATTCTTTTGTGTTGTTAAAAAAATGACACAAAAAAAGAAAAAATTGTTTTTTTCTTTAGTTTTTATGTTGCTATTGTCGTCCCGTCTTTTTTAGTAGTTTGCATTGTGACTTCTATTTGGCTCCACCGAAGACTCTTCAGCTCTCTCATCAGTATAGATCTCTCTCGGGTATATCTCTCTCTTTCAGGCATATCTCTTAGTGTTTTGAATGGTGGTAATTTGTGTTATTGGTGTGCTTATGATTATTCTGCTGCACCTATTGTTGGTTATTATGATTATGTGTTTTGATATTGTTTTGATCCAAGGGGGAGCCATTAGATTGTTTATGGTGAATGTTCCATTCAGGGGGAGATCTCAAGGTATATACATAACTAATCGTTGTACTTTTTGGCATCTTTTTGTCCCAAAGGGGAGAAATTTGGATGATTGGATAATTGCGATGTTCTTTGAAACTTGATATTTGATTAAGGGGGAGTTCTTTTTTTATCTCATATGAATTGTGAATTTGATAGTTATATATCTAATTATCTCCTTTATGGGGAGTTTTGACTATGTGACAAACAATGCCAAAAAGGGGAACATTGTTAGGATATATGTTATACATCTAAGTAAATAGTTTTGGCATTATCTATTAATTAGACATATAAGATATAAATTATAGTGGGGTTAAAAATAAGAGGTTGTAGTTGTGAGTGAATTCTACATTACATTGGAATCTACTATCACCTTGATATTGGAATTATCTTATAGCTAGATATGTTGGAAATTACTGCTGGATTTGTGGGTTTTATGGATTGATGAAATTAAAAGGATGAGGTTGTTGCATGTTTGAATATAAGTGGGACTCTGATTGTGTGAGAGATTCGTGCACATCTGGTATCTACAGCAGAATTCATCTAGCTATGTGGTGAGTGTGCGGCATTGGAGTTAACATGCGTGTGTGGCATTGAAGAAATTGGAGTTAGTTGTTCAATGAAAGAGTTAGTGCTATGGTACGTACTTCTTGAAAAATAGAGCTGAATATACGTTGTTGTGTGAGACAAAAGTAATTTTGGAGTGAGTGAATTAAATGTGCAGTGGGCGTTAAAGGGAATTTGGGTGTCTTGAAATAAAAGTGGAAGTGGGCATTAATTAGAGGTGAGAACGTGGCTGGAAGTTTGTTTGTGTAGGTGTTGCATTAATTGAAGTGTAGTAACGGTGTAGTGGACGTTAAAAGTAAATCCCATGTAGGTGTTTCATAACGCCAAAAGTGTGTGTAAATTGTTATTGAAAAACACAACTTCATGTGCATGCTTTCGTGGGTTGAAAAATACCGTGGGTGTTGGATAAGAAACGAAGTAGTGAGCGTTAGATAAGAAACGAAGTAATGGGCGTGAGCTTTTGATTTTTCTAAATCTTCTTAAAGATAATGTTGCAGGAATTTTTCAGAGGTGTGGCCAAGGGTTTTTATTTGAGCAGCAACAATTATTAATTGATTTCCTTATGGACTGCGTATACTTTGGTTAGTAAATGTGTTGTTGGTGCATCTGTGGTTTCGTGTTGGTATTTATATGAATCAACCTATTATTGTTGCGACGACTTTTAGATTTATTTTAGTGGAGTTTAACGTTTCGAGAAGTTGTCTTCTTTTCTGTCTCAAGTGTATTATGTTTTTATTCTTAGTTGATTCATTACTTGAGTTATTTGTTTATTATTCTTTTTATTAAAAGTTATTTAGAAAAATCCTCTGACGAGGTTAACACGATTCGGTCGTGTTATTGATTGTAAAAATCTTTCACGGGAAGTGAGATTGAGAGATAGCGTCAAGAGTTAAGTGGTGTCGGCTCAGTAAAGCTTTGGGTAAATCTATTGTAATTTCGTGAAAGTATTAACCTAGGTAAGGGCCCTGCAGACGTAGGTAAGGTGTGCCGAACTACGTTACCAAATTTTTGGTGTTGATTTATTTTTTGTTCTCTTAATTTTTCTGATTTTTTTGTTTGCTAGAAACGAATCGAAAAATTTGCGAAACGACTACCCCCTTCGGATTTTTCAATAATCATTGTCAACTAAGCTATTATGGACTAGTGCGAGTTGATGGAGATTTAGGTTGCTTGGATTTTGTGTTAGGATGTTTTGTAATTTTTGTTGTAATTGTGCTACTAGAATAATATATTCTAAACATGAATTAGAACTTGTCGACTCTTGGAAGAGGGTATTCCAAAGTTGGTTACTTGATTTATTTGATTTTAGGGTTAATGTAGTCCTAAAACTGAATAAAGTTGTTCTTTGTATTGAATCATCTAATTATCTTAATTAGATTATGAGTAATAATTAAATTGATTCTTAATTTAAATTTTAAGAAAGCTATTTTCTTGAATTAGAATTAATTATATTTCAATTAGAACAAAATTATTTAATTAAATTCCTTTATATTTAAGAAATATATTTTCTTAATTTAATTGAAAAAGGTTTCTTAATGCAAGTTACTTGTTCCAATTTTATTGAAATAAATTAAGTTAATTATTTTACTTATATGTTTATTCTATTTCATCTAGAAATTATTTTCTTCATTAATTTGAATAATAAGTTTCAGGGGGTGCTTGATTCAATCGGGCAATAATATAGTGAGAAATATGAATGGATATATTCATTATCATTATGATAATTAGTTAGGACAAAGAAGTGATTATCATTATTATTAATAGTGGTTGATTTGTTGAAAATCTTGAGAAATAAAAATTTGTTAAATTTTTGTTTTACATCAAATTTTAATATATTCTAATTAATTATTTTGTTTAGCTAAAAAAGGAAAAAATAAAAATATGTTAAAATTTTTCACATCAAATTTTAATATATTCTAATTAATTATATTTAATTTTAATATATTCTAATTAATGATATCTAATTAATTATATTGTTTTGCTAAAAAAAGGAAAAATAAATATAATTAATTAGAATATATTAAATTTTGATATAATATTTTATATTTGATTAATTATATTGTTTTACTAAAAATTTTATATCAAATTTTAATATATTCTAATTAATTATATTATTTTAATATATTCTAATTAATTATATTTTTTACTAAAAGAAAAAATAAAAAATTTGTTAAATTTTTTATTTCAAAATTTAATATATTCTAATTAGTTATATTTAATTTTAATATATTTTAATTAATTATATTGTTTTGCTAAAAATAAAAATTACATTTTTATATCAAAATTTAATATATTCTAATTAATTATATTTAATTTTAATATATTTTAATTAATTATTATTTTACAGAAAATTAAAAAAAGAAAAAATAATTGTCATGGAATTTGTAACAGGCATGACACCCTCTCACGGGTGTGACAGCGATCTGTCACGCTCGTGACACTTGTGCGTTACTCAAGAATGATTTTCATTCCTCTCATATTCGAAGGGTATGGAGTAATTCTTAAAACTTATATATCAAAATATTGTTAATATAACGATAATATATAATCAATCGAATTATTTTCATTTCTTACCCATTGATATCTTTTCAAACCCATTAACGAAGCGCCTTCTTAGTATTAGTCAACATCGACACTTTTGGTACTCATTATTTATTAGTAAAGATATTTTTTGATTAAAATTTTTTAAAATTTTTATTTATTAATTAAGAAAAGTTTAACTTTATTTAATATTTTAGAAATAGTTTTCTAATTTATTAAGAAATGATTTTTTAATTAGTTAAAAACTCATCTTTCAAAAATAATTTATAGGAATTTCTTAATTAAATTAAAATATTTAATTTAATTTTGAAAGTAGTTTCCTTTTATTCCTAATTATACCAAAAATATAGTTTTTTAATTAGATCGGAATATCTGTACCAGAAATATAATTTTAAGGAAGAAGCATATGGTATTTGAATGCTAAATCCTCCTATTCTTACTTCCTAAACCAATTGATAAAGCTGAAGTAATGAAGGATGTTACTTGCAAAATTGGCAATGGAATGCTAGCTAGCCTTTGGTTTGATATCTGGACTAGAAATGATCCCCTAATATATAAACAGTTGGCTAGGATTTGTTTACTGGATTTTCCTAAGCAATTTAAAGTGTGTGTTGTGATCGAAGAAGGGGATTGGAACCTACCAGTAGAAAGATTCTATGCAGGTCTACTATTAGGAGTTGTAACATGCTTGTATGAGATATAGAAGGAAACGCAACCTCAAAAGATTCTAGAAGAGACCTTTTCAGGACAGAGAGTATTCTCTAAAATATTGGAGAACAACTCTTAATATCCCTATAATGCCCTTCTGAATGAGCAGTGGCAGACTATTCCCAGGAGATTGTGGGCTTCTGCAGACTTGAACAAGGTTTTGGTAATTAAAGACTGGCGCATGCGATAGAAAATAACAATGTGGAAACTATAAAATACCTTGTGGAGGTGGATGAGACAATCAGGTGGCTCTAATTCATCATGCGTCAACCAAAAAGAGGAGTTAAGGTAATACCACTGAGAAGATTAGAGAGTTATGACACTCTTACCTGTGTCTCTTTACACTTCTACATGAGAATATGTGATGCAATGCGATTGTATCCTCTGAAGTTCCTCTAATTTGGAAAATTATCTGAAGGCTTCGCTGAAGTCTTCTATTTCCTTATTGTTAATACGACAGCTGGCCCCTAACACCATGAGTTCCACTTGTTCCTTGGTTGTAGAATTTTCATATGACCCCCTATGTATTCTTCCATGTCAAAGTTTGGTGCCCCATTCTTTACAATTTTTAATTTTCAAAATAAAGATTTCATGTAATGGTCGTTTCCTAGGGCAATAACAGAATTTATTGTTCTCTCTCTCTACCTCTTCTTCTATCTTCATGAAAGTAGCTGTCAGTCATTTTCTTAAGGTTATGACTTCATTCAAAACAGTCTAGAATTTGATTACCACTTCTTCCAGATCTTAAGGAAGCGTTGAATTTGAAGTTGAGTTAGATGGTGATGGTATTGGATAGTGTGTTCTGGGCCTTTTAGTTCTGAGAAGAACTTAGAGCTATATCGTTTAGATAGGAACCAAGTCGTCACTTGGTGTAATGGCCCAATGGCAACTTATGCGCTAACACTAGGCCTAGGTGCATTTGTAGGTTGTCTGTAACAAGTAAGAAGAACCTATACTCATGGCCCAAAATTAGTACGGTTTTGAGTTTAGCACATGCATGTAATTCCTGACCCAATAAGCTTCATCTTCTACTTGATGCATTTTCGTTGACAAAACAGTTTTTCTTTGTTTATTATAGATCCTTCAATGTTAAATCTAAATAGAAGACTTTAGAAAGCATCTT
This sequence comes from Erythroxylum gracilipes, assembly GCA_026413385.1. Taxonomy (NCBI): domain Eukaryota; kingdom Viridiplantae; phylum Streptophyta; class Magnoliopsida; order Malpighiales; family Erythroxylaceae; genus Erythroxylum; species Erythroxylum gracilipes. The sequence goes on from JANZLC010000005.1 coordinate 23,216,502, forward strand.
CTGATTTCAACATAATCTAGACTTTTGTTTACCTAATGGTTCATTTAATGAAGTGGAGAATGTTCTTAAAAGCTTAAAATTACAAATAGCAATTATTGTCTACTAAATTAAAAGAAGTACAATTTATTTTAATAGCTTAATCTAAGAGAGTTTTAGAATCATCTATAGATTTCTGTTTCTTATGTAACATTGAATGTTCAAAGTAATTATTGATTTAATATAGGTACTAATTTTACTCCTAATTCAAAAGGACAAAAGGAGTTTGACTTTAGCCCGTTTAGATTATTATAGAGAATTTTTTATAGTTTAAATTAAGATTATAAAATTAGTCATATTAACAATTTTAAAATTAGTCTTTCGCTAAAATAATTCTAAGTGATTACCTATATCATACCGTTTTTATAATGTTATTTCTCGGGCAACTAATTTTACTAAAAAATTGTTTACTTATCAAAGATGTTTTTTCAACATTAAAAACAAAAAAATGTTTGAAAAAGAAACAATATTGTCCCATTAGTATATAAATCCGGTCGTTTAATAAATTAAAATGATCTTATTATTGAAATTATTTATAATGTGAAAAAATGAATTATTTGGATCTCTATTGTTAATTCCAACAAAGGATTGATGGAAGGACTTTTCGATTCAAAAACTACTTACACGTATTTGTAAAATTATATAAGCAGATCGAATCAAATAGCTTCAAGACTTATGAGTCTCTTTGTTTGATCTTTGAGGTTTAGCATATTGGGGGACTAGTTACATAGCATACTAGATTACTCAAGTAATTTCTCTGGCTAACATAGTGCCAAACTTTTCCTGTTCGTGACAAGAAGTGAAAGATTTAAATACTCGGACAAGTAGAACATAATGTTTTAGTGTGCCAGACCGGACCATGTGCAACCCAAAATCGTATGAAGGTATCTTCAATTTGTCACACAGGAGCAGTCGTGAAAATAGATCTGAGATCTACTAACATGTTTCTTCATTGACCTTAAAAAACAATATGTAGCATGATGTATTGTCGTACATGCAGAAGCAGCCTCGAGAACAAGCGTTTAAAACAAGAAGAAACTCGTACAGCTTCCACTTCCATGTAACTTTTTGACCCTTCAGTTTCGAGTGACATGGTACCTGATGAGATGCCTTGCCTCTAATTAGCCATACAAGTTCCCAGGAGAGTTCAGTTCATTGCACAATTATATTAGTTCTCAGAATATCGAAATGTCCCTCCTAGGCTTAGGCAGGGTTATGGCCTCAACTGAAGCTTTGATATTAAATAACAGTATAAAGAAAACAAACAACTTGCAATACCGCAGCCTTAGTTTATTTACATGCTTAGAATATATGCGAAGTTGGTAGCTACCTCGAATACGTTTTATAGATTAAGATTCCAAAGTATACTTTTATGCATTAGTATATTAAAGTCATATTTAAAGTTGAATTTTATAATATAAACTTGTTATATTGATTTAAGTTTGATTGTGAATACTAAAAATTTTCATCTAATTTTAATACTTATAAAGTGAAAGAGAAAAGGGTTGTTTTGCCTATAAAGCTATGTGGTACTAATACACGTAGATCGTCCTAAAAATGTCAATAAAGTGATATACACTATACAAAAAGACGTGTCAAGAAATGTCAACAAAGTGGAATTGATCAGTAGACTAAACGAAGCATCCCAATGCATCTCTTTTTCATCCTTTTTAAGCTTTCGAAAAAACGTAGTTCCATTGCAAGGTCCGATTCTTGCTGTTAAGCATAACGTAAAAGGCACAACATACTTCCTTTCACTTCATTCACTAAAAGCCTCTTCGCTTGGATGATCCGTATCCACTTTTAGATCCACTTTCACTCCCTTATAAGACAGACGTATCCTTCATTCATTCATACCTATACATCGCACGTGAATTCCCAAGTCACGTGCGATAATGCACCGGAAAGGACAAAAGGCTTTAAGCCTGGAACCCATGTTATGTCAAAGCCTAGGGTTAGGGTTTGTAACCTTTTGTTCTTCGAATGAGACGAAATCATTGCACGACGAAGATATTCTAAGAATACTGTAATTCCTTCTTTTTAAAATACTATTTCCCTCCCAAAAAAGGACTTTAAATATACCTTTTCTCTTTACTGGCTTTATATCCCTCTGTCATTCCCAGTTTCACTGTGCTCAGATATTAAATAACCGTGGGCAACTAAGAGCCAAGACAACGAAAACCACTTGGTCAAACTTTTATGTTTATGCGGAACTGTACTCGTATAGGGATGTCGGATGATGGGACAAAGGCAGAGTCGTAGAAGAGACGTGTTTTTTAGCAAACGTAGGTTGTTTGTTTAAAGCTATAGCGACCAGTCAATGCTGTTCTTTCTTTCTTTCTTCTTCTTCTTCTCCTCTTTACCTGGAGGATGAGAAAGGGAAAAGCTTGGAATTAGGAAAAAGAGTGGAGGGATCCAAAGAAGGGTTTTGAAGAAGTTGTTCAGATACTAAAAAGTAGGAAAAGGCAAAGGTTTCTGCTCCTCTGTAGAAGTGTAGAAGCCTTGAGAGGAACATTTCAACCACATCCTTAGTCAGTTTCTTTTATATTTCGCTTTCATCGAACAACTCGCTCCTTCTGTTTTTTTGTCTTTGTTCTTTCTCGGTTTTATTTGTAAAATTAGTACATTGGTCTGAAATTCCTGGTTCTGCTATTTCACTTGACAGTTTATAGAAACGAGAAATGGAGATTATAACCTTCATCACTCCAGAAATGATAACCTTCTTTTTCGAATCATAATATACCTTTTGGACAATAATATAGATAATGATAGGTTAAAGGAGTTAATGCCGCTTTGCTAGTTAAGTCATTAGATCTCGAGAAACGGATTATCATATAACCAGCTGTCTTTTAAAATTTTCAAAAAAAATGAGAAAGAAAGAATTTGCTGTATTTCAGTTTCTGCAAATGCCTTAAAGTTTAAAAGGAGTGATCAGAGAAAGCGCTAGTGATTAACAACGGACAAGTTTGAAACTTCTTCAGATGTTTTGTCTAAAATACTAAAAGGAAGCTATCCATATACCATAAGAAGTCTCTCGCTCATGTTATAGCAACTGATTAGAGTCATTAGACAGAACTGAGTACAGAGTTTGCAGGCGTAAAAAAAAACGTGAAAATAACTAAGGTGAGGAGAAGAATGAGAAATCGGCCGAAATAGTTTGAATAAATTTTCTCCAAAACAGTTGATGAGACATTGAGACATTTCAGAAAGATGGAGTTCATGATCTTTAGTCAAACTTTGATGTTTAGTCTTCACTGATCACTCTAACCAGAAGCCACCTGCGTTAATGGCTATGGGAAACGAGATAATACCTGAGGTAAAGTTATATATACAGTCACAAACATCCACACGCACGCACATACATGCTTCATTAACAATATCATCTCGTACTCTCAGGACTCCGAGAACATGACAAATCGAACGAGAAAATAATCGAAAGATGAGGAAAAAGAAAAGAACAAAAACCTCATGTATCAGACTTGATGAAATTCTGAAAACTAACATGCCGAAGGAGGCATGAGATTCAACCCTAAGTCATCTTTCTCCAACACCAAACGAGCCTTACTAGTCTCCAAATTTCCTGGATTGGAAGAATATTCCGAGTGCAATCTTTTCTTGGATACTAAAGGGACACCAAATAACTTTGTCTTACAGCCATTTCCAGTGCTGGGTTCTTCAAGAATGGTCAACGATCTTTGTGAAGTGCAACTTGGAGAGTTCAAGACGCTAATTTGAGGAACTTGCTTAGGGTTAGTGGTAGTGTGATGATATCCAAGAAGATTGTTGGTAGGTTTTTGTATAAGCGAACCATTAGTGGCTATAGGATTGGCAATTGATTGTGGACCGCAAAGAAGCAAAGAAGAAGAATAGTTATTGCTTGGAACAACGGGCTTGACATGATTTTGGACAAAGTAGATAATATCGTTATAAAGCTTTTTCATGTGTGCAAGTTCAGACATAAGCATGTTGTTGCTTCTTCTCAGTCTCTCGTTGTCCTCTGATAAAGCAGTGACAGAGCTGTTATATCCACTAACTCCGATTACTGAGGCATTGGGACCTCCTCTTCGAGGCGACGAAAGTGGTGGCGAGTCACACCAGTTGTTGTTAGCCTGCTCGTCTGATTCTGATGGTGAGATGCTGATTCTGTTTGAAAATGGAAAAAAGCTAGGTCCATTAACACCAATATGAGAATGTGGATGGTGATGGTGGTGGTGATTGATTGCTACTTGTGGGTGAGCTGTTTTTCTTCTGTGTATTTCACACAACAAGTGCTTCTCTCCCTTCTTGAAGAATTCGTTAGCAAACTCCCACCTATCAGGCACAATCTTCCTGAAACCCTAATTTTTGGAATACAGCAAAGAAACCCAGATGAGCATAAACACAACAGACAAACCCGAAACTGAAAGACACAAACTTTGAAAGAAAGAAAGGAACTTAATAGGGTTGGTGGCAGATATATACATAGGTGTTCAGTTGTCTGACGAAGCTAGAGAAGTTGTTATGTTTGAAGTAGTTGGGAAGGAGATCGCGAGCAAACTCAGGTGGCCGCCAAACGACGAAGGTGGTGTCATCTTCACCCCAAGAAACTATGTGGTCAGTGGTGGGATCATCCACCAATTGGTAAGTTTTAGTGAGGAATGGAGCTGGAACTGACTTGTGGGAGTCTAGTGAGAGCAATATTCCTTCGCAGTTGTCAAGCATAAGAGCCATTAAACTAGAGAACTAAGCAAGTTTTGACAAAGAGAGAGAGAGGGAGAAAGGGAGGGAGAGAGAGAGAGCTTATGGGTTCGATGTAGGTAAGTGTGTGAATGCGGTAACGTGAATCTTCGGGTGTGGCTTGCTGGATAAAAATGTGGAGGAGGAGGGACTGTGTGACACTGTGCACTATTAAGTTTTTTTTTTTCTTTTTTCAGTTATTCTCTTCTTCTTCTTTTTTTACTCTTTGTAGTGATTTGATATTATATAGTTTTGTTTACCTCCTCGGTTACGTAGTGAGAGAGAATATGTGTCTGTATGTCTAGGACTGAAATAAGGGCCTTTCAAGACAAACCCGTGAACTCTTTCTCACACACACACGCACTCTCTCTCTGACATTGATCCCGCCCACACCCACTTAAAATCATGCACAAGAGGGAGGTGCAGGCTTTCTTTGAGAATTGACACTGACACCCTCCTTTGCCTACACTCGAAGTACATTACTATATACCATATATTCCATACAAGTCTAGCTAAGAAATGTTCCTCTTATAGAAGCTTAGATAATTTGGTGCGGAACCCAGATTATTATACGAGGCTTTCACTTCCAACCTCCTCAACTTGTTACTCCTGACTAACGACGCTGTTGTCCATATCACTTGCATGAAAACAACATGAAGGTAGTTTGATATGACATGAAAATAAAGATTCTGTGTTCTAGACACACTAATTGATCTACGGGCTCTTGATGTTTGGGTTTATACACTAAGTATCAACATATATATATATATATATGTAGATGAGAAACAACAAGAGTGTTACATATTGTTGTCTTGTTCCTCCAATTTGGTTTTTCAACTGGGACGTGCTATCTTGTGTTATCTAATAATAGGAGCTTGTGTCAAAAAGGGGGCATTTTGGTCATAAACCTTGGTATGAGACAACGGAGGAGGCTTCACTTCTCGTCGAACGAGTGTCCGCTTTTCATTTTGTAGCTTTCCTCTTGCTATTTAATATCGCCAACCCAACACAATCTTCTCCAATTTCGAGTCCCTATCATTTTCTATTACTATAGCAGATATATGGTAAAGGATACATCGAACAACGTGATGGGGTCTTATGCCTGTTTCTAGGTGACGGCATTTCTTCTTCTTCTTCTTCCTTTCTCTTCTCTTCTTTCACAAGTTTCTCCCTCTTTTACCCGCATAATATTCCAAACTTCAATACCAATATCATATATATTGATATTCACATGCTCTCTGGCTTCTACTACCTTTACTGACTAATAATTATCTCCATCCTCTATACAGGTCGTTTTAGCCTCTGCTTTGAGCCTCCAACTTTGGCCTCTTTCTCGGCTCGACTTCTTTCACAGCTGACGTGTCTCAGGTGATTGAATTATTGGTTCTAAAAGTTCCCATGAAAACTGAAAAAACTACAGCTTTTCTTCTCGGTCACTTTTCTTGTAAGGGCCCAAGAAAATTTTGCTTCCATACAAAACACATTCAGTATCCCTATCCCATTTTCATGGTCTCCTCTCAACACAGGTTAACAGTAGCCTTATGATCTTTTTTTTCCTTATCTAAAGAAAAACATTAAAACGACAACATTGAAGATTGTTTGCGCCTAGCTCTAAAGCTAGAAGTGTCAAACCTGGGGCAAATTGAAGTGCACGAAACCCATTCCGCACTATTAATTAATGAAAACATATCTAGGGGTAATGTAAAGTTTCATGAATAAGATTATAAGAGGATTCGTTCTGGAATTAGAGAGGGCAGCCAGCAACTAATTAATGTAGGGTCGAAATCAGGTTATCTGCAAAGTCGAACAATAGTAACATCATTACTAATTATTTCACTTTGATACTTCAACTGACTGTTTATATCATGTCTATGATTCTCATTATTGGAAAAACAAAGTTGCACCGCCTAGTTCCCCACACCCAAATGATTATTCCTTCCATTTTGAAAAGGAAAAAACCAATTTCCTTATCGAAGTCAAGAAAGAAAAAGAAAAAGAAAACGCCGTTTTGATCAATTAATCGTGTTCCAACCAAATCTATCCCCATCCTTAAACCGTCTAAAGGGACCATACATATGTTCTTTATCGTCTGATGATTATCCAATAATGGAACATTTCAATCGATAAGCTTGCTAAGTAAGTGACCGTATTTGCAGAACAACGTCCTTGGATGACTGTAACTGGTCAGAAGACATTAAAGACTGTCCAACGCATGAGTTTGCAGGTTACGTACTGTTCTGGAGGAATTGTTGCGTCGAGTACATGTACAAGTTATATTCATTAATGAACTGCTATATTTATGTTTAATGAAATCTCTGTTACATGATGTCATTAGATGTAAATTTTTGTATAATTCCAAACTTAATTTACTATTTCAGCACCAAAAAAAGATGCATGTGACATTTATGATTAATCTCTTTCTGTGGATAGCAAAGAACCTGGAAATAAAGGAGCATTGTCAGATTCCTGTATTGATGTTCAATTATAACGGGAAATGCTCTCCTACGATAAGAAGCATCTTCTTAAATTTTCCTACTCTATCTCTCTCTCACACGCACTCTCTTTTTCTTAATTCCCAAGTTCAAATCGCCTACTCTTCTGTACTCTGCAAGAATTCAGCGCCTAACTTGGACTCTGTCTTTGTAATTTTCAGGGTTCTACGAATGCTGTTCTCGTGATTCTTTCTTGGTGTTGTATTCTTCTTTAACAGTATAAAGTTTATTGTCACACATCCACTCCATCCATCTTTTCATGTTACATGCATATTTCTGGGAAGTTTTCCCGTATACCTCCTTTCCAAGCTCCCCAACTTGAACCTAGTTAGATGTACATCAAGTGGTCCAACACCTTTCGTTAGTTAAGACTGATAAAATCATTTTATCTGTATAATTATTGGTCCAAGTCAGATTTTTAATACTTGAGTATTGTAATTAAGGGATTATCATTATTTATTTGATTGTCCATTACGAACCACTTGATGGGTGTGGGTCCAACAATCATACGAAAGGACCCCTTGCATTGATGGAGGAGAGCAGTTTATGGGTAATAATAGGTAACAAATGCATGAATAGTTAATGAGTAAGAAGGTAAATTTCATGACTCAAAGAAGCAATCTTTCGGCTAATTTTACGAGTTTGTATTGTATGGTCCACAAGATATAGAAATCTATAAAAACAAAGTCTGATCTTTCTCTCTCAAGTTGTCAGCAACTAAGTCAGATCCTACTGAACCCACCACCACCATGACTAGCAAAATCAGTCCAACCCCCACAAATAACACTTAATCTCTAACATGTTGAACAAGAGCCAAGAAGATTCTATTCCAACTTCTAAAACACAGTGAAAGTGAACCCCACGACCACCCATCCTCTCTTTCTCACATGACAACGTCGAATACAGCTTTCGAACATACATTATACAATTCGCAGTTAACAATAAACAAAAACACAATGGTCAGTATTAGATAACCTATAATGAGAATTTCAAGGAGGGACAGCTTAAAACACAGAGAGAAAACGAATTAAAAAGATCCGTGTATTTAAAATTGGTTAACAAATAAACAAACTATTCCCTCTCTCTCTCTCTTTGAGGTGAAAGAATCAAAATCTGTGTTCTATACGACAAGCTACTAGGTCTTTCCTGTCGCTGCTGTCACTCTCTCTTGTCTGATTCTTTTGACCCCTCCCTTACACTGAGGGAACACAACCATGTAGTTCCCCTATTGAACATAAAATATATTTGCGGCATGCATGCACAAATTAAGAGCATCTCACTCTATCTCAAAATTGCATCTTTAACAAATATTATATTTAGTGTAATGTATTGTAGCAAAGATACTAAAGAAATTTGAAGAAAGTGCTTGCGCTGTTATTGTAATTTTATGTGAAATTGATTTAAGATTAATACTTTTTATTGAGAAAAACTTAATTGATAGAATTCTTATTTATAACAGTGTTTTAACACCTACACTAGCTATCTATTTACATTCACAAAATCAAAATTTAGTACGGATTTAAATGCAAATTGGATTAAAAAATAGAATACAACATTACTCGTAAAATTATGTATAACTAATTGATAAAAATCTAAAAATCCAGAAATTATTCTAACAATATGTGTAATGGGTCACGAGGGATATGGATCCCACGAGGAAATGGCTGGATATTAATGGACAGGACGAGATACTCGTTTGTCTCACTGAAACAAATGTAGACAAATTGGGTTTTGTCCTTTCTTTAATGATGGAAACGGACACCTGTGTCCTTCCAAAACGATTCATCATCTGTCTCAGGTCCTGTTGCTGGGATCTTACAGTGTAGAAGAAGAAGAGGTACTTTTGGTCTAATAATGTACACAAAAATGCTATTTCTTTTCCTCCAAGTCTCACTTTTTCCCCCCATTAAATTCAATCACCGCATCATAAACAGTTTAACTTCTTATTACATAGTCTCATCACGAAAAGATTGTAAAATTCTGATCCATCATTTTGTTATAGTTTGGAATTGAAAGTTAAAGAAAAAGCCTCGTACTCAGTGATTCCCACAGTTGTTTTCAAGTTGTACGTACTCTGTGTTATTATAGCCTGACACTGCGTCATTTCCTCGTTTATTATAGTTTGAGCAAAGCATATATTTCTCTTATACATGCATTCTATCACTTCAAAGGGAAAAAGCTGTAAAGATTTCTCTTACTTAAAAGCTGATGAGTTAATTTAGTGTATTGATGCGACTATGAAAAGATCGAAGTCTTAAAAGGAATTGACTCTGTATGTTCAGCAAATGGAACCCATTTAATTTTGGGAAACGTAGAAGCCGAAAATGCTCGACAATTCGAAATTTCAGTGTACTGGGGAACATTTATTGTGTTCCCTTTCTTAAAGTTTTCCTTTCTTGGAATTCTAAATTCTCTTACAAATAGCTATTTGGGGTTGATTTTCCTATTAATTGTTACGACATTGTATTTCAGATTTACAAATATTCTGGAATGATTTTTTTTCCTCAATATAATTATGATGTTGTATCAACCACAAATACTGTCGATGTTATATATTGCATATAATATTACTTTATACAAGGATAGGGCACATGATTTCATGTTCTTATCAAGTACAACTTGATTTGTAGTATAACTAAAGTCATTACTCGTAAGGGAATGATATTGCATTATAAAATGCCATATCACTTCACTATAACTACGTGATCTTAAGAATGCAAAAATATATATTCATATACTTTCATCAATGGATTTATGATAGAGAATTGATCACAAGAAACTTTTGCCAACTGCCGATGTCTCTTAATTACTGGTGTAAAGGATTTGGAACATTCAAGTGATAAAGATATCTCTCTGCTAGTTTCAAATCTCTTATATATCTGTTATTTATTGTAACTGATCTTCTGATTTTCCTTTATCTTTTAGAATTATAGTACCTTAGTACATGTATATAATGTGTACTATCAATAATATACCGTAAATGAAGAATTTCATTATGTAAAAAATTAATTTATTGCAAGGCATATACACTTGAATATAAAGGAAAAACTATCCTAACTTGGAAGAACTAATTAAGGGGGAATAATAACAGAAGGATCCCTACACATCTGCCGTATCTCACTAATTAGCACAAAGTCAAACATTCCATAACTAGGAGATATCCAACA
>JANZLC010000005.1:23228526-23241732 GCA_026413385.1 Erythroxylum gracilipes
ATTAAAATTAAAAATTATTAAATTAATATGTTTTCAAAAATTGGAAAAATAAAAAATAAAACAAATAAAACGTCACGAAAGTCGTTTCGCAACGTTTTTAAAAACGTCGCAGAAGACATTTCGTGACGTTTTTTAAAAACGTCGCGGATTGTTTGAACTTTCAGTGACGTTTTTTAAAACGTCGTGGAATGTCGGAATTTTTTGCGACGTTTTTCATAAAACGTCGCAGAAAACCTTTGCCTACACCACATTTCACGACGGCTTTTGTGACGTTTTTTAAAACGTCGCAAATACTCTTTTGCGACGTTTTAGGACCTTTTGTGACATTTTTTAGACGTCGCAAAAGGGCTTGTTTTCTTGTAGTGAATTTATAATATTTAAGGAGGAATATTGGAGTGGGTATAATCCACAAGAATTTACAATATGAACATACTTCATGTCCTTGTGTGTAACTAACCAATCAAACCCGTTTAAGTTAAATCGATCTAACTTTTAATTTCAGAATCCGAGATTTTAGAGGGCATATGAGTTTTTTTGTAAAGACATGTAAAACTTTATATTTAGTCATTTGTTAGTAAAGAAATCAATGTTGTTAAAAAATTAAAAAGAAAATCAACGCCTTTCATCTTGAGACAAACAGTCATGACATAACAAAGTCGAAAATAACTAATTAATTGGGATTATATTGAAATACCGAAAGAAATTAGACATGAATTGAAGTGATTAAGAAAGTTTGTTAGAACAATTACTTGGAAGTTAACATCATAATCAGACATTAAACAAAGTCAAGTGTCTAATTTGTTGATAAACACAACGACAGTGACAAGAAAGTGTTTGTTATAATGTTCTATTCGACACAATCAATTATCTGCTGTAAATAATCATAAATGTTTTTGGTTAGTCTTTGCAATAACAACGACTATTTCGTTTAGCTAGAAGTAGAAGCTGTTGCTTTCACTTTGAAAGGGAAGGAGACTGACAAATTGGTTAAATGGGTATGGGAGTCATGTGGGTTTCACATGAGCAAGCACATGTTGAAGGGAACATAGAACACCTGCCCAAAATTCTTCAATAAATGTGGGTTTGGAAGAGGGTAGGGTATAGGATTTTGTTGTTTTGTATTCTTTTATTTTCCTTCTTTGGTTTTACGTTTATCACATTGAAGGAGCAACCTGGTATGGCTTCATCTGCGCTGTGCTTCTCTAGATGGGGACAACGATGGTCATGTGAACATGTCTCATTGCCTACTTACCAACTTCCCATACCAAGAAATTCTAGTATCCTCAATTGGGTCCCTTTTGAATGGTCATAGTAGATTGATTTTGTTCTTAAATTTTCTTGTTGAATGATTGAACAATTTATAGGATGTTTTTTCCATATCCTTTTTGTCTTCATTCATGTGCCATACGCTGGAGAGCATTGTTTTTATCTTTTATATACATTTTTTTTAGAAATTAAAAGTAATTTCATCAAATGGGAGTGATGCAAAAATAAAGTTCCATATTTAATAGCAAAACCACAACACTTTCATAATAGCAAGGTAAGACGTTTTTGCAACTATCTCACAACCATACGGTGTGTTTTCTTCATAGGGTTAACGAACCCATCCGTGTCTTTCACCATTTACCCGAACCACCCAAATTAGGGATTTGGTATGTCATCACCACCGGTAGTGGGAGTCACCAGCCGATGCAAGATCAATTTGCACATCAAGTTTGTAGACAACTCGACCAAATGATTGTGTCAGAAGTTTCAAGTAACTTGAACAAGCCGTATTCAGTGCTTCCAAATAGGAGAATCGAGGGCCATCTCATCAACCCCGATACGTACTTTCTTTCATAATTTGTTTATTTATTAGTCTTCCTGCTTATTTAAGCTTTGAAATTAAGCAATTCGCCACGAAGCATTAGTATTTGGAAACATTAGTATTTGGAAAGCGTTTAAAGTTACTCTCTCACCAAATATGCTTATTACATGTAATTCAACAGCATTTATTTTTATTTCCAGTGACGATTGTAATGGATAATTTATTTCTAATTTAGACTTTCAAGTAAAAATTCTGATTTAGCGTCTGCTTGATGTTGTGAGTAGATTTTATGAAAGTAGTTGATGAGAAAACAATTAAGAAACATAGTGCTGTGGAGTCACCCACATTAATGTTTATTTATCACTTTATTTTTATTTTTAAGTAAAACATTAATGACAAACTTATTTCCACCGTACTAAATAGCTGTAATCGTCAAACAATATTTTTTCAAAGATCTTATGTTTGAAACGCACGTTTTTAGACGTATGGACTTTGTGTGTTTGCACACAAGTTTGACAAGCACAAGTTTTTAGACATATGGACTTCGTGCATTTTGTGGAAGCAAAGGAAAAGTCATCAAATATATTTATGAAGCTTCAGTGATCTACGTATCAATGTGAATTTGAAAGTGATTTTACGTAGTTATTGCATTGTTAATTTTGTTAAATTTTGATGTAATAGGTGGGTTAATTTATCAAAATGTATTAATTTCATATTTTATTGGATGCAAGGGAAGTTCCTTGTATTATAAAAATATTATATCTTAAAATAATTATTATCCAATTCTAACAAAATTATAAAAATCAAAAGTAACAAAATTAAATTCTAATTTTGAGTATCTTTAAGGCAAGTCTTAAAGGATAGTATGGCACATAAATATTGCCAAATATACACGAGGAAAATTAAACTAATATCTAATCTCAACGGGGTTTACACTCAAATGCCTAATTGAGATTTTGATGATCATCTTTATGATGAATGATCTACCTAGTTGTGGAACTAAGCTTGTAAGTATTTAGCTTTAGTGAAATCGATAGAACTACTTCAACCTATTTAGAACACATTATCGCAAATAACAAGCTTTAGGACAAAGAGCAATAATGATGGATCTGATGAACTCTAAAAGTTTCCTTCTACAAGTCAAGATTGCTGAACTGTCTCTTACACACAAGTAATTCTCGTCAAAGACTCAGAAAGATCATTGTTCTTGCAGCGCAAGTTTGCAGGAGTTTTGACTTTTCTGGTTTTGTAAGAAGCCACGCTGAAAGGTCATCCACTTAACAGGCATTTGTCAGGAGATGTGTTAATAAGTCACCTGATTCGACACTTCTTCACTGGCAAACAGAAACGGAACAGCATGAAAATTCAATCTCTGACAATCCAGCTGTGAAGCTAATTGTTCTTTTCTAGTTCAGTCGGTAACTGCCACGAATACTGGGATTACATTGTATCTGAATAAAAAGGCTGATTGCGCCCAGTCACGCCAAGCCCAAAAACAGTAGCCCTCCCACCCAGGCCCCCCTTGGACAACCTTCTCTTGCTCAGGCCCAAGACAGTTCCGGGCCTAGTTTAGGCCATGTAGCCCTCTCTAGAACATCGTCATACCAGATCCGGTTGGCCCCATGATCACCCAAGCAACTTTGGACAGCGACGCTATGGACGAAGATCCAGGTGACCCCAGTGACTCTTCAACCCCAACACCTCCTCAAGGGCCAGTCCACGGGGCAACCCACCCCCCCTCCCCGGTCCCCTTGACCCCATTCCACACCCGAAAATTACTGTGTCCCTTACTTCCGACTCCGATATCCAAATGGCAGAACTAGGCCTAGTGCAAGCATTCAACCGAGCTCAGGAGTTGACTCCTTCTGAGGTCAACTTTCCTGAAGTCTAAATTCTCGGTTTCCCCAGTTTTATATCATGACTTTTTTTATATGAAATTTCCAAGGGGCTGGAGGTCGGTCCTTCAAGCCCATCATGAAGAATTACATCCGTATTCATAAACCTCACCTCGTTATTTTGGTCGAATCTCGCAAAAGCAGAGATCGTGCGTTGAAAGTGATTAGGACTCTGGGTTTCGAACACTCTTTCCGGGTGGAAGTTGAGGCTTTTTTGGGCAACATATGGTTGCTTTGGAATGACGACATTACAGTTCGAATCCGGTTTGCTCATCGGCAATTTGTGCATGCTAGCATAGAGTGGGACCACTCGAACTTTGAGTTCACTGCCATATTGCTAGCCCTACTTATGCGCTTCAGAAATTCCTCTGGCATTATCTGCCGAATATTGCGAGACTCACTTCTACACCTTGGCTCTTAGGTGGAGACTTCGATGCAAAATTGGACAGTAGTGATAAACGCAACGGCTCTCGTCTGCAACCCATTGTCAACCCTCATTTTAGAGACTGCGTGCATCTATGTAACCTTCAGGAGCTTGGATTTGTAGGACCCAGATTCACGTGGAGGCGAGGGCTGATTCGAGCTCGATTAGATCGCGCATTCTGCTCAAATTCTTGGAAAGCGGTTTTTCTTTAGACCCGAGTGTATCATCTACCTTTTTTGAAATCGGATCATCGGCCACTCCTTATCACCTTTCCTAACACCGATCCCCATCCTCTGATGAGACGCCCCTTCCAGTTTCAGTCAGCTTGGCTTACCCACGAGGCTTTCGATAACGTCGTAGTTGAGCATTGGCACCATACTTCTTCAGATTTTAGTGGTGTGATAAAACATCTTTTGGAAAAACTCACACAGTAGAATGACAACATCTTCGGGAACATCTTCCATCGCAAGAAACATCTCATGGCCCATTTGGAAGGCATCCAACAACCCTTAGAAGATTCTGACTCATCCTCCCTCCAAGAGCTCGAGGAATATCTGCGGACAGAACTCGAATATGTTCTGTATCAGGAAGAGCTATTCTGGCATCAACGTTCTCGAACCTAGTGGCTTGACTAGGGCGACAGGAATACTTCCTACTATCATGCCATCACTAAATCCAAATGTCATTAAACGCGTATCACCACTTTAATTGACCAGGATAGTACTGAGTATACTGACCCTTCATCCCTCAGAGGGTTAACGCGACGTCATCTAAAGGGGTTATACCTTTCCGACGGTACCTCCCTCACAGCTTGGCACCTTCAGGGCTAGTTCCCTTCTCTCCCGTAGCAAGCCATTGATGATCTAACTCGGCCGTTAAGCCCGGATGAAATCAAGACGACTTTCTTCACCATGGCTCCTAATAAAGCGCTCGGCTTTGATGGATTGACCTCTTTATTTTACCAATCTCAATGGGCCACTATTAGCCCTTCCTTGACAAGTTTCCTTCAGCGTCTCTTTCTCCACGACATCTGGGATTCTGAAATGAACCGCACCATTTTAGTCCTTATCCCTAAAATCCCGTCCCCTTCTTCAATATCGCAGTTCAGGCCTATTGCTCTCTGTACAGTTTTATACAAAGGCCTCACCAAGATTATTGTTAATCGGCTCAAACCTTACCTCGATGATCTTGTTACTCCCACTTAATGTAGTTTCGTTCCGAGGTGCCTAATTACGGACAACATTATCATCACCCAGGAAGTCATTCATTCTAAGAGACAAAAATCTGGGAGCAAGGGGCTCATGACCATCAAAGTGGACTTGGAGAAAGCGTATGATTAGCTCTATTGGGCCTTCATTCAAGACACTCTTATTGATGTGGGCCTTCTAGGGGATCTGATTAACCTCGCTATGAAGTGCATCTCTACTGTCTCACTCCAAGTCAACTAGAATGGGGAATTAAATGACACTTTCAACCGCTCTCGAGGTATCCACCAAGAGGACCCGCTATCTCCTTACCTCTTTATCCTCTGCATGAAATGCCTGGGACATGCTATTAATCACGCCGTGTATCATGGTACTTGGCACTCGATCAGGTTAAGAAGGAATAGACTGCCCCTTTCTCATTTATTTTTTGCAGATGACCTCATCCTCTTTGCTGAAGCTTCTGTCGCTCAGGTGTCCGTCATTCGAGATATTCTAAACTCCTTCTATGCCTCTTCTGGTCAACGCGTGAGCATGGACAAATCGAGATGCTATTTCTACCGCAACACCCCTCCAGCTACGAGACAATCCTTAAGTAGCGCCTTGGGATTCCGAGGGACCACCGATCTTGGACGGTATCTTAGAGTCCTTCTCCTGCATCAACGTGTTAGCCATCGTACGTACCAATCCATTCTCGATAAGGTGCACCAATGTTTATCCGGCTGGTCAGCCAAACTCCTATCGTTCGCTGGGCGTATCACTTTGACCTAATCGATTTTAGCAGCTATTCCGAGCTACACTATGCAGACATTTTGCCTCGTAGTTTGTGTGATGGTCTGGAAAAAGCCATGAGATAATTTTTGTGGGGTTCATCTCGCGATCACCAGAAAATACGCCTTGTCAATTGGACGGATATTTGCAAGCCTAAGGAGCTGGGAGGTATAGGCATTAGGCGAAGTACAAGTGCTCTCTGGTAAATATAAATTGGATGCAAAACACATTTCCCCATCCTTGGATACCACCGGGGGATCAATGGTCTGACGCAGTATCAAGGCAACCTGGCCCATAGTTCACCAAGGCATGAAATGGATGCTCGAAGATGGCTCCAGGATGTGCTTCTGGCTTGACCTTTGGATAGTGGGCACAAGACCTCTTATCACCCACGCGTCACATCCTATTCCTGATTCCACCCTTTCCCATTACGTCCCCCAATTTTTGGACTCTACTGGAAACTAGAATTGGGCAGCGTTCCAATCTTGGCTTCCCCCGCTGATTTGTCACCTTATTGTTGGCACGTTTCTGCCTAATCCACTCCTTGGCCCCGATAAGCTGGTTTAGGGTGCTTCCGACAGTGGACTCTTCACTATAGCATCCACTTACTCCATGCTTATGGGCCATGTAGGCGAGTCGACTCATGGGATTTGGAAGGCAATCTGAGAGTGGCCGAGACCACATCGTATCCATACGTTTCTCTGGCTACTAGTACATGATCGATTAATCACGAACCAATAAAGAGCTCAAAAGCAACTCACTACAGAAAATAATTGTAATCACCGTTCCCTTGAAGAATCTTCCCTGTACACTGTGAGAGATTGCCTCAAGGCGAGTCCAGTGTGGAACACACTGTCGCCACATCTCGTTGTGACTGATTTCTTTGCTATGCCTCTTCGAGACTGGATTTTCACAAATATCCACGACCACCGGCGAATTCTGGGCCATGATTGGGCGGTAATTTTTGCTTTATCGGTTGCTTAAGTAAACTTGTACATATATTAAGAAAATTAATGGGAGTAGACTTTTTTGGAAATTTAAAAGGAAATATATTAATAAAGTTGAAACTTAAACAAGATCCTCCTCGAGGATCCTACAAGTAGTAAAAAAGCTATACTACACAGAATGCACAACAATTATAAATAAAATATCAGATTAACCATAATGATCTAAGTTCTTGTCTAATGTTGTCTTGCTTCCCTTTGACTATCATAGTCTCTCTAATCAAATTGACAATTGCCTTAGCAAGTTCATACTTGTGCTCCTCCTCATTATTGTAGATTCTCTTATTTCTTTCCCGCTAAATATAATAGATCACTATATGGAAAGAATTCTTGATGGTTAATCCATCCTTCTGACATAAGTTGGAGTATTGAATGATAGATTTCAATGCTTCACTCCAATCAAAAGAGAACCTTGGAAGTCAAATCATGTTCAAAATTATGCTCCACACAGATTTGCTATAATTACACTTAAAGAATAGTTGATTTCTACTCTCATTTACTTGTTTATATAAGACATATAGCGGATCGTAACTCCCAAACCATAAGTCTTTAGTTCTTAATATGTTTTTTATAACTAACCATAAGAAAATAGAAGTTTTAGGACTCAAAACTTGCTTCCATACGGTTTCTGCCTATGGGACTGACTCCATTAATGCCAACAATAGATTATGAGCTGATTTGTTATTGAATCTCCCACTAGCATGTAAAGTCCATATCAACTTGTCCTTCCTTCATAGGCAGCTCAGGTAAGTAGTTCTCTAGCAGTTGAAAATGCCTAATATTACAGATCCTATCCCTCTCTTGGATGAACCATGCAACTTTAGCCTCCTTAGAAATCCTACTCCTTAACACTTGTAAGTCATTATGCAATCGAAGAGGACTAAAATCAGTCCAGTTATCATATTACAGCCATATGTCTTCTTCATCCCCTACACTATACTTCATACAAAGATAAATATCCTTCTTAAGGTTCAACATGCTCTTAAAAGTCTATGAATATTCACGGTTCTGTTGGAGCTACCAAAAATTTTGAGATTTAAGATCATAAGTCTGCACCCATTTCACCCTCAAAGTTTCCTTATCTACAAATAATCTCCAAATCCTCTTCAGTAGCAAAACTCATTGCATTTGAGTAATCGAAATGACCCCTAATCCCCCATGCTTCTTTGGAAGAATAATTTCACTCCACTTCACTTTGGTCCATTTGCTATTTTCTGTTTTACCAGACCATAGGAACGATTTTAGTAACCTCTCCATTTCTTTGATCACTCTCTTTGGGATTACCATATGAGCTACCCAGTGGACATGCATACTATTCAAAATAGAAGTAATAAGGGTGACTCTAGCAGCTAATGACAAGAATATGTTCTTCCAAGCAAGGATTTTAAATTTTAGTTTTTCTAACAAAGGAATTGTTGGACCCCGATCTTTAAGTGGAAATTAAATGAAATTGAATAAGTGTTTTTGTATATATATTGTGTTTTAGATGAAATTTTGCTTTAAGAAAATTAATGAGAAAAGAATTGATTAGTTTTGATATCTTTGAGATTTGAGTAGATTTGTATGGTTTATGAGAGTAAAGTAAATGAGTTGATTGAAAATTAAGTAGAAAATCAAGAAATAAAGAGAAAAAATGTGAGAATATGAAGAATTGAGAAAGTTTGACTTTTTGGTCATAGAGAGTTGACTTTTTGATTTAGGCAGTTTCTGAGAAAATGATCTGCATGAAACTTGTAGCTTCTGTTGAGATCTTTCTGTCGCTATGAAGTATGACATTTTTTGATATCGAGATTGAAAGTTTTGATCTTCCGAAGTTAAGGTTATGTTACTTTGTTTTTGAAAAATGCTCCTAAGTTTAGGATTGTATTTGTTGTACTTTGAGGTCAATCGTCGTACTGATTTTGTTTGATTTAGAGTGAGTGGTCTTAAAGAAAGTTGTAGCTTATATCCCCAGATTTTTATTGCCATAAAGTTTGCAATTTTTCGATATCGAAGCTAGAAGTTATGATGGATCGAAATCTTGATGTTGTTTAGGATTGATTTTCTAGGACAGAAACTTTGAATGACTTTTTGACCCTTATAAAGTGAGAAATTGCTCTTATGGTCTTCATAAAAGTTGTATTATTCTTTTTGATCTTTACATTGATATAAAATATGACATGTTTGGACCATTGAGTTGAAAGATATGATTTTTAGAAGTTCTTGCACTGTTTAGGATAACAGTTATGTGGACAGAAACTTTGCAGTGGTTTTTGACCCTCTGATCTTTCTATTGACACCAAATTTGTCAAATTTGGAGTTCGGGATCAAGAGTTATGATTTTTAGAAAATTCGGTAATATATATATATTTGAAGTTGTATTATTTTGCTTATAATCCGACCCTTTGCAATCTTTTGCTTCTAATTTTTCCATCCGACATCCGATTGACTTGGTTTTTGAAGCGTTAGATTCCTAAGAAAATTATATACATTTTCATAGGAAGTGTATGAATTTTTGAGATTAAACTGAGGGTGTTTGATTTAATCAATTGAGTTAGAAAATTTTCTGAACATGGTTCAGTATTTTGAGAATTTCTTAATCTGTGGAGATCCGATTGAGTTGTTTCTTGAGGAAAAATAAAATAGAGACATGGGGATACAAGTCTTACGAAGGAATTAAATTTCAATTTAGATCCTAAGACTTTCAATTTCTGAATTGAATTCGGGTTTAATGTTTAGTCTTGGATTAGAAATTTCTGAAAGTATTTTGGCCATAACGTTTGGTCTAGTTATTCAAATGAGGTGATTCTTGAATTGGATTAAACTAGATAAATAAGGCTATAATTTTTTTGAAGGAAGTGAATTTTAATTCAGCCTCTAATATTGTCAATTTTAGGATGGAAGTAAGTTGCTGGGAATGTGTTAGCAAAATGATAGTCTGAAATATTTTAGAGTATAACTCTTAGAGTAGTGAACCAAATTTAATGATTTTAGTGGAATTATGAAATTAAGACAATCCAAAACAATTCTCTAGAAGGAAGGTTTGGCAAATTCCTTCAATTGGATGGTTAGAAAATTGTCCTAAAGTAAGCTTAAATTAAATGAATGAAGAAGGGGCAATTTTGGAGGTTCACTTAAAGAGTTAAGTTACAAGGCATTTATGTAAGGGCTTTTTGGTCATTTTGGTGTTCATTAAGTGAATAAGAAGAGAGCTGTCGTTTTGAGCAGCAGAAGTCACGAAATTAGCAAGAAAAAAGAAAGAATAGAAAGAGAAGAAGAGAGAAGAGTGAAGCCGTCGGTTGAGAGTGAAGAGAAGAAGAAGATTTTCGTGGAAAGCTAGGGATTTTCATGGAAAAGAAGAAGAAATCAAGGGTTTCAAGGTTAGTTCTTCATCTTTCCATCTTGTTTATTGAAGGAATGGGTTGTTATTTGAGAATGGAGAAAATCCTAGAGAGAGAAATAGTTGGAGGAAGAAGAAGATGGTTGTTTTTCAAAGAGTTTTTGGTTTAGATAGTTTAAGAATGTTAGGGATTTGTGATTTCTAAAGTTAATTTGAGTGTTTATGCTCATTATAATGTTCAATTTTTGAATGGTTATTAATTAGGGTTTATGTCATGAATTTGGGGATAAAGTGAGGCAATGGAGAATTGGAGGTTTAAATCAAGATCCAAGCATGGAAATGAGGTGGGTACCATGTTTATGTTTTGAATTATAAGTTATTTAAATGATTTCGAAAAATCAAGAAGCAAAATGTTTATAAATTATTGCTTATGTAAATATTTGAAAATTATGATTTCCGAATGATTAAATTCATTGCATTTGCATTTAGAAATTATGATTTCCGAATGATTAAATTCATTGCGTTTGGATTTGAAAATTATGATTTCCGAATGATTAAATTCATTGCATTTGGATTTGAAAATTATGATTTCCGAATGATTAAATACATTGCTTTTGGAATGATTTTAAGAAATTATTATTCACTATGTTTGAATGATATAAGAAATGTCTATAATGATTAAATTCAATGTTTTAAATGATTTGATAAAATTGATACTATTATCACATTCATTTTGTTTTATTGATTTGATAATTGCTAAAGTGTTGCATTCCTTGGTTTTGAATGATTGAAGAATTGTTATACGATTTTGATTGTTATGTGAATTTGAAATTTGTGGAAAGTGAGTTGTAAAGTATTCTTGTATATACTGCTTTAAAAATATATTGTTGTATGTTTAAGATTGACAAAAAGAAGAGAATTGTGTTGCTTCCATTGTGAGTTAATTGATGGGTTTATATGAATTGGTTTGGAGTTGGGAGATTGAGGATTATGTGGATTGAAGTTGTTTTGTGCAGGTGATGGAGTTTGGGTTAAAGATTTTGGCTAGTTGAATTTTAGGGGAGGTGCTCTCCAAATTTTGTTAAAGAGGCAGAAACTTCAACTGAGGTTTTGACCCTCTTAGAGTGTGAATTGAATTGGAGGGTCTTCTTGAAGGTCGTAGTTCATGCTTAGAGCTTTCCATTGGTATATAATATGTCACATTTGGTATTAGGATTCAGAAGATATGAGGGTTGAAAGACTGCTGTTACTGTTGGATAAGGTATTGTCCAGGCAGTATTTTTGGAAGGGTTTTTCACCTCTTTAGAGCCTTCATTGATTTTTCCATCCTTCATAAAAGATGTAGATTATATTTTCCCCTTTCCATTGATGTATAATATGCAATTTTTGGAGTTAAGAGTAAGAAGATATAAGGTTTGGAAAAATTCAGTTACTGTTGATGCTGCCAAAGTGATCATAAGGGCAGAAATTTTGATTGATTGTTTGACCCGTATAGGATTAGAATTCGACAAGAGAGTGTTCTTGAAGATTGTAGCTTAGGTTTTGATCTTTTCATTGATGTATAGTATGTCATTTTTGGGCTTAGGAGTAAGAAGATATCAGATTTGAAAAAATACAGTTCCAAATACAATTACTGTTCATGCTATCAAGTTGATCATTATGGGCAGAAATTTTTACTGAGTTTTTGACCCTCTTAGAGTTTGAATTGGATTGAAAGGTCTTCTTAAAGATTGTAGTTTAGATTTTTATCTTTTCATTAAAGTATAATATGTCATTTTTGGGCTTAGGAGTAAGAAGATATAAGGTTCGGAAAAGTGCAGCTACTGTTTGAAATGTCTTTTTATAGGCACTAGCTTCGAAAGGGTTTTTACCTTAGAGATTAAATTGATTGTTAAATCCTTCATGAAAGTGGAAGATTTTTCTTTAAGCTTTTTATTGATGCCAAAATTTTCGAATTTTGGAATTTTGGTGTGAGAAGTTTTAGATTTTTCAAATTTCAGCTATTTTGTTTCGTTTTTTACTTTATGCTTGAATGATTTGTTAATTATGAAATTTTATGCATTTATTTGACTTTGATGTTTGAGAATCCTTGGTTGTGAATGACTGAATAAATGCTATGTGAATTTTTGTAATTGTGGAATTTATGAATGGCATTTTGTTTGATGTGACATGATATGAAAATTGAATTTTTGAAATGTGCCTTCGGGCAATCCGATCTTTCAAGTATGAAAATGTGTTATGTGGGTTTGGTTAAGTCTCATAAGTTTGAGTCAAGTGCACTTGTCTCGTTTTTTATTGGCTTAGCCCGCCTACCCGCTAGTGGCACTGGAGCTCCGATTTCGGACTCCCATAAGTTCACGGCTACATAGGACCGCCATGCGGGAATGTGCAGTACTTTCCATTTTGGACCGACCCAAACCACTTTGATGTGTTTATGTGTTTTGATTTGGTTAATAATGTGATGCATTTTATTATGTGATGGATTCATGTTTTAAATTTTGTTCGTGATTTGTGAAGAAGTTGAAGTTTTTTGAGACATGATAAATTGAGGATTTTCTGCTCTGAAATTATTTGAGATTGATTATGAATGGTTTGAAAAGTTTGAAAAATAAGCATTCGATGATTTTCCTACTGTGAGATTTTTATAAAATGGCAAAATTTTAAAAAATGTTTTTTGCTTATGTTTCAATGTATAAACATGTTATCCACGAGTTGTCAAGCTCAGCCCCCCCCCCCCCTCCCCTTTTCATCCCAATCTCTAGGTATCGGACAGGAGATCGAATG
>JANZLC010000005.1:23249075-23280538 GCA_026413385.1 Erythroxylum gracilipes
CCATTCGTTATCAGCCTATGCGTGCCCTGAAATATACACTTCTACATCCACAGGCATCAAATGTACCCTTTGATCAGGGGTTCGAGTCGCAACTCCACCCTGGCAGGCCAAAACGGACAATACCTAACAGACCACGGCTCAGAGATTTGGGCAAATCCATAAGCGGGGCTACTCCCCTGTGGGCTTCGGAACCCACCCAAACTAATAAGTAAATTCAATGTTCCCTACTGTTTTTGTGAAAACAATTCAACTTGTGGATACTGTTCTTTTATTCTTTCTTTTGGTGCTGCGTCATCCTTTCCCTTTATGTCGCTACACTAACAACTATATAGAGCTCCTAAATCTAAGGCTAAGTACAGGAACCCCTCTGTCCATGCCGGCGAGAGGACGGATAAAGTTGGAAGCTTTAAAGTTACTTGAGCATCAATAATCTGTTTTTATGTCAAAAAAGCAGGAAGTCTATACCTGACTTTTGATACATTGCTTAAATGTTCAGTAACATGACAAAATATGAAAAGACATGACAAAATATGAAAAGAAGGAAAAGGGGACTTCTAAAGTTTCTGGATGAAAAGATTGAGAGGTATAATTTAGATAATAAAGTTAAACTTACATGCGATGCAACGAAGTAGGCGATCATGTTGAGGGCAATTCCCCACCAGACAGTCCCAAAGATGTAGCCGGAAACATTTTGCATGCGGCGGAGGAGGCGAACGGAGTGGTAGATTTTAGGAAGGTATTGGAAGAGGAATGTTATCAGAAGAACTGTCATCAACACAGTTACAGATCCTTGCTCCAATAATGTTGGAACTGCCACCCATAGGACAATCTGCAAATGTTGATGTTGTCAAGTACAACGTTTTCTGATGACTAAGTCGAATTCATGCGATTAACTACTTGGAACATGGAATGATTCCAAGAAAGAATTTAACAGATTTATATGGCCTTCACTTAGCACGACAGGACGATAAAACTTGGCAGACACAGAAGACGAAAGTATAAAACTTTCCATCTGGTGCTGATAATTTGCTGTTTCTGGTTTGTAAACTTGGCAAGCAGAGTGTATACCTCATAGCAAGTTAAAACAGAGAAACAAAGCTTAGAGATACAAAAACCAAATGTTCATCTCAGCCAAATAAGAGCTTGTAAGTGATGACATACATTTCAAGATAAGTGGTGAGAGAAACTCCGGGACCACACATGAAAACATGTAAAGGTATGTATGTCAGTTTCAACAGAAGGTACCTTGTCTAAGTTTGCAACATGGAAAATATGTGAATAAAACATACAGAAAACATTATCATTTCAGACAATTATAGTTTATTTTTTTCCCTCAAGAATCAAAATTCTCGTTTGTCAAGACAACAGTAATTTGCAATTTTGTTTCTTTTTATTCATGGAGAAGAAGAGGCTTCTCCTCAAAATATAATTCAAACGTAGAAATGCTATGTTTTTCAAACTTAAAAGTGAAACTATTTTCCGTCCCAAGACTAACTAGTAACTACTACAGTCATACCAAATGATTGTTGTTCTCTCCATTGGTCCTATGTTTTGGACAAACATCAAGAAGCGACAGATTAAATACATTATAATATAAACATAGAATATGGTGGAACAAGGTTGCTTCAATTCTATACGTAAGCCTACACCTTAGAAGAGTTCGTTCAAAACCCTTTCCGATAACCAAAGTTTTCGCGTGCAAATTATTTCATGCGTTCCAGTTTCCATCTTTTACCCCTTGCAATTATGAAGAAACGACAGGGATATAGGTACGTCACGTGGTCTCATTGTCATTAATAACATGCATATGTCAGCTGCCCTAAACACTATCATACAAATGGTACTTACCCCAAGAACCACGTCATGTTTCGTTGTATGGTTGTCATAGTAAATCAGATGCTGGTCATCGTTTGAAAATGGTGGCGATATCATAAGGCCATTACCAATTGGGAATGAAAGGAGCTAGATAATTAAGAAGATTTTCACCTGAGGTATGGGGGCAATGACAAACAGATCCAAGAAAAGTCCTTTCCTAGCCTTCAAATATTTGACAACCATGGAGATATGGCCAGCCGTTTGTGGGCTGCCTGCCTCTTTCTTGTCGCCACCGTCAGCGGCACTGCCACCACCGTACAATTTCTTGACCATTTTGAGCTGCAACCATAAGTTCCACAATTGCAAAGCATCGGTCATGCACCGGAGAACTGTGACGGTGACCGCCAACCACCCGTCCACAAAGAGACACAGACAAGTCCCGCTTATGGAAAGAGCGTAGAAGAAGAGAGGGTCCACAAAAAGACCGGTGGCACACACAAGAAGAAAAACCCTATTCCATTCTTGGAACCATTTAGCTCTAGGGTCCAAACCTTGCCCCAGTTTCCACCTTGTTTTCAGTCTCCGGCCACCGGCACAGATGAAAAACATATTCTTGCATAAGGATGTTTCGTTATTAAGCTCCTCTTCATGTTTCAATTCCTCCTCCGTTTCTTCATTATCCTCGTCCCCTTCGCTCCGGCAGCTTTCAGTATCTGAAAAAGATTGCATATTCATTGCAGTTGATGCTTGTCGCTGCCCAGAAGCCATGAAGAGATAGAGATAGAGATAGAGAAGAGAAGAAAGAAGTGAAATGGCCAGAGGTTGTGTCCATTAGTACTAGAAAGGACATAATAAAACGACTTAGAACGTGGGTAGAATAGGACCCACGAGTAAGGCGCAGACAATTTGCTCGATTTTACCAGATTGGCCTTGATTGTGATTAAAATAAAATTAGGCCGGAGTGATGTTTTAAATCATAATATAAATTGAATAATAAAATTTAAACCACTCATATTTAATTTACGAGTTCTTGCACCAAATAAGTCCCAACTGCTGATCCATATCCACGCAGTATGTGGTCCTGGAAGATGAAAATGATACGTACTTCATTTATCAATGATTGAATGAAAAGTTCTTTTTTTTAGCGTATCTTTTTTATTGTCTAATGAAGAATTGAAAATTATCTGTATTCATTTTATAATTTTTTGTTGAAAATTAAAAAAAAATGGAACAACCATATTGTAAATATAATGGACCGTGCTAAACTAGATTACTGTTGCTTGCCCATGATTCTGCAGCTTGACCAAACTGTCTAAAATGTGGCTCAACGACTCATGATTATAAAGCTTGACCAGACTGTCTAAAATGACTCGCTCATTTCATGTCAAGGCTTGATAGACAAGTGTCAAAAATCTAATCCAATATCAATTATAGTGAAAGAAAATATTTTAAATTTAGAATTATCGCCAAGTTTGTACGTAATTGAGGCAACTCAACTTATTCCTTAAGAATCCAACTTTCTAAACTAAAGTTTTTTTTTTCAAGTTAAAAGATATTGAATTAAATATCTGAATCCTAATTCTTAAATGGAAATATTCTTAAAATTATCCTTTCAATAATGAGCACATGTATGCGCCTCCCAATAATGGATATTACTATTTCCCTTTATGATTAGCAAATATTCATTAGCATCACCATGTCTCGAACAATGTTGGTTTATGTATCTGCTTGTCTCTTTTTAGGCACGAACCAAACTATATTCCTCCAAGAATTATTATTTGCTTCATATTTATTTTGCTTGAAATATCATCTAACTTTTTAATAATTTTCTCTCATGCTCAATTTATCACGATCATCTAAAAATAGAAATTAAGTAGTATGACATAAAAATCAAGAAAATTACTTATGAAAATATGTGTGTTTTTATTGGTTTATACCTTACACTCAATCGTTTTAGTTGTAGTTTATGGACAAAATATTTTAAAGCATTTTTTATATTATATATGTTTAGATGTATATGATAAAGTCCATGAGATTATTATACATTATAAATGAAATTATAATAAGATTATAATTATGAGATTCATATTACATTTATGTATTATTTTTAAATATTTATAATCATTGTTCTATTAAGAATGGACATTAATAGAACTTAAAAAGATTAACACATATTTTGTTATTTCCTTGTAAAGGGAGAACTCCATCTAATAGACTAAAGTATGAAGATACTTAGACAAAAGTGTGGGCGCTTATTAGAAAACGTGTTTACTGAACATACCCGATATGAAAAATCTATTTGGAATATTACTTATATGTCTAATAATCTTTTGACTTGAGGTCTTCAAAGTTATCTTATATAGGAATTGCTATGTTTCGATACTATTTATGACTCGTTTAATCATGGGTCGTTTAATTAGTAGTCATTAAATGTAGCATGAACTATTTAATCATGGGTCGTTCAATTAGTAATCATGGGTCGTTCTTAATTAGTATTGATTCAGAAAATACTTGGCCAAGGTATAATGAAATTTTGTAAATAGATTACAAATATTATTAATTGAATTGATAGCTAACGACGAAGAACTAATACGATTAGACTAAAAATAAAGTAGAAATTAATTTCATACTTTATGTCTAATTAGAACATTGGTTAATGAAAAGAATGAATTATACGAAAAAAAAAATCATGCACGAAAAGGTTAATCAAAATTACTTTGACATTCCTAAATATTTGGGTGGTCATGACGTGTTGCTAGATGTCAATCTTGATCTATGACTATAAATTGTTTAATTGTAGAATTAAAAATAAATTAAAAGGAGTTTTAATTTTTCTAATTGTAATTATGAATTATAATTATAGTTTATAATCATTGTCAACATATTTGAGAACCAAATGGGTCTCACATTAAAAAATAGTTGAAGAGAGGAAAGATATTTTAATCAAGTTGGACTTGATTGTAAAGTATGAGAAACTTTATGATTAAAAATGAGATATTTAATAAATAAGGATCAATATGAGCTATTGGATCTTATTAGGCATAACTAGTGTTTAATTAGAATTATTTGTAATTATAATTAAAGTTTAATTAAAATTAGAATTTAATTTCAATTAAATTACTAAAATGTCCTAAACCTATTATAAATAGGCTTAAGCTCTAATGGAGCTAATACTTCTTGCTTAATCCTCACAGTAAGAGTTATAAAGTTCTCTCAATATGTTACGCAGATACCGTTAGAAGTCGGACACTTGTGCAGCTACGGTAGTTGAGATGGACTAGTTTTGAAAACCGTTCGAAGGATACGACAAGATAAGGATCAAACTTCATAATAAGGTACGAATTAAGATTCCACTTTATTATGATTTATGCGTTAATTCTTTCATAGAATTAAAGTGATTTGGTTTTCAGAAATTAAAATGCAAAATAGCTTCATAATTATTCCACCGCAGTTAGGATTAGATCCCGTCCTAATTTCCTAACAGTTTTTATGCATATCCCATATCGCTACACTTAAGCTTTTACTAGTTCTCAAAGAACTCAAATTCAATCACTCTTAACTTAAATAGGTAGCAATTCTAAGAGAAATTAAATAAATCAATTAAAAATAAAGACAAATCATCTGCTCGATTACTATAGTACCTTGGATCATTTTGTTGCTTCTTATTGTAAAATACAATAAGAATTAGTTTCTCATGAGTCTTTAACAACTATAATATGCTTTCATCATTTAAAAATAAGATTTGTTCATTCCTAACCTTAAGTATGAGTTGACCTTCTATAATATTTATTACTGCACCTAATATAGTAAATAAAGGTCTACCTAGGATTAGGAATTTTAGCAAAGAAGGGCCTACCTAGGAGTAGAAATTTTTTCCCATCATTTTTAATATCTATAATATAAAAATATGTTAGGAATATGAACCTAATAATTTTTATTATCTGTTCGCATTAACATCCTTAGGACTTTTCATTGAGTTATATGTTACTCTCTTTATATATTCTAGTTCATCTATTCCAGTTCTTTTGAGCATGATATAAGACATTATATTAATACTTACTCTTAAATCAGTTAAATGTATTATTAATATAGATACTACTAATAATGCAAGAATACTAAAACTCCCTAGATTGCTCATTAATAGTATAATGTTTTGGAGGATCTCGGTGTTTCCTTCCTTTGATTTTATCTTTTTGATTTCCTCCTATAATTCCTTCTCTTCTAGATCTTTCTCTTTTATATCTTCTTCATACTCCTACTAAGTACTGGTTTCTTCCTCTTTGATTATCTACAGTAATCTTGCAGGATAAGGAATTATTGGTTGATACTCCCCTATAATCCTTACCTTGTTATCTTCTTCCTTTTCTATACTGATCAACTCCTCATCCTTTAGGAATTTTTTTTTAAATTCTCCCTTGGTTTAGGTAAGATATCATTAGGCAATGTGCCTTGTGGTCTTTTAGTTTTAACCTTTTTCAGTAGACCAATTTGAACTTTGGTCTTTTAGTTATAACCATAGTTAGTAGACCAATTTGAAGAGTCCTTATCAAAGTTCTATGGTTTTAGAATTAAGAAGTAGTATCTTACGTAGAGTTTCTCATCATCTCTTCTAAACTTGGATGCTTATCTCTTTTGCATATGTTATTGAAATCCTAATGGGGGATATCTTTAAGCTTATCAATTACTTCGGAAAATTTTTTGGTGATTTCTCTTCCATGAATTATGTTTTATTGTAGGGATTTTTTTACCTTAGGAAATTTTTGATAAAATCTATTTGATCTACTAATTCATTTATAGGATTATCAACTTGATAATTTATACCTTAGTGTTGTCCCCATATAATTCATAGCTCATAACTTGAATGATCCTTGATGGTGAGATCAAGTTGTCTAATCTATTACCTCTATATGAGTTGTCAAAGCAGCCACGACACATATATTATAGATTTATGTCGATCTATTCATTCTAACCCTTTTTTACTACCATTGGTAGTTGTCCATTATCATCTCTTCTATCAACTCTGGGGTTGCGTCCGAAGTCTTAATGTTTAACAAATCTATTCGTTAAGTGTTTATCATTTACTTTGTATACTTAGCCAAACCATTTTCAGATGTTTGGACTTACATCCATATAAGAAGATATTTTTTTATAAGACTTTCCCATGTAGTGGATGATAAGGCATGTAATGTTATCAACCATTGCTTTGCCTAATCTCTTTAGTATAAATAGGAATAACCTCAGCCTGATTGGATCTTTAATTGACCCAACAATCTTGAACGTGTCATAAATTTTTCAAGAAATTGATGATATGTGTGTTAGGATACTCTTCTAGTAATCCACTAAATTGTACATTCTATTACAATATTTGATTTACATTAAAGTTGATCTAAAAGTAATTAACATTAACCTTAGATATAGATCCATTCTCTTTATTAAAATGGAGTTAAATATGGGCACTATAAGACATGGATTCTCTATCTTCTTATAAGAAATTAATTGAATCGCTTATTTAAAGAGTTGAGTGAGTCATCTATAAAAGGAGCATCAGTAATTAATTTCATAATCTCAAATTCTATAAGTAACTAAAAGCTTATGATTTATTGAAAAAGGAGGTAATTAAAATCCTTTTTCTCATAAGTAAATACCAGCATCAACTTTTTATGATCTTAAATTATCAATTTAAAAAAATCTAGGAAGATTGATTTTAAAACTTATATGTATTTAACTTGACAGTCATATGGTCAATAACTTTACTCCTCACATCAGTCTCATAAATTCAAATTTTAGGACAGAGTGTGTAATTTTTTTTTAAGTACATTACATAAACTAAACCTTCCTTATAAACTCTAGACCAAAATATTCATCTATACACAAATTGGCTCGAGGGTAGGGAGCATCAATTAATGTCTTAAAAAATAATGATATAGTTAAAATTTAAAATAAATTTCAAAAAATAATATTTTGATGAAATGCAATAAAATTCACCTTTTTATCATATTTGTTAAATTTTCTAAGTGCATGTCTTTTTTATCATTTGAAAAACTACACTGAAGGAGTGAAAATAGAGTTGAGTACATATATGAAATAATATGCAAAATATGTTTAGATTTAGTTGTATATAAGAAAACAAGTTTAAAAGCCCATTACAACTTGATAGTTGGTGGTTAAGAGCTATTACTCAATTTGCAACTTTTTGAGCTTGTGAAGCAGAGGATTAAGTTCCAATTTTGAGGTTGTAACCATCTTCTATGAAGTTAGAGCCATAATCAATTCACATAACACTTTTGAATGGCTTAAGTTCTTGTCGTTAATGGGAGCATTTTAGAGGGAAATCTATAATTACTAGCCAAGATTTTTCTATATTCTAGGTGAATATGATGAGTTATTAGTTGCTCTCTAATAAATTGTATTAATGCAATAAGTAGGTTTTGCTTCTAGACATTGATCCTTTGAAAAATCTTTTGGTTTCTCTCCTTCCATAAGCCATAAATTGTGTTATTAATTGAAAATTTGAAGCTATATTATATAACTTCTGACATATCCAATCAATTAATCCTTTTCAGTTTAAAGTTGAAGCTATATTATATAACTGCTAAATTCTATTTCAAATGTAGGATAAGAAATTGCAACTAAAAAAAGTTCTCTATTAATTAATTTTGTATCCTAGTTATATAAGACACAGATGTTTAGTAACTTTAGGAATCTTTTCGTCCTATTAAGAGCTCTCAATCTTTTCCTAATTGCAAACCAAAGCAAGAATAAAGCTTTGAGATAGGCTTGTTAAAACCAAACAAGTATTTGCCAAATAACTCTTGGTACATGATTCCTCAATAATTATCTACATGCTTCATTTGACAACTTCCTTAATGGGTGTCTGCTACATCTAATGCAGATTTCCTAGCTTGAGATAAGATGGCAATTTAGATTGAAAGGACTAAAGAGTTATTAATCAATTGCATAGAAGAGTTAAGAGGATATGACCTCTTTTACTAAGGCATTATCAAGGATTACTCTTTATAAAGGTGAGAGCCTAAAGACTTTACTTAGGGGCCTAATAGTGGACCAACTTTCATTTCAAAATAAAGTGAAAGCTTCATTACCTTACTTATACTTAAGCTACACTCTAACTTTCTCCCTAAGCTTAAGGATGTGGATCATTATTCATAAAAAGTTGTATATGGCCTCATGCTCTAAAAGCTATTGTTCTCAGATGATATGCATGCAACCATCATTCTAAGGGTATTTTTATCTATCAGATCATCATCATCATCATCATCATCATAACCCGAAGTCTCGCATTGAAGCAGAGTCTGGGGGGCCTGATAGTACGCAGTCTTATCCCTATATTATAGAGAAGCTATTTCCAGTAGGCCCACATGCATATGTGACATAATAACAGAGATATAGGGTACAAGGAAAATAAAATACGTAAAGATTGGTAATACATTCAAATATATATACCTGATAGTGACTGTAATCTGCTATTACCTTTTGCCTTGCCAAGACCATCTTTTCTTGTTGCTATCTGCGCTATGCGTCTTCCCTGATCAGTGCCTTGAAAGAATAATAATTATAACAGTAATAATAACACCGGTAAAAATACCCGAAACTCAAGGTATAGGGAAAATCAATGCAAATAATACTAAATTATTAATCACTAATAGTAACAATAATACTAATAATAAAAATAACACTAATAGTATAATACTAATAAGAATAATAGTAATGGAAAACTAAATCTAGTAAGAGACTCAATACAAGGATACTAATAGTAAAATAATAGCAATAATAATAATAACAAATACTGATAATAAGAAGAATAAGGTCACTAAACTACTAAGACGAAGAAAAATAATGAAGAACACGTGAATAATCCAATAACTTGAATAATAAGACTAAAATATTAAAGAAAAAAGATAAAATTAAAGGTAAATATATAAACTCAATAAAAGGCTAGAAATAGAGGAATAATAATAACGATAGTAATAATAATCATAAAAAAGTAAAAGTGAAATTATTAATTCTAAAGAAGATAAGGTTTGTAAAAAATAAAATAAAATAAATAATATTTTAAAAAATAATTAAAAATAAAAATAAAAATAAAAACAATAATAATAAAATCAGATCAAATCAAATCAAAATACAAAGGATTGGACAGTAGTGAACAAGAAATCCAGGCACGATATTTTCTTTATCATCTATGTTTTGATTGTGATTCTGATGAGCATAATGTCAAGCTCTCTTTCTTCTTAGAGAAGGCAAATATCACTTCGTTTTACTTTAGCTAGTGAGTTGTTGTTGATATTTCCTGATTAACTGAATCTCCTCGTAAGCTATTTAATAGTTTTAACAATGTTTATTAGGAACATCATATGAGAAAACCAATATACACGGATGATATTCAACTCTAGATTAACCAATTATTTTTTTCTTGCTTGAGATGAACTTCTATTGCACAAACGTGCAATTCATTTGTTTTTTTTTTCTTTCAACTAAAACATGAATTTCAATATAGGAGGTCCTTTTAGAAGACATATAAATGATCATTCTACGTTAAATGCGTTTAAGATATTAAAATAATTATAAAGATACATATATTTAAAATATAAGTTTGAGAAATTAAAAAAATACAACAATTGTCTGTTTTCGAATAAAAACAATAATAAACACATTTTATTACCAGCTCTACACCTCTATATGGAAAAAAAATGTTTCAATGTATAGACAATTGTATCATACACTATGATTTATATAATTTTCTTACTTATTCAAGCTACTAATTAATCAAAGTTCAGTTATAATATTTCTTTTTTTAATTCTTTATATCAAGGGGATTACTAACAATAGAACTGAAAAAACTAATTATAAATCTGATTAGGCCTTAAGTTTTAGTTGCATTATTGGTCTTATATTCACAGAATTGGACAAAAAGATTAAGGAAAAGGTACAAAAGAGATATTCTACGTGTACGGGCAGCAGTGGACAGCTAATCGCAGAGCTAACGTTGAAAGGACAATAAACAAGAGCGCAGCGCTTAGGCTATGGCCATTGCCATACAAAAACAAAATATCGAAGCTGTCATTTCCTTGGAAGCGCCAACAATACCAAACTTATGTCGCATCGCATCTCTACATCGGAGGAGCCTTCAAAGTTCAAACAAAATGCGTAGGGTAGGGACTGTAATTTTTACTCAACACACTTGCCAAGATTGGAGTGCTCCTTTTGGGATATTTATGGTTTAAGCATGAAAACCAAATCATAGAAATGATATAACCAACAAGCCAGCGGGGTCTGGCTCATCATAAACAAAAACAAATATCTCTGTGTCCCTACCTACTCCTCAATAATCACACCTACGTATATAGCTTTCGTTTCCTTTGATTTGCTTCCATGTGCTCCAGAGGGCAACGCAACCTTCACCATTTAATGCCACTTGGACATGAAAAGTAACACTCAAAAGGGTAATTGATGAACAAACAAACAAAAAGGACGAAACTGTGGTAACGCTCAAAGGGATAATTGATGAACTAACAAACAAAAAGGACGAAACTGCAAGGAACCTGCGTTCGTCACCATTAGCTTCCCCTGTTTCACCATACATGGAGCCCACATTGTAGGCCTTCCATTTTAAAGAAAACTAGTCCATTCAACTAAGATTAATAAATTCACCTATCACCGTAATCGCGAATCTTAAAGAAATTTGGAGAATTGATGGCTCAACTTTCTAACTTTAGCTTTCTGGGTCACATCTTGGGGGCTGGGTTATGAAATTTTGATATTACCATTCCCGTCTCTTCTAGAAGTGGTGGCGTCTGTGGCTACAAGCTACTACGAGTGAAGAAAGATAATACATAGAGATAGAGGTTGGGACTTGGGAAAAGTAAATATTCATAATACATAAAATGTATTGATTTTCTAAACTTATATATATATAATATACACACACAGTCACACCAACACTTGATTTCTGGTAAATATTTTTATTGAATGAATTTGAAAGATATAGTTTAACGATGCGATGCCTTCAACATTTATATAGTTAAAGTTTTAAAAAATTGAGCCATACATCCCAAATACATTTAAACTGTAAATTTAAAGAAATACTTAAATATCAAAACAAAATTTATAAATATGAAATTTTAGCATTGAATGATGAAATTTTTAATATTTATATTAATGTAATTATTTTCAAATAAAATACAATCAAGTTACAAATATGTGTATTTATTTATTTTACTTGAAAGTTTTTTATCATTCTATTCTGTGTGAAGGACTGTAAATATATTTAAAATAAAATCATCAACTGAAAACTTAGGAGAGTAAAACTATTTATGATTAGTTGTAAACATATTTGTCAATTGCAAGTACCTTTAATAATAACAATAAAAGTGTAATATAAAGTAGGGTAAAAGATACAATTTGTAGTTTAAGAAATTTCTAAAAAACCTTTATGATCATTAAAATTATCAAAAAGACTCTTTTTAGTTTTCAGTTTTTCAGAAAAATCCATTCCCTTAAATTTCAGTTAAAAAATAACGATGAAATATACACAGTATACATATCAAACGTGAATCAATCAAATGTTATTTACATGACAATTCAATCTAACTTTTGAACTTGAACCAAACTAATTAAATTTGACTTAAACAAATAATTTATTATAATTATCTTAAGTTATTAATTTAATTCAAATTTAATTAGTTCAAGTCAAGTTTAAAAGTTATGTTGTGTTATCATATTGGTGATATTTGATTAGTTAATGTTCAATGCTCATATTGCATATATTTCGTTGTTATTTTTTAATTGAAAATTATAAGAATGAACTTTTTTTTTGGAGAAAACTAAAAACTAAAAGTTTTTTTTTTTGAGAAATTTAAAGATCAAGGTGTTTTTTAAAATCTCTTAAACTACGTGAGAGATTGATGTTTTTACTCCATATAATAATAAAAGTATTTCAATAAAACTAGTAACTGTTAAAAACAACCAACACTAATATTAACATAAAACTAATTTTTATTTTTACATATACTTTATTTATATTTTAGACAATTATTTATTTTATGTGTAACATACTAGATAAATAAAAATATCATTTTTCTTTCACTAATTCTTATATACATGTGTTGTCATGTAACCTAATTTGGTTATCATTTTGTTTCTTATATTAGTCACTTATATAATAAAATGAAATATGAAATAATTGATATTTAAATATCAATTATGTTTT
The DNA here is from genome assembly GCA_026413385.1 of Erythroxylum gracilipes. Taxonomy (NCBI): domain Eukaryota; kingdom Viridiplantae; phylum Streptophyta; class Magnoliopsida; order Malpighiales; family Erythroxylaceae; genus Erythroxylum; species Erythroxylum gracilipes. The sequence continues at coordinate 23,262,118 of JANZLC010000005.1, forward strand.
TTCTTGTGTTTTTGATACAGGGAGTGACATTTGAATGCAATCAAATAGTATAATTTCACATATATATTATATTAATAGTTTTTAATAGTTCCTTATAAAACTAAAGAATTTTCTTATTTTATTTATTGTTAGGTATAAGCCTATTAGTGAATCATTTATGAATAAAGAAGCTTGCTTTTCATTAGTAGCAATTTGTAATTTATATTACTTTGTAGGATTTTGAATACTAATGATTGAATAATATTCAATATTAGTTTATATAGTAAATTTGAAACCAAAACCAAATTATAAAAATGATGCCAGATTTCAAAACTGATGAACTTTCAATTAATATATATCTTTGTGCAAGAATTCCATATAGAATGAAACTCTAAATATTTTAAAGATGAGCTTTTTGAGTTTCCTCTAATTTAATAGGTATTAGTTTAATAAGTAAACTTATATTTAAATTAATTGTTAATGGTATAATTATAGCCAAAGATATATTTTAAATAATAGGATTTTTAAAGTTTTATGATGAAGTCAATGATGATAAGGATTCACTGTCTGACCACCAGTACTAAAAATAAATTCCGAAGCAACTTTAAATACTGAAATTACCAACACATCTTGCACAATTGCTTGCATAATCGAATATTGAGATTCAGTTGACTTTTATTATGATAATATATCAAATGTTCATTATCATTTGAAGTCATAATGCCAACTTCCAAATATTTATCTAACTCGTAAAAGTCTTAGCTCTTTTCCCTTAATGAGTTCCTTAATATGAAAACCTAAACTTCCAATTGTGCTTGATAATAATGTATCAACAAAAGATGAAATTGATACGTAGCTACTATGATCTAGCTCTTTGTCCATTCTTAATTGATGATCATTAAATAAATCATACCAAAAGTGTTCAATGAGATCAAATGTCTTTTAAACCATACAACTCCAAATGTCTTTTAAACCATGTAACTTCCAATAACAAGGTTAAATTCCTTCCATCTTATACTTCGACTCTAACATATAAAGGACTACCACAATATTACTAACCATAGACTAATAAGTATTAAAAAGTGCTTCAATTGGAAACTAGTAATAGCCCTTACACTTAGTTCTTGTCCTATGCTTGCATTAGAAAGATAGAAATCACTTTTAGAGCAATTGATTTCTGGATCAAAAAGATTGTTGAAAATTTTCAAAGCTTTCATTAGAGTAAAAACAGAAGTGTGATCAACCTTGGAGAGGAGGATGAGATCATCAACAAAGCAAATGTTTGTAATTTGTAGTCATTTACACCTTGAATGCAATTTAAAATTCTTTGTTCTACCCACAATCCTTTTAAGAGTTCTATTAAAAACTTCCATCACAAGAGTAAAGAGATAAGGTGAGATCACCTTGTCAAATGCATTTGTAGATTTTAAAAGATCTGCAAGGCCGACAACTCAAAAGAACTTTAAAAGATGGAGTGGTAATGTATTGTGAAATACATTGAATGAAAGTTTAGGGAATTCCATGGAATAGAGAGTGTTTAAGATGAAATTCTAGTCCAAACAACCATAAGCTTTCTTTAAATCACTTGTGAGGAGGCAATTCTTGCTACTTCTTCTCTTGGAATAGGTTCTTACCAGCTCTTGTAGTAACAAGATATTGTCACCAATAATCTTCCCTAGTATGTAAGCCTTTTGATACAAATCAATGTAATTATGAAGCACCTTTTTCAACCTCAAGATGACAAGTAAGGTCCCAAAACTTGTTGAAAAAATGTTAGTTGAAACCATAGATTAGAGGCCTTATGTGGATTTATAGATTTCAAGGTATATTCAATTTCTTATATGGTGATAGGCTTGCATAAGTTTTCAGCTTCCTGGTGAGTGATACAATCCTATATTATTTCTTTCAGGAAAGTACTAGAGGAGTTTGCACTTGTAAGAGAACTTAGGATATTTGAAAAGTAATCAAAGGCTCCTTGGAGCAATATGTGTTTTGAATCCAATTTCTAATTATTTAGAAGCAAGAATACAATTCTATTATTATTTTTGATTTAAAAAAACCACAACTTTATGGGGAAAAAATAGTGATTTATCACCACATTTCAACCAATCAATTTGAGATCTTTGTTTCATAAGTGAGAAATCAAAGAGTTGCGCTTTTGAAAAATTCTGCATATATAGCTGCTTTCTCCTTTTCCTGAAAGTGATAAGAAGTAAGATCATTATGTTTTTCAAGTTGAATCCTCTCTAGAGTGCATCTAGCAGTGTTAAGTATATGGTGTATATTGTTATAAAATGGAAGTTTCATCTCCTACTTAATAAGATTCTTGGCAAAGATAAATTGTTTGGAACCCCTGATAAAAGCATTTAAAGCCTTCTTAAGATAGAAAGTTTTTGAACCTGAAGGTGGAGACAAGACTTACATTAGTAAGGTGAGTAAAACAACAAAGTGCTTATTATAGGATAGGGCTTTAGAAGTAAGAGTAAGGCCTTAAGATCTTTAACAAATGCTCACTAAATCCCCTAATATGGTGGAAAATGAACAATTATTTACTAAGGAATTTAAGGTTGACAATACAAGGAAGTCAGGAAGAAAGAATAGATCTAAAGTGCCTAAGCTTACAAATATTCCAACATGTTCATAGTGTCATGAAATATGAAGGGGATCCACATAAATTGCCCTAAAAAATAACATTCCTTAGAAGACTTTTTTAGAAAAAAACCCACTATTATAAGCTTATTCAAATACAAGCTTAATTAGGAGAGCTTTATAAAGTTGAAATATTTTAGCAATTAATGATCCTTTTTGTTAAAGAACTAACATCATCATTATGGATATATATTGATAGCTTTTGAATCAAGACTAATAAAGGTTAATATTCTCATACTAGTGATTAACTCATACATCCATTTGTGTACTTCATTCAAGAAAATAGAAGGCTTACTGTCTTTTTATATATGGATCAAATTTTGCATTTAAAAGTAACTTACTTTGGGATAATCTTCAAAGCAATGCCTTACTAATTATATATGCTTATAAGGATTTTAATAGTACTTTATACATGTTAGAAGCAAATAATCATATATGTTTGAGGTAAATGACTTTACAGAGTGTGTTGAGAAGATGAAAGTAATTGACTTAAAGTTTAAGGGAAGTTTCTTCACTAAGGGAAACAAGTAAATTTTAAATGGGAACATAAGGAAAATCTTAATAAGGAACCTATGAATGGTGAGTGGTTATATAGGTTCCCAAAGAGTAAAACACTCTTTCTATATCTTATTTTTTAGATCATTCCCCCTATTATCACTCAAAATACGTCTTTTAAGTGTAAAAGGAAGTTTTCTTTTAGATTTAACAATTTTCTAGTAGAGGAAGAGGGGTTTATAGAGGTTATTCAAAGAGGTATGTCACATACTATCCATGGCCATAAAGCTTATGTCTGTGTTAAAAAGCTAGACTTGATTAAAGAGAAATTCAAGAAATTAAATTTAAAAGAGGCAGAAGCACTTATTTGATGTGTCAACTTCTAAGGCTAATTTGCTTAAGGTTCAGAAGGAGGCCTTTAAATATCCTGGAGATCCCTCTTTGCTAAATAAGGAAAAGATAACACCTTGATCATATACCAAAGTAGTACTAAACTAGAATTCATTGCTCAAATAAATATATAAAGTGTAATGACTTATGGGAACTCCTGCCTCATATTGCTTCTTTATTAATAATCAATTATATGATGAAGAATTAAAAGTGTTACGTTGTCCCTTGAATGCACAAGATGTTAGAAGAGTTGTGTTTGAATTGATCCTTGATAAGGCTTCTTACTCTGATGGTCTAAATGGATGCTTCTTTCAAAAAGCTTGACCTTTAATCAATAATATGGTGACGTATGTAATCCTTGAATTCTTTGAGAAAGGTAAAGTGCTTAAAGAGATTAATAAGACATTTATACGCCTCATTCCTAGAGTTCCTAACCCATGCTCTCTTAATGAGTATAAACAATTTTCTTGTTATATTTCTTTTGTACAAAATCATTTCTAAATTATTAGTAATAAGATTGAAAAGAACAATGAAGCCTTTACTTAGTGATACTTATTGTGCATTTATAAAAGACATATTAATTGGCGATAATATGTTGTTGGATCAAGATTTATCTAAAGGTTATGCTAGAAATAATTCTCCTAGAAATTTTTCCAAATTTTTATAAGGCATATGACACAATAAGTTGGGAGTTAATTCTCCAATTCCTTGAAGTGTTTGGATTCCCTAAAAAATTGAGGAACTAGATAACGCTTTGTATCAAAACATATCATTCTGTGTTTTTAATCAATGGTAAGTCAACACAATTTTTTAAAGGAGGAAGGGTGTGAGGTAGAGCGATCCTATCTCTCCTTATTATATCTTGCAAATGAAAGCATTTACAATATTGGTGAAGCATAACATTTGGTTAGATCTCTATTTCAAGTATCACAATAGATGTAGGAAGTGAGGATTATTTAGCCTTTCATTTGCTAATGATTTAGTCATTTTTTCAAGAACTCATGATAGATGTATAAGTATCCTAATGGCATTCTTTCATACTTTTAGGGAACTTTTTGATTTATCTATCAACAAAAACAAAAGCCATGTGATTATTTCTTCTAGTGCTCATTATCTTGTTAGTTAGTTTTCAACCATATTTATACTTCAATTCAAGCATCCCCCTTGCACATACCTTGGATTACCCATAGCCTCTAAGAAGATTCAATTCAAAAAGTGTCTCCCTTTAATAAAAAAGATTCAAAGGAGACTAAATAATTGGTGCAATAGAGCCTTATCATTTGTATGGAGGTTACAATCAATTAAATTTATGTTAAACTTACTCCATATATACTAGTTATCTAGAGGCCTTAAAAATAATAGAAAGAATGTTGAGATGTTTCCTATAGGTGAGGGTCATAATGAAAATTATAATGCCAAGGTTAGTTAGGAAGAATTTTGTAAGCCAATGAAAGAAAGGGAATTTAGGATCCCTAATCAAGCTTAGCAACCAAGTCTTTATGGGAAAGAGATTATTGAGATTGTTGGATAATAAGGACTCAATATAGGTTATGTGGATTCATACTTTCTTTGTAAAGGGAAAAAGTTTATTAAAAATCAATAATAAGCCCTCTTTCTTAGATTTTGATCTTAATTGCTAAAGCTTAGGGGGATTTTGATCTAGGAATATTAAGTGCATTGTGGGAAATTGTGGTTTTAGCTTCATTATAATTTGATAATTAAAGCAAATTTGGGATCTTTTATAACATTCAAATAATGCCTTCAATCCTAAATAGATTTGCTAACTGCCCTAAAGTGAATGTATGGATCAATTTTATCTAATGAACAAACTTTCCTACTAATTTCAAACATATGTTACTAAGTTATAATCCTAACCCTGTAAGGAAAGAATTATAATTTTCTTGGGATTCATCTGAAAATTTACAAACAATTATTGTAAAGAAATGCTTAAAGGTAGGGAACAAAATCATGCCTAGTGTTCTTTTTTCATATGGTTGGCTACTAGGAATAAAGTAGCCATTATTAATAGGCTAAGAGCTACCTTAATCTCACTAGTGATTGCTATTTATGTAAAAAGAACTCTAAAACTCTTGCGTACCTCCTCTTCAATTGCAAATTCTCATCTAACATTTGGAAATGAGTTTTGTATCTGTCATTTTAACAAGTCCAATCTCAACTATGCTAAATTATTAGTATGGTTATAGTTGGATAAGAACTTATCCAAAAGACATATGGTAGTGTTTGTTATATGCTTTGGTTCATGTCCTTACAAAATTTGGAAGGAAAGAAATGCCAAATGTTTTCACGGAGTGGAGAGCTCCAAATAACAAGTTTAAATTGATCTCATTCTATGGATTAAGGAGTAACTCATGCTAAAAAAAGAGGCCATAAATCATAGTGAAATTATCGCTTCCTTATGGAGACTAACTGTGGTTATGGATTAATACGGTTTAGGAAGTCCCTTTTGTATTAAAAATAAGTATATAAAGGATTATTCTTAAAGGACATAAAAACTTGAGATGTAATGGTTGTAATTGGCCTTAATGTCAATGAGGAGTTAATTATGGTTTATTTACCATTGTTAGATGATGTGCTTGGATACTTAGTTTATTTGTATGCCTCTTTGCTTATCAAGAGCTTCGTGTGATATCATAAATAGATGCTCATTTTCTTAGTTATCTAATGTGTGCCTCTTTGTTTATCAAGAGCATAGTGTGATGTCATAGATAGATGCTAGTTTTCTTAGTTGTCTAATTGTTTAGAAATTTTATAATCTTTCCATTCGTAAGTTCTTTTAATAATATTTTTACTTTTTCAAAAAAAGATCAAAATAATACATTCGTAAACTTACAAGTAACTCCTGGAACCTTTATAAATATACTAATTGTACTAGGTTTCTAGTAAGAATTAAGAAATAAAAGTTGATAAAAGATGGAGAACAGATAAAAGTAAAGGAAAGAAAGGAAATATATAAAAAAAAGAGACAAGGAAAGAGAGAAGATTACTCATTTAATAAAATAATCATCCTGACTTTCTTTTAATAATAAAATCATAAATAAATTTAAGTAAAATATATTAAGATATAAGTAAAAGTAACTCACATAGCCTCAAAACATGTTTAAATAATGAATTTTAGCCTCCAATTTCACCTTAACTAGGTAAATACATAATTTAATGACATTAAATTCAAAATCAATTTTGTTAACAAAATAACACATTTCATAATTTTATCGATTATATAAAAAGTCAATGACTGTTTAAAGTCGGTAAGATCATTTATGATCTACATTATTAAACTTTTTATTGGATATTTTGTTTTCAAATTTTCATTTGTTATGTATTTTACATTAAAAGTGCTAGCTTTTACACCAAACTTTTGGGCCCTTATAATGAAATCAACATATAAAAATAATAAGAGTATCAAATGCAGTTTTTCATATGTAAAATCTATCATTTATTAGATCTTCTTTTATGTAGATAAGTTTCTTAATGGATTTACATAATAAAGTTGTTACGTACAATTTTGTTTAACATCATAATAAAAATATTTTTAACTCTATTCCCTATAATTACTAATGCTCAAATAATTTTAAATATTGATTACTATATATGCCTCTTATTTATTTGTTGTTGAAAATAATATTTATTGAAAAGTTATTAGACCATTTAATAGAAATACTTGTTTTAAAAAATAATTTATTGTTAATATAATATTATTGTGAATAATGATGATGATGAACCAGATTGAGCTAGAGTGTCCAAAAACCTGAACTTGATTTTTTAAAAACTCGATTCCAATTGGTTTTGAATATTCAAGTATAATTTCGAGATTAAGTCCAGTCAAAAGTGATTTAGATAATCCATCCCTGATAATCTTAATAGTTGGTCCAGTATGATTTATATTTTAAAACTTGATTCTTAACATTACTGATTGATTTTTTTCAAGGAAAAAAGTACGACTTATCCCCTAACATTTCCTAAAAAGTTTGAGTTAATCTTTACCTTTATCTACAATATCACGTTACACTTTAATGTTTTTAAAATAATACTGATAGCACTCTAAACATAAAAAAATTAAGCTTTTGGAAATTGCTAATATATGGGTCATCAATTTAACATATATGATGTTACTCAATAGACCAAACAAGCATTGATTTAATCTTTAAAATGTTTTCTTTAAACATTGGTAAAATATGTGATTTTCACCTTAATATTTTATATGAGGTATAAATAATCTCCCACCATTATCTTTATTACTACTTTTACCCTCTATTCAAGATGTAATGAGTATTATTTTGGTAACATTAAAGCATAAATTAGTATTAAAAATAATCGTATGGATTTACTTAGACCTTTTGTGAAATATTGAAGTGTAAATCATATTTTTGACTTTTTTTAAAAAATAAATTCTAGTTCAGAGATAAAACCAATCAGTTTTGAGCCACGCGATCCTAAAAATAATACAATTGGACATGTCAAATTCATAAAATATTAATAACGATTGACAAAAATAATAATTTTATTTTAGTAAATGTAAAGGTTCGAAAAATTTTGAGCAGGGTATTGAATACCATTTCATACCAGCCGGTATTGGTCAGACAATACTTTACCGGCCAAAAAATGAAATGATATCAACATGTTTGGTACTGGTCATAGGTACTGGCCGGTACCAGGTGTTTTGGCCAAATACCAGTCGGTACTCAAAATATCAGCCATATATCAGCCGATACTGTAATTTTAATAAAAACCGAGGACCTTTTTGCATAAATAAAAAATAATGACCCTAACAACGCTTGCCTCTCTTTCTTCATTTTTTGTCTCTCTCTCAAACTTACCTCATCCTCTCTCTATCTCACCCACACTTTTGTCCTCTCCACTCTTTTTCTCTCTTTCTCCTTTCCATTTACGGCGGTGCTCCTGTACCTACCTCCTACCTCTTTGGGGATGCTCCTACGTCCCACCTCTTCGACGGTGCTCCTACGTCCTACTTCTCCAGTGGTCATCTTCGGATCTTCCTCCACCATGCGAACCTGTCACCACCAAGCCTCATTCGGACCTCCATCAGCCTTCATCCGTCCTCCATGAGGACCACCAACACACCACGCCACCATCGTCTTCTCTCCTCCATCAGCCACGCATCCCCAGGACCGCAACTGTCGAATCTGGGAATAATACCTAGATTTAAACCCAACTCGACCCAACCTAGAATAATACCCAATCACCGATTGTGAATTTCTGTTTGGGTGTGTTTTCACTTTCTATTAGAATTTTTCTAGTTAATTGCATTTATGTTGTAATTATGAATGGGAAGTTGGAATGAAGTTGTGAAGCATTTGTGTGCCATTGGTTGGAGTTGGATAATGGATTGGATTTGGAGTCGAATTGAATGAAAGAAGTATGATTTTGGTTCATTTGTGGTTCGGTTGGTAATTGGTTCATTTATGGTTTGGTTGATTGATAATTGATGACTTGATCTATGTTAAATTTTTGTGATCATTCACGACATGCATTAAAAGTTAGAAAGGCTTTCAGATGTCAACTTAACTTTATGATGCATGATTTAAAAGTTAGAAAGGCTTTAAAGTTTCAACTTAACTTAAAACAATCGAGAATGTAAATTGGAAAGAATTCAAATAAATAATTAATTGACATAATCTTAAAATTATTAAAATGGTATTTGGATATTGGGTAAATAATTAATTGAATATAATAATAATTCGGTTATGGTCTTGTGGAAAAATCGAATTGGAACTTTTGTAATTGTAATTATTTTATATCTCTAATTTTTCTTTAATTTTTATCCCAAAATTAATCCATCTCTTTAAGGATTCAAGTCTCTTGCATATCAACCTTTATTTATCCTAAAATTAGTCCATCTCATAATCTTTGCATATTCAAAATCTAATTTTCTTATTATTCTATTTTTATCTCATTTATAGTACTTTGGCATTAACTCTTCGAATAAGTGTAAAAGTTTTTAAGTTCATCTTAATGAAAAAAATTATTTAGCTTGTGCATTCTATTCCAAGATATTTATTAAAGGCAAGAATTTATGAAGACATGTCAATGAAAATAATAAAGATGAAAGTGAAGTTAAGGATGTTTAAGTCATGACTTGAATTTTTGGATTTGTTGAGCCATCATCTTAAATCTTTGAACGGTACTTTGATTTTTAAATTTTGCATGAATTTACTACTCTTCAATAGGAAAGTTTATCTATTTCTAAATTTTACTCTAGTTTTATGCATCTTTACTTCTTTAGGCCTAATATAAAGAGTTAAAGACATTATTTGTGTTGCATTGCCTCATGAAGGACTTAGCGTTAGTACTGCTAATTTTGTTGATGAAACTACTAAAGGGTTAATTTCTTACAAAACTAATATCTTTATTTTTTGTTACAAATAAATAGAAGGAAGTTCAACTGCTCCTGATCAAACTGCTTCAGGAAGATATAATAATCCAGCTTGGGCTTATGCTACATTGGTCTTAGGTATGAAGAATCATACAATTTGATTGTTTTGTAACAAGCATTTAAAAGGTGGAGGAATCACCTGATTCAAGAAGCACTTAGCTAGGGTTAAAGGAGATGTAGAACCCTGTAAAAAAGTAAGTCATGATGTGAAGTTACAAATAAAAACATTACTTGAAGAATATCAACATGAGAAAGATAGAACGGAAAGGTTGAATTTTAAAATTGGTAATGGAAGTTCATTTTCTGGTTTCCGTGGCGATTGTGAAAATGTTGAAGGTGGTAGTGGTATTGGTACTAGTACTGGTAGTGTTCCATTCCAAGCCCTCGAAGAAGTACCTGAACTTGAAGTGAGGAAGATAAGAAGGCAGACTAGTTTTTTTGCACCACGAACAACTCCTAGAGTCCAACCTTCAATTTGTAGTGCAATGCAATCAAGAGATGTGACTCACAATGTCGATATGGCAGTAGCTAGATGGTGGTATGATACAGGTTCTTCATTTAATACTTCTCAGTCTTATTAATATCAACCTATGATAGATGCAATAGCTTTTTATAGTCCGGGATACAAAGGTCCTTCCATTGATGACTTAAGAGGTAAACTTTTGAGTTCTTTTGCTTCTGAAATTAGAAGTTATTTAGCATAAAGAAAAGTGAATTGGGCCACTTATGGATGTTCAATCATGTGTGATGGTTGGACAAATAGGAGACAAGAGCCTATTATTAGTTTTTGGTATATTCTACAAATGGCTTTATGTTTTTGAAATCTATTAATGCATTTAGCCTTATTAAGAATACTGAGACTTTGTTTGCGATATTTGATGAAGTTGTGAATGAAGTAGGAACAGAAAATATTATTCAGTTTATTATTGACAATAATTTCTCTTATAAAGCAGCAGAAAAAAAGGTTGCAGAATACGTATAATTCTTTTTGTTTAGACTCTTTGTGTTGCACATTGTATTGACCTAATGCTGGAGAATATAGGAGATCTTAGGTATTCTCTTATTATTGATGAGACTATGCAGAAAGCTAAAAAGGTGATAAAGTTCATCTATGCATGGGTATTGAATTTAATGAGAAAAGAATTTATCAATGGTAGAAATTTGTGTCGTCCTGCTGTGATAAGATTTGCAATAAATTTCTTATCACTTCAATCTTTTTTTATGATGAAGAAAGAGTTAAGACAAATGTTTACAAGTGATAAGTGGATTGCATCTCAACATGCTAGGTCTAATGCTGGAATGGAGATTTGTAAAATTATACTAGAAGATAGAGAATTTTGGTCTCAATGCCAATTTGTTATCCAAGTTTGTGAGCCTTTGGTGAGGGTGTTTTGCTTGGCTGATAGTGAAGTAAAGCTAGCTTATTTTTTTGATGCCATGGAGAGAGCGATGGAAGTAATTAAGGCCAATATGAAACATAGTCCTTCTTTGTACACACCATATCTTTCAATCATTAATGAGAGAAGGGAAAGACAACTTTTTTCTCCGTTGTTTGCAACTGAGGCATTTTTGAATCCTAGTGTCTATTTAAAACTAGATCTTACTAAGCAAGCTGAAGTTAAATAGAAGAATACTTTTGACTATTACAATAATTGTTAGCATTTACACGATGCAAGATCTCTTAAGCTCACAAATGGAGCTTTATAAGTTGTCTTATGGGGATTTTGGAATGCCAATTGCTATTCAACAAAGAGGCTAGCTATTAGTTGTTTCCTTTTTTATTTTTTGAAATTAATTAACACTTTATTTATGTGTTTATAACACTACTTTTGTTATAGTTTTTAGTAGGATCAATTTAGAAATGGTGTTCCAGAATTGAAAAGGTTTACAATTCGAATTCTAAGTCAATATGTGAGCGTAATAGGCTGTGAACGAAACTGGAGCACATTTGAATTTATCCACTCTAAGAAAAGGAATAGATTGGAGCATAAGAGGTTGAATGACTTGATTTTTGTTCGTTACAATTTAAAGCTTGAGGAAAGGTATGTTATTATCATTATTAATTTTGATATAATTTTTTAATAATTAAATTTTATTGTTTGCTAAGAGTCTTACTAGCACAAGTAGTTCAATTGATCCAATCTCCATTAATAATATTGATCTTTTGGCGGATTGAGTTTTTGAAGAATCGAATTTGGTAGATGTTAATGACTTGGAAGATAATCTTGAATGAGAAAACATTGACATGTCGCATTAAATTTGAATGACAATGATGACGAAGCTTCTCTCAATGATTAGGATTTTGTACCAAATGAACTGAGGTCAGTGTGTTGAACAATTTTGTCATTTCCCATAAAGTTTAGACAACTATTAATTGCATTTTTTGATTTTTTATAACTTATCGGTTAAGTAATGTTATTTGATATAGATAAAGATAACAAGTGGCCCAATAAATGATCCAAATCAATGGGTCGAAGTCTGTGTGGAAAATGACTCCCAATCAGTATGGACCTGTAGCACCCCACTCCCGCGCGACCCAAACCCGACATCGACGGCGATATCCGAGTCCGTCCCCCGTGAGGGTGGCGTGCTAAAGCACTCACTCAATCAAAAATTGGTATATATTTGTTTTTTAATCACAAAACACAATTTGCGGAAGACCATAATCAAATAGGGCATAAGCCCTTTTCAATCATACAGTGGAATTTACAAAATTTCCATATAGCCAATTGGGCCCTTTCACAATTGCAAACACTTTAGTCATTTCAAAATATAATTTTACACAAAAGTTGCAGATTATTATATTCAGTACAAAATTAAAGACATGTAATGCAGAAGCGAACTGATCCCGACCTCTAATAATCTTCACTTGAAAGCTGTAGGTATACTCCCGTTGGCCTAACGGGGTATTCTTCTGAATCCTGAAAAATATTTGCAAATTTTGGGTGAGTTTTGCGAACTCAGTAAGTGACATCATCGATGGTTCACCCAGTTACATAACGCATATATCACACATCAAATAGAATTTCAAATTTCACATTCAGTGCATTTAAACATTTATATTATGCATATGCCACGTAGATGGGACTCACATTTGTTCTTATTGTTGTGACTGAGTGCCTTTCACATATACAGAGTACTGGCCCGTAGGCTCAGTCAGAATAGAGTTCACGGAGCATAACTCTACATGCAGATTTAGAGTTCACAGAGCAAAGCTCTACGTAGAAGCGCTTCAAATAGGTGACTCAAGTCACAACTCCTTTATATTTTATGCATTCATGAGATAGAATGCATCACTTACATTGTATACACTTGTTCGATCACATTCACTTATCATCGGACCATAGTCCGACATTTAACATATAGTTGAACAATCACTTATCATCTTGTATGCAATGCACATTTTGAAAATACTTAATTCATCTTATTCACATACAATGAGCGCTTCAATAATTCAGGTCAATCATCACAATCATCGGACCTTCTGTCTGAAATCCAAACACAATCAATCATACAGAGATCAATGTATACAAAATTCAAATAAAGAAAGCAATGAAGTGAGACCATCTCGGTCTACTCACAGTACGCTCCAAAATAGCATCTGCTTCCAAATTCTAGAACGCCTGTATGCGGACACTTGACCTGCACAGCCCATTTATGCAAAACACCCATTTCACACTCATCAATAATTGCACACGTATAAGCATTCATTTATTCACAATTAAATAAATGAACTGCGTACAACGCATGCTCAATGACAATCTCGAGTATATGTTCTAGAACACATTTTATGCTCATTCCCATTTCAAAATTCATAGGTGTCTATTTGAACTTAGATTTACACTTCATTTGTACGTGATCATTCTAAATTCTCCTTTCAATCTTTACCCTTTTCATAAGGTCACACTTCAAGAATACATGGTTATTTAAATCATAACTCAATTTCTCATCATCTCTTTTCTAACGTCACATGATCTCATAATATCCAAATTCTCATTCATAGCTTAGCAATTTAAACATATGTACAAACCTATTTACACAATAACTATAAATATCTTACCTTGATTCTCCATCAAATGAGGAGATCTTTAGCTCAATTGGAAGCTTTTTCCTTCCTCTTCCTTTTTCTTTTCTTGATTAACCTCAAAATCTTTCTTGAAGATGAAGAAGAATTAAAACTAGCTTGTTTTCTCTTCTCTCTCTTCTTTCTTTTTTTTTCATGTTTCTCTCACTTATCTCTTTTCTCATCCACATATTTTGTTTCTCTGGAATCTTCTCATTCACGTTTTCTCCTTTATTTATAAGCAAGACAATACTTCTTCTTCTAATTATGCCCTTAATGAGTGAGAATTGTCCCATTTGCCCTTCCATTTATACCTTATGTCTTTTATACTTAAGTGTTTTGCCAACAGTACCCTTAAACATACTAACATAACACTTTCTTCCAGAAAAATATCCCCTGTGTCTTAAGTTTCTAATGCCTAAAAAATCATTCAATTTGGTTCAGTGATTCAAAAGATACACTTCAAACATTTTTGGACTGCTCTTGTCTAGAATAGTATACTATGCACAACTTCCAACTGAAATTTAAATATCTTAGAGACTGAATTTAGATTTCAATTTTTTCATTACATTTGTAGCTCCATGTCTCTAGTTTGCCACAAATTAGAAATCATCTCATTTGGATCAGTAGAGCTCCCGAACTCATCAAAATACTAAAGTATGTTCAGTGGAATAATACCAGTTTATAGTATTTAAGAACACATTCATTGTACCCATCCCACTCTATTCACTCAATCTTTCTTAATTCACTTCAGATAGTTTCAATTTTTGATGTAGATGTATAGAAAAGTCTTACAAATCTAATAGTTCAAGAATTAAATCATTTGGAGGTTTATTGAAGAAGTTATGGTCAAAAGAATCCATCATGTTTAAGACCTCAATCAAATGGAACCTATTTTGGCGCGATTTCCATAACTTCAACAAAAAATGTTGGATTGATCTTGTTTTTAGACCATTGGAAAGAAGACTTCAAGGTCTACAACTTTCATGGAGACCTCGAAGGCCAATTCTATCGTCTGACTTCTGTATCATCTCACTTTTGCATCGTCTCACTGTTGCTTCGTCTTACTTTCACTTTGTCTTACTTTTGTATCATCTTACTTCTATCATCTTACTTCTATTGTCTTACTTCTATCATCTCACTTCTATCGTCTTACTTCTATTGTCTCACTTTTGTGTCTCACTTTTGCGTGCGTCTCACTTTTGCGTCTTACTTTTACATCTTACTTCTATCGTCTTACTTTTGCGTCTCACTTTTGCGTTTTACTTTTGCCTCCAGAACATCTCCACTTATAAGAATCATAACTTTTGATTACGATGTTCAAAATTTTCATACTATATACCCTTAGAAGGATAAAAGAAATATCTACAATTTTCCAGAAGGCACCTTGGCTAAAATCTATTTATATCAATCCCAAATTTACCTCTAAAGTCCGAAGACGAATTTTCCATTCATACACCAGCATACTACACCAAATTCTTAACTTCCTGACAACTTTTGAGATTCTTAGAGACAGAATTGAAATTTTATGTCTTCATAAGAAATGTAGCCATACATTTCTAGTTGAATCCAAATTAAGAATTATCTTATTCAGATAACTAGAGAAAAAGTTATGGCTAATGGACCGAAACACACTCAGTGAACATTTTCCAGATCACTACCAATCTTGTTTCTAAATCTTTCTTTATCACAACTCATACCAAGATCACTCTTTCTACTCCTTTTACTCCTCATTTTCAATAAAATTACATTTAATATCAATTTTACCTGGAAGTTGTCAATGAATGCACGTATCACTTTATATGTGAAAACATTCCGCATTTATGTGCATATATGTTAATATGATGCATGAGCAAGAAAATGCATTGTCTTAATTTCTCTTTGAGCTCACATGTACCGAAATTTCGAGTCCTAACCCTTAATATGGGGACATGATGTTACAGAGTATATTACAAATTTATATGTAGATTATCCAGATTTTGGTAATATGTTTAAAGTATGTGAAAATTATGCATTGTAAAGTTTTATAGGCATGGAAGATAATTATTTAAAGAGAACTTATTATGTATGCCTCATAGTTCTTCAAGGGAGTTACTTACGAGAGAATCACATGAGAGAGGCTTAATGGATCACTTTAAAGTAAAAAGGACTCTTGTGGTTTTGAATGAACATTTCTTTTGGCTATACACAAGGAGAGATGTAAAGAGTGTGTGAAAGATATATTACATACAGGCAAGCCAAATTTAGAGATCAATCCTATAGATCATACATACCTTTACCTATAATTAGTGAAATGTGGGAGAATCTTTCGATAGATTTTGTTTTGGGCTTATATAAGTTGACGAAGGGTAAGGATTTAGTTTTTCGTATTAGTGGATAAGTTTTCCAAAATGTTATATTTCATCAGATACTAAAATACCAATGATGCATCCTACATTACTTAATTGTTCTTAGTGAAATTATTAAAATGCATGGAGTTCCTTGAACCATTATTTCATATAAGGATACAAAGTTCTCGAGTTATTTTTAGAAAAATTTATAAGAAAAGTTGAGAATTAATTTATTATTTTCTACAACTTTCCATCCATAAAATAATGGACAAACCAAGGTAGTTAATAAAACTCTAAGTGATTTATTGTATGTTATTATTGATAGAAATATTAAAACTTATAGTCTTTGCCTCTCACTGAATTTTTTAAAAAGTTAAGAGTTAGGTATAAGAATTTGGTCAATATTAAATATATGTATATGTTCTTTTAGTATTATATACAGATGAAATGCATTACAAATATAGTATTATAATAAGGATTTTATGGGAACTTTAGAAGAAACTTAACTAGATTCAAGTGAACCCATATGCAATTAAGATATTATATCTCAATCCAAAATCTTAAACTAAAGGGTTACGAACGGGATTACTCAACTTGTAAGTTTCTGATATCTGCGGCTCACACCTTAAGATAATAAGTTTTTTTAGAAATTAAAAAATATATTAATGAAATAAGGGGTTAACATAAGAAGGGGTCTGCCACAAAGACCCCTTAATACATTGAAACAACTCTATTAATAATAAAACTACTACATAAAGAGCAAACCAAAGTTATATCGTTAATACAAAAATGATGATGCAAAAGGAGGAAGCCATGAGTATCGTTGTCTAATTAAGGTATAACTAATTTCTACTTTCTGAACACTTTCAGAATCTTCTTGATTTAGATGGGTGCGAAGCGTAACTCCTTTGGCAAGGGTAGCGACATAGGTGTCCCTCTCTTCTTCTCCTTCTTTATCCACATTCAATGGAGCTCTTCTCAGGTAAGTCTCTTCTTTAGGATCATTACTATTCTTAGCATTTTAGGGCATAAATAACCTTATTCCCTAAATCTCCAGACATGGCTAATCAAAGGAGTGAGCTATTTGCTCTGAAGAGTTCTTTCTTAAGTAGGCATCTCAACTAGATTTGCTCTTTTCTGCTATTTTGAGCTCATTGTGTCTCTTCATTCTGACAGAGGGGTATCTATGATGAAGAATAAGAAGGGAGAAGGGAGAAGGGGGTACTACTCAGCTTTCAACAGGTAAGTCCTGATCTCCACTACCTTGTAAAGGCATGATTTTTCAATTGTATTCTTGAATGAATGAAGTCTTGATTTCTAAACTGTAGTTGAGGTTGAACTCTGGTTATGCATTTACTGAGTAATATGGAGCGAGGGCTAGATTCTCCATGTGAGAGCTATTCCTATGCTACAGTGAGAGTTTAACTTATTTACAATCAGTTGTGCTCTTATGCTAGCTATAATAAGCTCTATAATAGAGGGTAGGGTAGCAGACTTTTGTTCAAACCTTCTGTAGTTCCTTTCCTTCCAGATTGCTTGAGTGCAAGTAGCAACTATGATTAGAATAACTGCTCTATCAAATTTAGAAACATGTAGGTGGGGTAACTCCAGTAGTATGTCATAGAGTTTGTTCGAAATTAGATCAGCAGCACTTAGTCTTGAGATTTTTGCCCAAATTTCTTTAGAGAAATTACACTTAAACAAAAGATGGTCTCTAGTTTCTTCCTTTAGATTACATTGTTGGATCCCGTTTCCGGAATCCAACCTCTTGACAAAATAATCATCAAACTTGATGCATGGTTCCTTGCTTAACACAATTTCTCATCCTTCATAATTTCCTATCATTATTTTCCATAACACATCTCACTTGTATATTAACAATTCATGATCAAAATTCATGCTCTCAATCTCATCCATACACAAATTCATATTTCCACTCATCATCATCCATACATAATTCATAATTCATTAACATCAAAAGAATAGAGTTTTACAAGCTCCAAAGGCATTCCAAGCTACAATTACGACAATAATCCAAAATCTCAAAAGACAAAGGTTACATGAACTAACAATCCTTGAAAAGTGACTAATCCTTGTATTTTA
>JANZLC010000005.1:23280638-23293590 GCA_026413385.1 Erythroxylum gracilipes
ATAATAGTTATTAAAAACGTCCTTATTCTTTAATCATTCTTATAATTTTAATTGTTTTCAAATATGATAATTATTCTGATTAATAAGAATGATTAAAGTTTTGATATTTATTAATTTTCTACTCACTCTTAATCTTATTATTATTAAATTATTTATTTATTAATGATATTAACTAATATCATTAAATTCCTGATTATTTTAAACTTGGTTCTTAATAAGAATTTATTATAAAACCAGATTTACAAAAATCTTATGTTTTGGTTGGATTTGCCTTTGGAATAACGTATAAAATGGTTAAAAATACAACTGGGGATGGATATAGCTTACAAACGGCGCTTGTGGGTGG
Organism: Erythroxylum gracilipes; assembly: GCA_026413385.1. Taxonomy (NCBI): domain Eukaryota; kingdom Viridiplantae; phylum Streptophyta; class Magnoliopsida; order Malpighiales; family Erythroxylaceae; genus Erythroxylum; species Erythroxylum gracilipes. The sequence goes on from JANZLC010000005.1 coordinate 23,280,985, forward strand.
GGTCTCACAGGCGTCTGTCCATTTAAGAAGGGAGTTTGTCAAATTTAAAGAAAAACCAGCGTCGTTCTCTTTTTAGATATTATAAGACATGATAAGAATGGACAGAAGATTTGATCTCAGAATTAAGCACTAGTCAAAATGGTGGAAATCAGCGTTATTGTTGTCATGGATGTTGTCGTTGTGAGTGCAAAGGATGGAGTAATAGCAAGATCCAACGTGGGATCCTCCCTCCAGCTCCATCTTTGAGACCATTTAATTTAATTGGAGAGTGATTGACTATTGCCGAAGCTTAACCATGCGATGAATCAGAAAGAAGATATTGAACGGAGCAACATCGATAATGTAGAAGTTTAGTGAGCTGTTGGGGGATGTTTATTGAAAGGGTTTGGTGGGTGGATTCAATGTAGAAGTTTCTCATGTATGTTAATTAAATGAACGTAAATGGAGGTGATGGATAGCATGTGATGTAAGAGTTATTAATCGGTGGACCAAAAGAGAGCAGAACATTTGAATAGAGCCTGATCTTCTGTCTAGTATTATTTTGTCATATTCTTTCTATTTGAATCTTAACTATTTATTTATGTGAGATTCACATAAATAAAAACAAGGCTTATATAAATAGATGGTTGTGATTTAATAGACAGGATAGGTCAGAGTAATATCAGACAAGAAATTCTAGCTCATTTGAATAGTAGAAATTTCTAGACACATGCTAATTAAATAGATGTCATTGATAGCATTTGATGCAATCTTAATTAGTGAGAACAAAAGGCAGAAGATTATGTGACTGAAGATTAATTCAATTCTAGAATTAAATTAAATTAAATTAGTTTTAATTGATTTTAATTTAATACTAATTAGGTAAAAATAATATCTAATATGTAGTATTATTCCTCATTTATGAAACTTTACAATCAATTATCATATCTTTATAAATCAATTAATTAATTATATTTAAATTAATTGATAATATTTTTATTACATTAAATTATATTTTCATTAACTAAACAGTTATAATAAAATTAATTAGAGATATTTCAAGAATATGTAATAAAAAAAGTGAAAAAAATCAGTCATATTAATAATAACATATATTGATTAATTAATTAATTAACAAGATTTAAATAAATGAATCATTTAATTATACATTGATTATTATGAGAACATGCAAGGTGTGACTTAATTGTGAGAGGCATGACTACTATTATATATACTTAATATTATTATATAATAATTAATAATAATTAGCAACCAATAATGCCCAGTTGTCACTAATATATTAATATATAGTAGTTATTAACATAATAATTTGTCACAACCATGAATAGGTATATATATTAAGATATTAATATATAAAACTTAATAAGAATTAACAATTAATTATTAATACCTAAATTTAACATTAGTATATAAAAATTAATAATAATGAACAATTAATAATGCATGGATATGAATAACATATAAAATTAATATTAACATATGGTACTTAATAATAACATTAAATTTCATTTTATTAATTAGTCAATTAATTATACTTTAATTAATTATATTATACATTATATTTAATAAAAAATGACAAAAACTATATGCGCTTATGATTTTTAAATTAATTAATTAATTATAATTTAATTATATTTAATTAAAGATGATAACAATTAATTTCATTTTAATTAACAACCTATTAATTATATTTAAATTAACCCATGGTTGTTAGCTAACAACTCACGTAACAATGAAAAATTAATAATGCACGGATATTAATATTAACATATGGTACTTAATAATAACATTAAATTTCATTTTATTAATTAGTCAATTCATTATACTTTAATTAATTAATATATTAATTATATTATACATTATATTTAATCTAAAATGACAAAAGCTATATGCGCTTATGATTTTTAAATTAATTAATTAATTATATTTAATTAAAAATGATAATAATTAATTTCATTTTAATTAACAACCTATTAATTATATTTAGATTAACCCATAGTTGTAAGCTAAGAACTCACGTAACAATGAACAATTAATAATGCATGGATATTAATATTAACATATGGTACTTAATAATAATATTAAATTTCATTTTCACTAATTAGTCAATTAATTATATTTTAATTAATAAATATATTAATTATATTTAAATTAACCAATTAATTATATACATATATTATATTTAATAAAATTACAAAAACTATATGCGCTTATGATATTTAAATTAATTAATTAATTATAATTTAATTATATTTAATTAAAAATTATAACATTTAATTTCATTTTAATCAACAGCCTATTAGTTATATTTAAATTAACCCATGATTGTTAGCTAACTACTCACAACCAGAGAAATAGTCACTGGTTGTGATATATATATCATTTTTTAAAATATATATAATTTATATATATAATTTTTAAAAATTTTCCCCAAGTGGCTCCGTCTATGGGCGTGACTACCATTTATATAAACATAATATTACTATATAATACTTAATAATAATTAGCCATTAATAATGCAAGGTTGTCAAAAATATATATACTTAATATTAATATATAGTAGCTAATAATATAATAATTAGTCACAACCGTGATTAAGTATGTATATTAAGACATTAATATATTAAATTTAATAATAATAAACAGGTTATGACTAAGATTTAAATTTAATATTAGTATATAAAAATTAACAACAATTAACAATTAATAATGCACGGTTATAAATAACATATAAAATTAATATTAACATTTGGTACTTAATAAAATAGTTATTAAAAAATAAAAATTTCTAAGGACATAATTAACAGTCAATTAATAATAATTAATTAATATAACACAATAATAAACTAAATTAACAATTAAATCATAATTAAATTATATAATGAAAGAATTAATAATTAGTTGATTAATTATTTCATAATGAATAATTAATCAGCTATTTAAAATATGAATTATTTAAAAATTAATTACTTTTCATTAACATTTGTTCAGTTATAATTAATAATAATTAATTGATTTATTAATTACATATAAATATTTAATTAAGTAGTACGTAGTAATATAATTTGTAAATAACAATGCTACATATTACATAATAAGGCAAAACTCCATTTTATAACATCTAAAGGACCAGAAGAGGAAGTCCCCAACATAAAGCCAACGATCTTATGAGATAAGAAAAATTGTTTAAATGATAGTTAGATGAAGAAATTTAAGAGAACTTAGAAAATGAAAATATAGGAAAATGACAGCGAAAAAAGTGCAGAGAATGGTGGAATGTGTGAATGACTTTTCTTCTATTTTGATGATTTTAAGAATTTTGAGTGAACCTGCATATTTAGTTGTACTGTAAATGTGTTGTGAATGAGTTAAATGAAAATGGAGTTCAAAGAATAGAAATGAATTTAAAGTTTCGGATTTAGTGAAAAAAGATGAGTTAGAGAAATTGGTTTAGAACAAAAGAAAGAAAAGAGAAAAAGGGGTAAAAATATAGTTTGAAATTTCTATGATTAAACTGTATTGATCTAAGAAGATTTTGACAAAATTGTCTTCATGAAAGCTGTAGATATTTCTTTTAGCTTTTTAATGATATAAAGTTTGAAAATTTTGTATTTCTAGATTAAAAGTTATGGAGGTTAGAAGTGAGGGACTGCGACTGAAAAGTCGTGATCGTGCTTAAGCACGATCGCGACCCCGCTATTGTTAAGCACGATCGCGACCTCACTATTGTTCACTGGATGTCACAACTGTGATCGCAACTTTCTTTAGTTGATGGCCAAAATCGAGATCGTGCATGACTTTGCAAAATTAATAACCAAAGCATGATCGTGACTTTGAAGGTTAGAGGCTGACACAACACCCTTCGATCTTTTGGTTATATCTTCTTCATTCGACCTCCAAATGACATGAAACTTGAATCATTGGACTCATAACACACTAATCTACATCTCCACCAAATATCTTAGCCATCTGAATCAATTGAAAGAGATCGAGCAAAAAACGTGAGATGGGTCTAACTGAGTGTGCTCTAAAATAGTCCAACTTTTTTGTCCGTATCTGTCACACCCGTGACTTTTCCTCACACCTATGATTCTCTCACACTCGTGACTTTTCTCTCTCATGCTCGTGAGTGTTAATTTCTGGAAGATGTTTAATTTTCACATCAAGACACGGTGCTCTATAATAGTTAACCGTGACTTAATTTTAATTTGTGCACTCGATAGCATTTTGTAAATTGAATAGTCTTGTTTCTTTTGAACTTAACTTTTTCTCTAAACATTAGAATGAGATGATTTTTAATTTGGATTAAACTAGAGACATAGGGATACAAATCATCTGAAGAAGTCGAATTGCAATTCGGTCTCTAAGATGTTCAAGTTTTGAATGGAAGTTGAGTATAGTATACTATTTCAGAATAAGAATAGTCCGAAAATATTTGAGGTATAGCTTTCATATTTCTGAACCAAATTAAATTATTTTTGTGTCAATAGAACATTAAGAGATAGGGAAACACTCTTTTAGAAGAGAGTATTGCTAAATTATTTTATTTTCATTGTCTAAATGATCAAGAATAGTAGACCAGAAATTTAGTTTTTGAAAAAAATCTGAAAGTGATTCAATGAGTTATAAATTATGATTTCAATGGTTTTATTGAGGTATAAACCTAAGTATAAATTATACTTGGGCAAGTTCTGATATGGGATTGATTTAGTGACAAATCTGACGGATAAATACCTGAGATTGTCAAGAACTCGCTCCATACCTTTAACCACCTTAGCATCACTAAACAAAACCCCAACTTCTCTAGAAATCAAAACAATGTCTAGTAACAAGAAAAAGCTCATCCTTAACACAGTCTCAGTGGACTTAGGCTATGGAAGTTGCGAGAAACCATGACTACTCTCACAAATATTCAACCCAAAGTCAAAATTACCCGCTAAAAACTACTGCTTCCACATACAAAAATCACACTAATCTCTACTACTACTACAACACTTCTTCAACCTCATCAAAGACCAACCCATCTCCGGCCACCGACTACGAGACGGTAACCACATTCTCTCCGGCCATGAACAGCACCCCAAGAACGGTGCGTGGACTCGGGCGTGTTGGCGGTGAGAGCGTTGCAGTGGAGAAAGACTCCGACGACCCTTATCTGGACTTCAGACACTCGATGTTGCAAATGATATTGGAGAATGAGATATACTCAAAAGAAGACTTAAAAGAGCTTCTCAACTGTTTCTTGCAACTAAACTCCCCTTACCATCATGGGTTTATAGTAAGAGCTTTCACCCATATCTGGAATGGCGTCTTCTCTGTGAAAGCTTCTGGGTCGGGTAAGCTGCATTGTTACTATGGGTCTGAATAACCCACATGATGAGTTCTTTCATCTTCTTCGTCTGAGGCCTTTCTTTTGATTTGCACGTGAACTCGTAGAAACTATTAGGTTTTGGTTTCTCTTTTCCTTCTTTCAGTAAAACCTGTTTTCAGGTCAGCAGAAAGACTCTTCATATGTTTGTACGCCATGAGCGGATGTAATGTAAGTTTTGGATTTTCGCTCCCAATCTATATTGTAAAGGAAATTGACATGGCAAGAGTATTGTCAAGATGTTTGTTGATGAGTTGTTTTGTTATTTAGACTGTGATTTGGTAGAAATATGTAATTAACTTGCAAGATGAGGATGCCAATAACTATGTATTTTTCCACGCGCGCCATGCCATGTTAAGCTGATATCATTTTTCTTTATTTCTAAATTAATTAAGAAAATTGATTCATTCGGTATTTATTTTCCTCATGATTAAAATTAATAAAATATCATAAAATTAATTTATTTTATTAATTTATTTTTAACTATTTAATATTAATTATTAATAAAAATTATGATCAGTAAAATATAATTATTAAATTTATTTTATAATTATTTTGATTTGAAATTTATCTGTCAATTAGTTTTTAAAAAAATTAAATATTTAATAACATTAAAATTTTAAAAATTAAAAGTATATCTTGAGTAAATAAATATTAATTTATAAAATTACATATTATTATTTATTTAATTATTCATTTTGATAAAATAGGATGAGTTTATCACTAATATCTATTAAAAAATTAAAAATTAATTATTTGTTCATAGAATTAATTTGCCTAATTTAAATTTAATATTTTATTATTAGTAATAATAAAAATTGATTATATTGGTATTAGCAATTAAATAACAATTATTTTTATTTAAAATATAATTCAAAGTCAGAACAAAAACTACAAGTAAAACATAAAACCTTAGTTTTCAGTAATATCTACCAAAATTTCATTTGAGTATATTAATAGAAATTATTTATTGTTCCAATTTAATCAGATATTTGGACCCCCAATAAATTAATCGTACACCATTCAAATGAGGAGTTCTGGATTCTGTAGTAGGCTATTTAACAAATTCATAAACCCTGCACGTGAAGTATAAGCAAGAAGAAGTCGGATTATTCATCCTAATCAAGATTAAAGTTTGGATGATTTTTATCCCTATTAAGTCCACAGATCCTCAAAACAAGGCAGGTCTTATCTGCAGAGGGAGTTGGCCTGGGTAGCGTCACGAACTTTACAGCTAAACAGTGTAAAACTTAAAGAGTATCTACCCTTAAATAGCAAAGGGGAACTCGTTAAACGAGACTGCAGGTTCTGAGAAGAGAGCAACGTTGGTGGTGAAATATAGGCGTTAGGATTTGTAATTTAACAGGAGGGGAAGGTTGCAAACTCCATCCGAATACTTGGCTCGCTCTTGAACATTTTCATGTGAATGACAGAAGAATTAATCCTTTTATTATCATTGTAATGTTGTCATTTACTCCCTCTCTCAAAAATCAAAATCCCATTCCTTTCCATGATCGGATCCCATTGCTCAAGGCATGTGATCATTAACTATTTAAGAAACCTTTGCAAGTGGAACTATTTAAATGGAAATATATTAATTCATTAATTAGATATCTATATGAGACTTGAACCAAAATTCGTAGGAAATTAGAAATATTACTTGTAGACTAGTTAGAGCTATAGATGTATTAAATTCATACATGTATACACTAAAATTGATAATTAAATTAAATTATTTTAAAATTATTGAAAAATAATGAATTTTTTTAACTGACCCCATCAGTAGTAAAGAGAAGACTGTCACAAAAGTTTACCGTCTGCTCCAAAAAAAAATATAACGCCATATAAAATAGAATTCCATGGGTATTTAGTGATTCTCGATCATACTTGCATTTCGTAGGTTAATTATTCAGTAGAATTAAAATTTAGGTTGGGCCTGAACGTATGAATGGAGTTAAACTGGAGGACACGAACGACAAGAAGCACAATTGCGACACTTAGCATCGCATCTGTAAGCTAGAAACATCGCTCTTTCTTTGAGTTATTATGCATCTGCATGAAACCGAAGGAGACTCTATCGTTCGTGGGTTTGGGAAGCATTCTATGGGTATGAAATGAAAAGCAGGTGGTTGATTATATTATCATTATAGGAACAAAAGGAGACTCTATTGTTTATGGGTTTGGGAAGGATCTAGGTTATATATTATTATTACAGACATGTATTGTTTCATATCTTTTAAGTATAGAGGAATATCAATTATTTCTAAGTGACACTTCATCTTTTTTATTTATCTTTTTATAATTAAACATAATTAATTAAATACAATTAATTAGTTACAATATAATTAATTAAAATAATATTATAATATAATAAATTAAAATAGCATTACAATCAGGGTATTGAATACCGTTCTGTACTGGCCGGTACCGGCTGGATAGTATGATACCGGTTGGAAAACAGAATGGTATCAACATGTTTGGTACTGGCCGATATCGGGTGTTTTCACCAAATATCGACCAGTACTATAATTTTAACAAAAACCGAGGACCTTTTTGTAAAAATAAAAAATAAAAAATAAAAAATAATAACCCTAATAACCCCTTCGACGCCTACCTTTCCTTTTTCATTTTTTGTCTCTCTCTCAAACTCACCTCATCCTCTCTTTTTCTCACCCACACTCTTGTCCTCTCCACTCTCTCTATCTCTCTCGTGCTCCACTCCATCTCTTGTGGTGCTCCTGCTCCTACGTCCTACCTTTCCGGCGGTGCTCCTACGTCCTAACTCTCCAACAGTACTTCTACGTCTTACCTCTTCGGCGATCATCTTCTGATCTTCCTCCACCATGCGAACCCGTAGCCACCGAGCTCCATCCAAACCTCCATCAGCCTTCAGCTGTCCTCCATAAGGACCACCAACGCACCATACCACCATCGTCTGCTCTCCTCCGTCACCCACGCATCTGCAAGACCATAACTATCAGATCTGGGAATAATACCTAGATCTAAACCTGACCCGACCTGATCTGGAATAATACTCAATCATCGATTGTGAATTTCTGTTTGGGTGTGTTTTCACTTTCTGTTAGAATTTTTTTAGGTTATTTGCATTTGTGTTGTGATTGTGAATGGGAAGTTGGAATGAAATTGTGAAGCATTTGTGTGCCGTTGGTTAGAGTTGGATAATGGATTGGATTTGGAGTTAAATTGAATGAAAGGAGTATGGTTTTGGTTCATTTGTGGTTCGGTTGGTTTTGGTTCATTTGTGGTTCGGTTGATTTTAGTTCATTTGTGTTATATTTTTTGGTCATTCACGACATGCATTAAAAGTTGGAAAGACTTTCAATTTTCAATTCAAGTTTCAACTTAACTTTATGATGCATGATTTAAAAGTTAGAAAGGCTTTAAAGTTTCAACTTAACTTAAAACTACTAAGAATGTAAATTGGAAAGAATTCAAATAAAAAATTAATTGACATAATCTTAAAATTATTCAATGGTATTTGGATATTGGTTAACTAATTAATTGAGTATAATAATAATTCGGTTGTGATCTTGTGAAAAAACTGAATAGGAACTTTTGTAATTGTAATTATTCTATATCTCTAAATTGTCTTTAATTTTTATCCCAAAATTAGTTCATCTCTTTAAGGATTCAAGTCTCTTGCATATCAACCTTTATTTATCCTAAAATTAGTCCATCTCATAGTCTTTGCATATTCAAATCTAATTTTTTTATTATTCCATTTTTATCTCATTTATAGTACTTTGGCATTAACTCTTTGAATAAGTGTGAAAGTTTTTTAGTTCATCTCAATGAAAAAAAATATTTAGCATGTGCATTCTATTTCAAGATATTTATTAAAGGTAATAATTTATGAAGATATGTCGATGGCAATAATCATATTCCTGAAAAAACAAGAATAAAGATGAAAGTGAAGTTAAGGATGTTTAAATCATGACTTGAATTTTTGAATTCGTTGAGCCATCATCTTAAATCTTTGAATGGTACTTTGATTTTAAATTTAGCATGAATTTACTACTCTTAGATAGGAAAGTCTATCTATTTCTGAATTTTACTCTAGTTTCATGCATCTTTACTTCTTTAGGCTTAATATAAAGAGTTAAAGACATTATTTATGCTGCATTGTCTCGTGAAGGACTTAACGTTAGCACTACTAATTTTGTTGATGAAACTACTAAAGGATTAATTTCTTACAAAACTAATATATTCATTTTTTGTTACAAATAAATAGAAGGAAGTTCAACTACTCCTGATCAAACTGCTTCAGGAAGATATAATGATCCAACTTGGGCTTATGTTGTATTGGTCCTGGGTATGAAAAATCATACAATTTGCTTGTTTTGTAACAAGAATTTGAAAGGTGAATGAATCACCCAATTGAAGAAGCATTTAGCTGGGGTTAAAAGAGATATAGAACCCTATAAAAAAGTAAGCTACGATGTGAAGTGGCAAATAAAAACATTACTTGAAGAATATCAACATGAACAAGATAGAAGGGAAAGGTTGAATTTTGAAATTGACAGTGGAAGTTTGTTTTCTGATTTCCGTGGTGATTGTGGAAATGTTGAAGGTGGTAGTAATAGTGGTAGTAGTGGTACTGGTAGTGTTCATCGCCCTTAAAGAAGTGCCTGAACTTGATGTGAGGAAGAGAATAAGGTAGACTAGTTTTTTTACACCACAAACAACTCCTAGAGCCCAATCTTCAATTCATAGTGCAATGCAATCAAGAGATGCGACTCACAATGTCGATATTATAGTAGCTAGATGGTGGTATGATACAGGTTCATCATTTAATGCTTCTCATACTTATTATTATCAGCTTATGATGGATGCAATAGTCTCTTATGGTCTAGGATATAAAGATCCTTCGATTGATAACCTAAGAGGTAAACTTTTGAGTTGTTCTGTTTCTGAAATTAGAAGTTATTTGGAAAAAAGAAGAGTGAATTGGGTTACTTATGGATGTTCAATCATGTGTGATGATTGGACAAATAGGAGACAAGAGCCAATTATTAATTTTTTGATATATTCTACAAATGGCTGTATGTTTTTGAAATCTATTGATTCATCCGACCTTATTAGGAATACTGAGACTTTGCTTGCGATATTTGATGAAGTTGTAAATAAAGTAGGGCCAAAAAACATTATTGGCAATGATTCCGCTTATAAAGTGGCAGGAAAAAGGTTGCAAAATACGTATAATTCTTTTTTTTAGACTCATTGTGTTGCACATTGTATTGACCTAATATTGGAGAATATAGGAGATCTTAAGTATTTTCCTGTTATTGATGAGATTATGCAGAAAGCTAAAAAGGTGACAAAGTTCATCTATAATCATGCATTGATATTGAATTTGATAAGAAAAGAATTTACCAATGGAAGGAATTTATGTTGTCTTGCTGTGACAAGATTTGCAACAAATTTCTTATTATTTCAGTCTTTTATTATGATGAAGAAAGAGTTAAGACAAATGTTTACAAGTGATAAGAGGATTGCATCTCAGCATGCTAGATCTAATACTAGAGTGGAGGTTTGTAAAATTATACTGGAAGATAGAGAATTTTGGTCTCAATGCTAATTTATTATCCACGTTTGTGAGCCTTTGGTGAGGGTGCTTCGCTTGGCTAATAGTGATGAAAAGCCAATAATAAATTATTTTTTTGATGCCATAGAGAGAATGACGAAAGCAATCAAGGCCAATCTGAAGCATAGGTCTTCTTTATACAAATCATATATGTCAATCATTAATGAGAGAAGGGAAAGATAACTTTCTTCTCCGTTGTTTGCAGCTGGGACATTTTTGAATCCTAGTGTCTATTTTAGACTGGATCTTACTAAGCAAGCTGAAGCTAATAGAGGAATGTTTTTAACTATTACAATAACTGTTAGCATTGACGTGATGCAAGATCTCTTAAGCTCACAAATTGAGCTTTATAAGTTGTCTTATGAGAATTTTGGAATGCCAATTGCTATTCGACAAAGAAGAAAAATTTATGCAGGTATTAGTTGTTTCCTTCTTTTATTTGTTGAAATTAATTAACACTTTATTTTGTTTATAACGCTATTTTTGTTATAGTTTCTTAGTGGGATCAATTTGGAAATGATGGTTTAGAATTGAAAAGGTTTGCAATTCAAATTTTAAGTCAATATATGAGCGCAACAAACTGTGAACGAAACTATAGCACAATTGAATTTATCCACTCCAATAAAAGGAATAGATTGGAGTGTAAGAGGTTGAATGACTTGGTTTTTGTTCGTTACAATTTAAAGCTTCGGAAAAAGTATGTTATCATCACTATTATCATTATTCATTTCAATATAATTTCTTATAATTTTCTAATAATTAAAATTTATTGTTTACTAGGAGTCTTAATAGCACAAGCAATTCAACTGATCTAATTTCCATTGATAATATTGATCTTTTGGCGGATTGAGTTTCTGAAGAATCAAATTTAGTAGATGTTAATTACTTGAAGATAATCTTGGATAACAAAACATTGACATGTCATTTGGGGTATTAAATTTGAATAATAATGATGATGAAGCTCCTCTCAATGATGAGGATTTTTTACCAAATGATAATTGAGGTCAGTGCAGTTATAGCGGGTATCTTCCCGTAGACGAATGAATTTCATTCCAGGATTTTGTTTTTCCTCTTCTTTTAATTTTACTTATATTTGATGTTTATGTTAAATTCTATATATTTATAATGTAATTGTAAATGTTTTTGTTTCATGTTTAACTTCTACTTTATTGTTTCCTCATCACGAACTCTTATTGTAAATTGTAATAGTTTAAGAGCTAAGAATATTTATTGTTCTTTTTGTTTGATGTTTTGATGTAATTATTATTTATTAAAATGATGAAATTGTGTTATTGTAATATTTTAAATACTTTGTATTATTCTTAGGGAGTACTTGGTTGATGGGTTTGGGAAGGAATTAATGGGTAAGGAATGAAAAGTGAGTGATTGATTATTGGTTATCATTATAGGGGTAATAGTTTGATATCCTACTTTTGAAAAATCCTCAAACCCTTCATTTAGTAGAGGAATGAAACTCATTCCTTAGTAGTGACTCTTTTTAAAAAAATATTTTAAATACTATTAATTAATTAAAATATAATTGATTACAATATAATTAATTCATTAATTAAAATATTGTAATTAATTAATTAAAATATAATATAATATAATATAATATAATAAATTAGATTAA
>JANZLC010000005.1:23319138-23331283 GCA_026413385.1 Erythroxylum gracilipes
CTCGCCGCTTCCACTGGCACGGACTCGGATATCTCTCTCGATGTTGAGTTCGGGTCGGTTGGGAGTGGGGTGCTACACATTTTATGGATTCTTATGATAAATTAGCTCTAAACTAAAAGATTTATGTAGTTCTATCTTTATGATTCCATTTAGCTCTTATTTTTCATGTCACAATATATTAATATATACAGTTTCTCACTCCTTATGTATGAAATCTAAATTTGAATTAAAACACTATCATATTTCAATTCAACATAATATGTAATCATGAATAATTTGCAATAACACCTAGGTCTTTCATTAAATTAAATAATTAATCCAAATAATAAGTTTTAGTGTTCATCTTATCTAAATTTGTCCCAATTTAATTCATAATAAAACAAAGAAAACCAACAATGCTCAAGAAAGAAAACAAGATAAAAGAAATCATTATCTTGGATTCTTGAAATGTTAAAGTTCTTAGTTGAATCTTAATGGAATCCCCTCTTTGCCTCTAAAGTTTTTTTTGTTCTTATGTCAAAATGTTTTAGTTCAGGCCTAATGATTTATCTCTTCTTTTCCTCCCACTTAATTCCCTAAAAGCTTCCTTTTATTATCATAAAATCCTAAAAATTTTCAAGTGTCTTACCTAGCATGGGTCTAATATAGAACCATATTGGTTTTGTTTTACTCAGCTACCCCATAAACACATCTTCCTTTTATAAGCAAACATAACCAACACAAGTGCAACATGTGTTTGTGTTTGGTTCATATGTCTTTCCACCTTTTTTGTATAAAAATTAATATCAGCACGAGTTCCCAACACGAATCTATATAGGTCCTATATTGCTTGACACCATACATAGGTTGGACAAGTTGTTATGTTGAGCCATGTTTCAACTCTTTCCTCTAGAATCATGCTAAAACTTGCTCCAACTTGACTTTATTTTGCTCGAACTCATTCCTTCATCATTGGAGAGATAAAATAAAGTTTGAAAACAAAATATAAGCCATTTTGAGTAGCTAATTGTATAAACATAATCCAAAAACTAACCCAATTAGCATTTATCGCAGGTTCATTATTATTATAAGTCTACATAGTAAAGTCTAATAGAGAGAAGTTAATAATAAAACAAATGAATTCCATAATCTAGAAGAAGGTTAAAATGAAATTGTACATAATTAAGCTTGTTAAAAGCAAGCTCCTAAGTTAAAACAATCTAAATGTTTATTATATTTTCGATCCCAACTTTAGAAAAAAAGGCCAATCTAGAAAAGTTTAAACAAACTTAAAAAGCTTAATTCATTTTTAATGTAGAGCTTGTCTTTTTCTTTCATTTCAGTTACATTTCTAAAGCCCAAAATCCATGTTAAATATAAATTCAAAATTCGATGTGAAAAAAGAGTTAGATAATTGAAGATTAAAGGTAGAAATAATATGCTTATAGATAAAGGATGATGAATGTCCTAATCTATGATGCCACAGGTAGGGCATGGATTTGACACAAGAGAAGGTGATTATATAGGAAAGTTTATTGGAGGGAATCCATCATCCATGCACAATGTCCTTAGTTTGACCTTGGAAAAATGTTGACCTTGTGGTAAGATCATTCACATAAAAAGCAGAATGTAATAATTCAAAGGGTGTGCTATTAAATTGATAGAATTGAGAAGTACAAATAAGATTCCTTCTTATATTGGAACATAAAAAACATTGTCTAATTTAAACACGTGAGAGGGGGTAGAGAAAGATTTGGAGCAAGTGTGGGTAATGGGAAGACCTATGTTATTGCCAATCATAATGTCATTAGGCCTTTTATAAAGGGTGTGAATAGAGATATTACTCAGGTTAATAGTGATATAGTATAAGACGCCACTATCGAGAAGCCATCTAAAATTAGTTAGTGTATTAAAAGTTGCAACATGAGGTCATGATTGCCATGGTCTAGGGAAGCATGGTCGCCAATGTGGAAAAGGACAAGAAGAAGATGTTTGTTGTAAGGCTAGATGCATTTGTCAAAAAATACGAATTCACTAGCAGGGGCCAATATAAAGACAGGTACCAAGAGTGGGCATGGAATTAGAGTATAGCAGGAGAAAAAAGAATGACATATATTCTATAAATTGGTTCTAACTTGATAAAGCAATGAAAGAAAGGATGGCATATTATCTCATTATAGAGAACCAATTTATACCATTCTCAATAGAGAAATATACACGGCAACTTTTGAAATGTTTTGAATCATTTTTTGGGGGGTTAAAAGGATTGGGTCTATCTTTGAAAAGACTTGAGAGATAAATTTTTTAACTTGATTTCTACATGGGCTCGACTAGTTATGGAGATGTCAATGGACCGCTAAGGGTTTGGATAAACTAGGTAAAAAGAAGTGTAAAAAAAAGAAACATAATAGGAGGTTTGTAACCAGCTAGCCAAAGGGTTAAGGCGAGCTAACCAATGATGGGGGTTCTAGAAGTCACCGATAGGGAACTTTACGTCGTGATAATTGATTCTCCAACTGACCATAATTCAACTAGTTGATGGTTAGTCGATCATGCATAGAAACTAACCATTATAACAGCTAGCTAGTTTATGTGTCTAAAAATTAAGTTGGAATTGAGTATAAATAGACCATAACTGAGTTGGAAAAGAACTTTTAAAATATTAGTGAGTTTCTAAGAGACTTGAGTAGTTAGAGTTAGTGTGAAGCCCTATTTCATTAGTGTGAGTAAAAAAGAGAGTTTTTAAGTTGTATATCTTTTTTTTTAATTGTTGTGATTGGAGAAATTATTAGGATACATATTGTGAGCATTCCTTCTAATCTTTAAATTTAATTTGTGGCACAAAATGATTGCAAGTATTTTTGTTCCCTCATAGCAAAAATGATATTATCTTTTCACCCGTCAATTTTGTGTCCCTTTCTTTACTTCCTTTTATTGTAATTTTACTTACTTTTAATTGTTTATATGAATTGCAATAATAATATATCAAAATATGCATTTATTCATTAGTTCTCAAATAAGGAAAAAATATGTGTCATCAGGGAACTAACAGTAGAGATATCAGATATGCATATTAAACCTAACCCTATCACACATCACCACTACATGCACACTCCCATTTTATCATCAGTAACAGTAGAGATATGCATATTAAACCTAACTCTATCACACATCACCACTACATGCACATTCCCATTTTAGCAAGGGCAGTTTTATCTAAATCTAATCTACCAACGGAACACATTGAGGTCATGCAGGAGGCGATGCCGTCTCTACAAAATTACACCACAGGAGCTCTTCCTTTTGACGGCAAGCCTGCGGCATAGCAATGACATAATGGAAATGTCACAACCGGAATTTAGACGAGAGAATAACGAGGAACACAAACAAAAAGTCCAGAACAGTCAAAATCTTTGATAACGAAATACAAATCCACTCAGCGAACAGCTTATACCAAAAGCTCAAATACCAACTCTCAACTGTTTCATCTTTTAATACACAAGCGGTTGTTTCAAACGGTTCAAGTTATGACCTCATAATGAAGGATCCACCAGTCTCACTACTTTCACTCTACATGTGACATTATCAAACGGATGTATTGCACGTTTAATATAAATCACAAACAAAATTTCCCATTTTCATGCTTGATCGGCTATTTTCACTCTTATGAAACTGACAAAACTAAGGTTATAAAAAAGATACAAACTACAATATTAAAGGCCTGATATCTTCTTATTAATCGTACAGCAACTTTGCAGATAGAATCCTTGATGCTTTATCTTCACTCTTTATAACTTTCTCAACGGACTTCTCATTGGTAGCTATTGCTTTGACCATGGCTTTCATTTTTCGAACATTTTTTGATCTTTTCATTGGTCTTCCCTTCACCTTTCTGTTCAAAAAAAGAAAACACCATAGTCAGTTCATCCAATTTATGAAAAATTTTCAAAAAAACAGTAAAAGCTATAAATCAGAATTTTAACTGATATCTAGAAGTAAAGTTTAGCAACACAATCGAGCTAAAGCAGACAAAATTAAGAATCTGATTTAATCCCAGCAGTTCCAGACGATTGATGTGGATAACAGAGAAATCTTTTCATACAAACAAAGATAACTTGTAAAAGTAAACAAAATGTCTTATGCTATTAAAAGGCCATAACACCATTAGGTCATTACAGTATATCATATGCCCGTTCACAATGAAGGAAAACTGGTAGAACTCAACCTCCATTGTCAAGTTCAGATTGAGCACAGCTTCAAATTCCTAGCATGATGAATGGCAATATAAATAAGAGAGAACTAAAGGTATGTTCCTTGTCTAATGATACCAGTATAACAC
Organism: Erythroxylum gracilipes; assembly: GCA_026413385.1. Lineage (NCBI taxonomy): Eukaryota > Viridiplantae > Streptophyta > Magnoliopsida > Malpighiales > Erythroxylaceae > Erythroxylum > Erythroxylum gracilipes. Next base: position 23,323,457 of record JANZLC010000005.1, read on the forward strand.
CAATAATGTTTCTCCCAGGGACAGTCATCATTGATCTAGACCACCAGAAAACTCAGAATCACCCTTTCCTATACGATTTTTTAAACCGTGCTTTCTAATGTCCTTATCTTTCACAAAGCTTCAACCAGAGAACGCGTTGCAGTAACCTAGTAAATCCATTTAAATCCTAAAACGAGCCACGCAAAAATGCAAATTACCTGCACGCCACTTAAGAAACTTTTATGAATTAAAATTCATAGCGTACCCAAGAGAAATCTACATTCAAACTGCTATACAAAATTCAGTTTGTAGTTATCTCACTCACCAAGGATAAGTGCAGCCCTGATGTGAACTAAGTATGAAAGTCAATTGAAATATTGGAAATCATCAAATGGTTTATGAGCACCAACCTGCTAGGACCACCAAACCCTAGCTTCTGAGCTCCAGATTCTGAAATATCCATTGCTGTAGATACAAGTTTTCACACATTAGATTAAGTCGAAAAACCAAAAATGAAGGGGGAAATCATAAACAGAAAGACATTAAAAAAAAAAACAGAAATCAAAACTTTCAGGCGATTGAACTATAAAGTTGGAAACTTTGCCACCAATTCCAAAAGCAAAAAAGTCATACGTTAAAGGAAAAGTAAGAGAGAGAAATAGCAGATACTCTGAGGGAGGTCTGAGACGGTGGGTTCAGAGATGTCCATGGACGCTGCGCCTTGTTTCTGCTTCTTCTTGTTTCTGTTCTTCGCCATGGTTGCGCAGGTGCGAGAGACAGCTAAAAAGTTGCCGTGTTGAAGTCGTAGGTTTGAGAACCCATAAGATGAAGATGGTCTCTAGTTGTCGTGGGCAGAAGCCTACACAACTTGTCCACGGGGCTTTTGGGTCCATATCCTTTTAGTATCTACTGTTATTCGTAGTAACACGATATACAACAAATTCAAATAAGTATTGATAATACCCTACATACAAATTGAATTAAGTTTTTAACAATTTCAATTAAGTAATTTAGACTTACTAAATATTGATGTGGTCTTAAAAACAATTTTTGAACATTTGTTAAAAGTGTAATTTTCACATTTTTGTTTCACTAATTAAGTCTCTATTTTAATATTTGTTATTGTAATAAATAATATTTTAGTAACATTACGGTGAAATTAGTATTATTTTAGTAATGTTATGGTGTAAAGTAGCACCAAAAATAATAACAAAAACTTAAGACTTTTTGTAAAACGTTAAATTGCAAATGAATTCTTTAGCCAAAATTTTCTTGTCTTCAGTGTTTCTTTTCTTTGTTCTTTGCAAGGTTAGCCCGAACCTAATCAATATAGGCCACTTTGAAGTCAACAAGTCCAGTCTGACTCTACAATTTTTGAAAAAATAATGTCAATTTTTATTTTCAAATTAAAAATATATATCTAATCAAACTTAGTTAAATCCTAATTAGGCTTCGAACTGCCCAAACTCGCCAAGCTCAAGCCTAACCATAAAAGTTTTGGCCTTAAATTGAGTTCGACCTAACCTATTGCCACCTCTAAGTGGAGGTGTATGAAAAAGCTATAGTTTAAGGTTATGAGATGTCTAGTTAAGGGGTATGAGGCTTACAAATATGTGAAGAAGTTGGATGCAGTCAAGAATGAACTCGAAACACTAAACAAGAAAAGGTTTACAATACTAAGGTATACCTAGAAAGCAGGAGATTGCAATTGGAGTAGATCCAAAAGGAAATATACTCAAAGCCTAAAGATAACAAATTAATTTAGAGAGAGAAATCAATATTTTTATAACACAATCAAGCCCTCAATTACCACTCCTCTTTTCTTAAACAAAGGGCTAGAGAATAGAAACCGTATAGTCTCAATTCGTTATAAAAAAGGCAACATCTTTAAATCCCAGAAAAAGGTCAAGAAGGTAATCTTCAAGCATTTCAAGGAATTCATAGCCACAAGCCAGAGACTATTTCTAATATACAGGAGATTAAGGAATACTACTCTTATTGAGTCAATGAGGCATAAGGGTCCTTCCTAAAAAGCTGAGTTTAATATAGAAGTTATAGAAGCAGTCGTGTGGGTTCTTAATATAGATAAATCCGTTAGACTAGATGGATGGAATACAAAATTCTTCTAGAAATCATGGCATATAGTGAGGAAGTAAGTCATTAAGGCAGTGCTAAAGCTACTGCCCAAGGGATGTATGCTGAAGGAAATAAATAAAACCAATAAGGAATTTATTCTATATCATAGAGCTTTATTATGGATACATTTTCTGCCTTGTCATTTCATGTTTAGTTTATAAACTAGGTTAAAATGTGCCTTATCACTACTTCCTTTAGATTATTGGTCAATGGGGAAACTACCAACAACTTTCAAAGGGGTAGAGTTTTAGATAAAGGGAGCCTTTATCCCTTTACCGTTTCACTTTGTATATAAAAGGTTTTGTCTAGGATTCTCACTAAGAAAATCAAGGAGGATAACCTCTTTTAATACCACCACAGATGCAAAAAAGATGCCCATCAACCTTTGCAGATGACATGTTGCTTCTATGTAAAGCTAAAAAAGACTCAATTTAGGTGTTAATAGATGCCACGAACAATTTTAGCATAATCTTAGGCCTTGAAATCACTAGGAATAAGAGCCTTATATATATCTCAGGGCCTAAAACTAGGAGCAACTAGCTAGTCTCACTAATTTAAAACTACAAAAACTTCGTCCTAATTATATTGGGTTTCCAATTACTTTTACCATACTTATCATGAGAGATTGTTTGCCTCTATTAGATGTCTTACAAAGAAGACTGTGGTGTTGGCAAAATATATATTTTTTCCTTGTATCTAGGCTCTAGTTTATAATATCTACCCTGCATAATAGACATTTACGCTAGTCAGCTCACCTGGCTTTACCCTAATGATTAATCAAGGCTCTGGAAAAACCAATGAAGAATTTCCTATAGACTAAAGAATAAAGACCTTAACAATTATCTATATTCCAAGGTATCTTATTAAGATGTGTGCAAACCTAAAGATAAGGGGGTTTAAGATTCAATTCTATAAGGGTAGTCAATAACATGATGCTTGCTAAACGATTATGTTGGATTCATAGCCACTACTTATAGGGAAAGACTCTATGGAACTTAATGTTAGCTTCCATTTCTTCCTAGACTCTCCAATATATAATGAAACTAAGGTACCAAATACAACAAAATATTGTGAAACACATTCAAAATGGAGTAGAATATTTTTTTTGGTTTAATAATTAGCATATGCTTCCATCTTAAGCAATGGTAAAGGAAATCAACAAAGGAAATAATCGGTTCAACAACATTAGAGGATTTAGCAGTATTATAGAGAATGTCTCTAACTAACTACCCAATCCTAACAAGTAGGGTATCACAATATGGAAAAGTGTGGAAATTGGAGAATTTGAAAATAAATCATGGATAGATCTATTCAAAACTCCAAAAAAAACAAAGTGAATTGGCATATAATTATTTGGAACCAATGCAATAGTCGTAAAGCCAGTTTCATTTTATAAATGGCAATTGTTAATAAGCTTCTCGCCAAAGTAAGAATTAGAGGCATAGAAACATATATATCGGGCAACTTTTATAGATTGGAGCAATTATCAAATTACCACTTATTCTTCTCTTGCAACATCATTAAATACATCTAGGAACAATCTCTAGACTAGAGTGTTATGTCATGCCCTGTGTACAACCTAGAAGATATTATTGCATAGCTTAGCTTTTATAAGTTTCCCACTAACTCCAAGAAAAGCCTCTTCAACATAACACTAAGCAACTACATCTATGCAATTTATAGGGAAAGGAATTTAAGGATATTCTAATAGAGAGCATTAAGCATATATAGCATTATAGGAGATTTGTAAGTAAGGATGAGACAATGGGACTAGATAAACACCAACTCTCAAATAATTAAACTCAATAATGTTTAGACTTTGGCTTGGAATGTTTAAAAAGGATAAAAAGAAGAGGTAAAGTTCTACTAGACTATTAGTTACTAAATGATCTCTTTCATTTAATCATTTTACACACCAAAAGTTTGTATTAAGTTTGGCAGTGAGATGTCCAAGATGGGTGGCTTTAAAAAGCTTTATTGGTCTCTTTTACTGAACTGATGTACATATCCCTTTTTATGGGATTTGTTAATATGCTTTTCTTATATTTCAAAAATAAAGGACAATATAAGGGCAACTCATCTTTAACTTTGTTAGAAGAGTGGTCAAGTCACCTTATCATAGAAGACAATACTCCATTCTATGTATAGAAAGAATTTAAGAGCCTAAACCATTCTCTATATAAAAGAGCTTCTATTTTTAATAGTTATTATTTTGTGGTTAAGATGTAGGAAAGTAAAATGTATATAAAGGGATTCAATTTTCAAAATATAAAAAATTTTATGCTTTTATTAATAGTGATTTCTTATAAAATTTATAAATAAGAAATTGGGATTTTTCTATTCATTTTACAATGTTACAAGTCATTACATGACTATGTTAGTTATATCTACAAGTATGTTGGAAAGATAATGTTACTTTATTATAAGATAAGTGTTCATGTTTAAAATACTCTCGTAAATAATATTAACCCTCATAATTTTCAATATATATATATATTTGAAAGGCAAGTGAAATAATTAATTAATAAGAATAAAGTACAAGAAGTTCCAAGAATTTACAAGTATTGAATCTAGCTTAAGGACTAAAATACATCTGGCTAAATGTGGGAATCATGGGATCTTAGGAGTAACTTAAGGGAAGTAAGAAATGAGGAACCTAAATTCTCTATCTAACTCTCAATACCCTGCTTGGTGAAAGGTGTAGGTTCTTGGTGAGGATCGATAACCTAACATGCATTAGAAACCTTTGATATCTTAATTCTTTGTCCCCTAAAGAATCATCATGTAGTTTACTATTTCTTTCCTTCCATATGTAATCGTGTAGTTTGCTATTTCTTTCCTTCCATATGTAGTAAATTAAGGCACCAAAGCACTAATTTGTGTATTGTCTTATCAGTATAACTAGTAAAACATTAATCATATTATGGCTTTGATAATCTTTTTAATGACCAAAAGTTATTAAAGTTAACTAATTTGTACTTAACTAATTAATAGTAAGTTAATGCTACATTTACTTGTGGAAATTGTATGTTTTTGTTAATGGAAGTATTTTATGATTTGTATGCAATAACATCAAAAGATATATTAGAAACTTAAGTTTAGACATAAAGTAAATCAACTAAAACCATACTATATTAAAATAACCTTTCTACTATAAAGAAACTAGAGTTTTGGGTACCCTATCATACCAGATCAAAATAGTATCAAAATGCACTATTTTATATTGATTTTATGTATCAAATTGTACCACACTTAGGTTGTACCAACCATACTGACTAATGTAATGGTAAATGATGAAATTCCAAAAATATTAAGTAAATTTTAAATTAAAATTAAGGAATAATTAAATTCAAAATTATATCTTTCTTCCTCCCCCTACATCCCTCCTTTGACTTATGCCCCTCATAAATATCAATCCTTAACTTTTTTATTAATTTTAGTTAAAGCTAGCACCTCTCGCCATCACTGCCATAAAATTATGATTCATCCGTTATCACGGTTTTCACTATCGTAAGCCTTACCAATTTTTATGATATAATGAAATGAAACACACAAAGCAATGACAAAGAAATTTCACAGGCAAGTGTATCTATCGTTCCTATTTATAGGCTAGGTGAATGTCGATCCCACAAGAACTAAAAATACTAGAAATTATTGTTTTTCTATTATTTATTCCAATCAAATGAGTAATTAAATTGGAAAAGGAAAATAATCAAAACTAAAATAACAAATAAGAATTAATCATATAAGGAAATAGATAAGATTAATAATCAGTAGATATAATAGATTTAGAAGTAAAATCTCCCCAAAACTTTACTATACTTGAGCTTATCCTAATTCAATGATTAATCCTAATTATTTGGACAGACACAAAATTTTTAAGTTACAATTGCATTCTCTCTTAAGCAATACAATCCTTATCCTCAAGTTGGTTGACCAAAATGTCTTACTAATCAAAATAACATAAGTATACATTAATCCACTTTAAGAATTCATATGATAAGTTTCACCATAACTAAAAAAAGATCATGTAGTCTATCTCTAACAACCTATACAACCCTCATTATTTATGTTGTGATCTATTCATACAAATTATCTCTCAATCTTAACAATGAATCCAATTGTTGAATCTTTAACTCTCATTCCTTTAATTTAACATAATATATAAACATGAATAATTATCAAGAAAACAAGGATCTTTCAGTAAAATCAAAGAAATAAAATTAAATGTAAATTTTATGGCTCATTATATCTAAATCTATGTCAAAATTAATTTATAATAAACAAATAAAACCAAGAAAGAATAGTAAAAAAACAAGCAATAAGAATAAGCTCATGGATTTTGAATTTTTTAAACGCTTCTTAATTGATTTTGATGACATCTAGCTTTCCTCCAAGATTGCTTCTATTTGATACGCTCTTGAGTCTCCTTTATCTTTGAACTAATTTTTGGTCCTCCCATATGTCTCTCCTTCTCTTTCTCCTCTCTTTTTTTTTGTCTTTTTATCACAAAACCCTAAAATTTTAGTCAAATATATGTCAAACATAGGACCATGTAGGTCTCCGTATTGCTTTGCACCCCTCTTGATTTTTTTTTGTTAATAATTACTGTCAACATGGGTCTAACATGACCTTGTATTGCTCTCATATTACTTTTGACCATAAACGAGAAGAAACAAAGTAAAATAATATTAAAAAAACATATTTGAACACGAGTTTATATTGGTCTCGTGTTCTAGAATATGGGTCCCTATTGACCCTATGTTACTCCCTGTTACTGAACATAGGTCCCTTTTAGTCCCACATTTAGCAACATGGCTCACTATAGCCCCTATGTTCAACAATATAACTCCTTGTTGGTGATAAGTTTTAATTTCTTACTATAAAATCATCCTAAAATTTCTCTAAGCCAACTTAAACTTGCCCAAATTCATTGCTTCTTCATTAAGAAGTTAAAAAGGGCCTATAAATAAAATATAAGCTAAATTAAGTACCAAGTCATAAAAATCCTCAAAACACAAGCTAAACTCTCTTAGAATCATGCTAATTGTTTGCACTGCTAATTGTCTGCAAATTTGTTATTTTTAGTTATATGGATATGGTTTATATATTGACACAGAATTAAGTTACTTTAAATAAGTTATTGCTCTCTCGTCTTCATTAAATTCTATCACATGGTCATTTTTAATTGTAGGAGGAGTCTAGGATTGGGAATTGTCAAGACATGGAATGTAGCACCCCACTCCCGCAAGACCCGAACCCAACATTGAGGGTGATATTCGAGTCCGTGCCTACGAAAGTGGCATGCTAAAGCACTCAAACATTCAAAAGTCGATATACAAAAATTTTGTTTTTGTAATACTATAAGCATAAGCAGAAATCGATTACCAATTGGGCCACTTCCATCAATTAACACATTACAATCAAGCAAATTTCAATAGCCAATTGGGGCCCACTATAATTACAAAACACCATTTTACAGAAATTGCGGAATACAAATTTATATAAAAATAATCAAATACAGAAGACAGACGCAACTGATCCCGACCTCTTCCTTTGCCCACAAGCAGTAGGTATACTCCCGTTTACCTAACGGGGTATTCTTCAGAGTCCTGAAAAATAATTGCAAATTTTGGGTGAGTTTTGCGAACTCAGTGAGTGACCATCATTGATGGCTCACCCAGTCACATAACACATATTTCGCATTCACAA